>CM018695.1:19989059-20318037 GCA_009363875.1 Mikania micrantha
TTGGCCATCTGAGGGTCAAGGCTGTCAAGCTATCGATAATAAAGGTAGCGCTTATTGGGAGGCAACCCGTGTTAGGTAAATTTTTTTGTGTTTTTGTGTTACTACTTCTTTGGTGTTGGTTATTTTGGTTGTCTTTTGTTATGTTTTTATTTTTTTCATATCACCCTGCCAATTAATAAGTGTGGTGAAGTTCAGGTTTGTCATATCAGTGTGGCTTGGTGCAATTGAGGTCAATGCACGATTGTTTGGGGTATGGATGGATAATTTTACATGAATTGAGTTCTTCCATATAATTTTAGGTCATTTGATCTTATATTAAGAGTTTCAAGTGTTAAGATAACATTTTTCATTTTTTAAGTTAATGGCCTTTTTCATTTTTTTAAGTTAATGGTCTTTTAAAAAAAATGGGCGTAAGCTACTATACGGCTGGCTAAACAGAACCCAGCAACCGTAAGCTATGGCTCAGCCATAGCCTACGGCCAGTGCAGAAAAAAAATTTATTTTTTCTCATTTCTCTTCTTTCTTTTGACCTTTCTCCACCCCATTTCACAACCCACGAAAATTAACCTCTTCTTCCCCATTTTCTTCTCTCATAGCCACCCAACCTCTAACTTCTTCAAATCTCCACCAAATCCTACGTTTGAGTAGTGGATCTTGAGTGGTTTTTCACAAGGATCGCAAACCCGATGTTCTTTTTCGTCTACAACCATTGTTTTTGAGTATATCGTGCAGGGTATCTACGAGCCCTAATTACCAAATTTTGGGGGTTTCACTCTTCACTACACCAACAAGTTCTAAGGCTTCATTGTGTGTTGTAAACACAAAAGGTATGAGTTTTACACTCCATTTCTCTTATTATGGCAAGATTTCATGAGCTGAGCACTATTCACATGTTCTTAGATACTTTCATGTGTACAATTCTTAGTGTTTCATCTTTCTTTGTTATGCCATCATATGTTGTTGCTCAACATAAGCTTTTGATGTTTTTTGATAGTAAATGATTTTCTTGGATAGGTTGTAACCATTTAAGGCTACCATGGGTTAGTTGTTTAGTCTAAATGTTATGCTGCATAAATTTTCTTCACAATTCAAGAATAACATTTTAAAACAATACCTTGGGTGTTGAATTGAATGAAACATGAGCTTTAAAGTTACTTTCTGGTATGTATGTTGCTGAAATGTTGAGAACACTTAAATACAAAACACTTTAAAGCTGTAACTTTGGGATTGTAATTGAATGTAACATGCACTTTGATTATACTCTCAAGGCCTCAACTAACCTACGGGATGCAGTAACAAACAAGTGTGGGAAGGGTTTGGTTATACACTTGTTTGTTAGTTTGTTAAGACTTATACTAACTGATTCCAATGGTTCTTTCTCTTGTGTTGTGCAGAATGGGAAAATCCAAAGATCAGGGGGAAAGGCAAAGGTAAGGCAGTGGCCAGCTCTTCTAATGCACCTGCTCAACGTGCACCAAAAGGAAGATTGTTGGCTCTTTGTGATGAAGAAGAAGACGTGCCCTTGCCAAATGATCCACCTATTCGGTACAAAATTGGAAACGGGCGGTTGTCTCAATATGACATGAACCTTCAAATTCGATTCTTCAATGAAAAGATCGACCGCCTTATTAAAAGAAGTGAGGCTTTTCCGTTGGAACGTGACGTGACAGCTCCCGAGCTCCGCCAATTTGGCTTGATCCAAAAATTTGATGCACTAGGATGGGAGGCCGCTCTAAAATGTTATGATCAAGAAGACAAGCAGATATACATGGACCCGGTTTAGGAGTGAATGGCTACTCTAGTTTACAAGAAGGCTCATCATCCGAGAGACAGCACATTGACGGACACAGTTGGCGGTCAACCGGTAGTGATGTCGTTTTGGACATAGGATAGAATTGCCAACTTTGAATCCAAGACAAATGTGACCTACAAATTTCTAGATCCTGATGTTATCTACCGGTCGGCAGATAAACAACCAAACTGGAAAGAGATGTTGACTGAATTATATGACCCTATATCTGAATATATTGGGGAGCGCACCCCTCTCAAGGTGCCGGTCCGTTTGTTGATGCTTTTTCTGATAAAAAATATTTTGCCAAGAAGTTGGGACTTGAGTAGTGTTCGCAACTAGGAGGTGCCCATTCTTTATTGCTTGCTAAGGGGAGAGCCATTTATCTCAGCCAAATATTGGATTATGATGAACATTTGGGAAGCGCATGAGGTTAAAGAAAAGCAATACCTCCCGCATGTTCGACTGATAACCGCACTGATTAAACTCCATGGGATTTCGTTGGCCGGGTTTCGGCCAACAAAGAAAGATCTTTCCCCTATCACTGGACTGAGTTTGTTTAAAAATGGAATATCATTTAAATGTGATGATCGGCATATGAGATTCAAACATGATTTGTCTAGGAGAAGATGGAAGGTGTTGAGGGATGATGCTAGGCCCTAGAGGAGGGTGAAGAGGAAAAGAAATCGAGTGGAGATGATTTGGGGGATCCAACGGGTACTAGACCACACACGAGTCATAGGAAGTACAGGGGATATCAGACTCCGTTGTTTGACACACATACATCTTATTCATACCCTTTTGGAGGTGTCCCGTTCGACATGAACCAATTTGTGCAGGATTCTAGACCAGCAGATGATTCAGAGTAAAAAGGGCAAGCAAATGGCTTGAAGATCAAAAATGTTCGTTGTAAATCACCAACCCTTAACTTGGTAATAAATCAAATGGGTCCTTGGGCATGATTGATTCTTTAAGTTGCATGATAGTATCCTAGACAAAGTTTTTTTAAAAAAAAACTGTTGAATAATGCCTATTTGGGGTGGGATTCTGAAAAGTGAATGACATGTAAGTTTTGCATCGGTAACCCAATATTCCCCGTTTCCATGAGTGTTAAACTTGCCTATCATTATGTTACTTAAAGATTTATGAGTGATGCCAAGGTGTTAATCTAGTTAGAACTTGTGGTGTGATGCTAGTTGAAAACGTATGCCATGACTTGCACAAAGATGATAGAGGCGGAAGGAATAAACCATAGGATTTTATTTAGCCTTTTATTTTTTAGATCCTACCTTGTTACTACCATTAGACACCAAATTGAGCTTATCTTGTTCATTTGTTCAACCCAAGTATGTAAAGCTAATTACCTATTTATCCTTTTTTTTAAACCCGGTGGTAGTGCAATTCAATGTGAAGTCATAAGATGTTCTGTCAATTTAGTGAAAAAAAACAGAATATCAGGTCAAAATGACGATGATTGAAGCAAGAAAAAGAGTCAATGTAGTTTCGTGATAAGGATAATGCACATCCTTTGTGTTAGCAGTTATATTCAATAAAATTGGATTGTCATTACCATTTTTGTCACTTTCAAAAATCATCATCCCTACCTTTAACCCTAGCCTAACATTACAACTCGTTCAAGACCTCTTGAATTGTGCATTGTTATGTGCAAGTCGTTGGAAATTGGATTATGATACAAGCTTATGATAATGATATTTCACCTTTGGTTTGAGTGTTACATATATATACTAGTGCATCTCTACTAGTTCAGAAACAAACCGAGAGGAGAGTTATTGTGAGGGGTTCAAGGCTTACATGTGAATTACTTGAAGGATCTCATGTTTGGGTCGGAATTGTTTCATGTTTTAGACTCACTGTATGAGAAATCATGTTTGTACTTGTTTAGGTGTAAAACTATGTAATGTTGTAAGTCTTGGGAATTGGATATGGTTGAGGACCTAAATTGAGAATTAACAGGGGAAAGTGGAACGTGTATTAGATTATGATGATCTGATAGTTCAAGTGTTTGCTTGAGGACAAGCAAGAGATAAGTGTGGGAATGTGATGTTTGGGTTTAGAATGGTAATCATGGGTGTTTAATGTCAAATTTATGTAGATGTGAGTGTGTGATTGGTTGGAAATAGATAACTATGCAAGTTTGTGTTGTTGCAGGTTAAATGCGAAGATTGGAAGCAATTTTGGAAGCAATAAACCATTTCAAAGTGAAAGGATCAGATTTAATATGAAAAAGGATCTCAAGACGAAGATTTGGGTTTTACGGTGCGAAAAACTGACTTAAAACAAGGGAGATATGGCGAAAACAAGAAATGGGGATTTGATAGGCCGAAGCTTACGGCCTGGGGTGTAGCCTACGGCCTATTTAACAGATGCTGGTGACCGTAGCCTACGGCCTGGGGCGTAGCCTACGGTCCTGACTCGATCTGGGCATATAAAAAGGCAATTTTTAGGGTTTCTGGGGGCTTTTTTTCATCCCATTTGATTCCAGGTGATTTGAGGCGACCAATAAAGTGAAGATTGAAGTTTTTTGGCCATTCTCTTCCAGATAATCATTGCCATATCATCCCTAATGATGATCCAAACCAGATTTGAAGATTAATCCAACAAGATGAGAGGCTAATTTCTATGTGGGTTCCTCCGGGTGAAGGATTCTTGTAAGCGGGTGATTTAGATTAGTTTACTATTGTGTTTGGAACTAGAAATCTAAGCATTCGACGCTTTTTGCTTATCGTTTATTCATTTAATTGTAAAGATTGGATTTTGATTCAAAACCTAATTCATTGTCTTTCAATTCCTGAGATTTCTAGTAATTAGGATATATTAGATTGTGATTGGGTTTTATAATATGCAATTGATGTTCATGTGATAATCTTCCATTGTTTTGCAATCGAATCAACTAGTCCTTGTTCATCACAACCATTTGAATTTGCTAATCATGTCTATGTGGTTGTTCCAACTTAGTAACTAATCTATGAGTCTCACTTTGAATCCAAATCCTGAGGGAATCAACTTTCTCATTATTGTTTAAAACCATTTTAGTAACTGTAGTTGATTTTCAAGTTTAACAAACAAACCCTTCAATTCAAGTTTACATTTTCCGTTTTGATTAAGTTTAGATCACGAATCAAGTAACAATTACACCATCCACATAAACTCTTTGTGGTTCGACATCCAACTTACCCTATCTAATAAGTTAGCTGGGACTCGAGTTTTACTCTTATTCTTGGCTGACACTTCGACATCAGTCAGCGTGCACATTCTTGAATCAATTCAATCGTACAACAACACAAAGTTGAGTTCATTATCTCTTTTCAACCGTTTTATTTTATAACCCACGGGACTGAGAAGCATGTTAAATGTTTTACATATAAATGTTTTCATGTTTCCTAAAACATTTGTTATCATGATTACATAGTTTGGAAATGCTTATACATATACTTATTCATACGTGCTCATACAAACTTATACATTTACATTCATGCTCATTTTCATACTTTCTCATACAATACCTATACAATACTTACAATACTTATACAATACATACTTACAATACTTACAAAATACTCATACAATACTCACATACTTATACAAACTCATACACATACAAGTGGTTGGTATGCCTAGGATGGGGTATATGCGAAATTCATAAGGCAAACTGATTGGCCGCCAAGCGTTTACATGGTGTCAACCCCATCTAGTCATTTAGTGACCTTTGTTGTCAACTCTCAATGTTTGATAACAAGTGACCTCGGATGACTATGAATTCTTTCAAATGTGACTATTTGTCCTCTGACTAATATTCTAGCTACGCACCGTTGTTGAACGTTACACTCAATTACTTCTGTGGGTTGGGTACTGTTAATCATCGAATGTGACTCTAGGAGCCACCCCTTCATATTTTCAGTCACCTACAATTGTGAACTCAAACTTGGTTTTTAAAAGCTAATGAACTAGAATTTGATAACCAACATACTTTTCAAAATTATCAACATAATTAATATTTGAAATGGGAACACTACACATACAATACTTTTGTTTACACGAATTGTGCTGTGAAGAATGGTTAGGGTGGAACTCTTAATTTCCACTAAAGGAAGAGTCATGTCAAGTCAAGCCTGTGGCGGGCTGGCAGATGGGCTTGACCCTACGTACTCCCTAAATATAAGCAGTCTTGACCTGATAGGATGATATCGGTAGTGAGGTTTAAGGTTAAGACTCTGACGGGTTTTAGACAAAAATAATACAAACAAACTTTTGCAACGGTTTCCAATACTTAACTATATGAACTCACCAACCATGTGTTGACTTTATTTTTACATGCTTTCTCAGGTGACGAACAGGTTTAAGCTTAAGAGCTTAGAATACTTGCTAGTGTGCCAACTTAGTGGACCTAGCAACTTTTGGTCGTGCATATCTTTTGACAATACATATGAATCATTTTTGTATATCTTGTACAGTTACAAGATAGAATGACTCATGATTCTTTTGGGATAGGTTTACATTGTTAAATTATTGAACGTGATGAATGTAATTTAACTTTGTAATCCTGGTTTAATGTTATTGTGTTTTAGTTATTCTCAAATGTTGTCATATGTATACAATCTGATCATCCTGATTATCATCCGATATCGTGCCTCGAGACTAGTCCGCCCGACCAAAAAGTCGATCCAGCCCGCCGGTTCGGGGTGTGACAACAATAATAAGGGGTAACCAGATCAGGAAAAGTGTTGTGTTAAATTTAATAACATCTGCGTAAACAGGGATTGGTTCAAGGATATCATGTCTACTAATCACTAGGAAACAAAGTACATATCACAAAGTAGGTTCAAAGCGAATACATATTTCTCTTACAATACTCTACCGCTAAGATTTTATAGTGATACTTTAGTGCAAGGATCGATTTCTCATGTGGGGATTGTTGCAATTTATTAAATAATAATAATGTTTTTATTATTTATTTTGTACCATAATAACAATTCGTATATGTTACGAATATGATTATTGTAGATTACATTCTTGTTTTATGACGTGAGAGGATCACATTGAACAAATTGTGTCCTAAACGGAGCTAAGATGAATGAGATTTCGTACTCGAACTTGTGTTGTGTAAAATATCAAAGAACTCTTTATATATTTGTTGGAAAATAAGGACTAATAAGTCATAACCATTGTTCCTTGTAAATAAACCTTTTGCCTTAACTCCTGTGAATAAACCCTTTACCCAATCCTAAACCTTAACCACTCCCTTAAGCCTAACCACTAAACCATGAACCCCTAACCACGGAGAACAACCCATGAACCTCCAACCACGGAGAACAACCCATGTCCACGGAGCTCTTTTAAAGAATAATCATGGATTAGTAACAACAGATCAAGCACTGAATAAAAAAAGGAATGAACAAGAACGAAGGAAAACCACGGAAGACTAAAGACTGAAGAACCACTAAAGATTTTACTTTAGGTTTATTCCATTGTTGATAAATGTAATCGGTTATGTATTTTACTTTAGTCAATGCTTGTAACTTTTATATTCCATGGTTGTAATTTTCTGTTTGATGTTACTATCATGGTTATGTCACCCCACTGTATACTAGATAAAACTTTGTATATGTATAGTATCTTGGCTAGGTGACAAGTATTCACCGTCATGTGACATCTCAGCCTTATATAACGTGAGTTTGTCCCATGTAACTCATTATTTATATTTTCTTCATCTGATTAATTTGCAAAGACAAGACTTACCAATCTCTTTCATCCTTGTGCTGTGTATAAATGTATGAATGAATGCACGACAACACGTGTCAAACTTATTTTAAAGCAAACAAAATTCAACTAACACAATTAATTCGTTACATTGTCATATGATATTTATTGTATACTTCTGTGTCTTATGTATATTGTATACTAAAATCATTCATTTATATTATCTTTAATAAATATCTTCGTGTTTTCTTGACCATCATTCTAACAACCTAATCGATTGATGAGAGTTTTTCAAGGATGTATAACTGGCTTTTATCTATATATATATATATATATATATATATATATATATATATATATATATATATATATATATATATATATATATATATATATATATATATATATATATATATATATATATATATATAAATAAAAAATCATCCCTCATCTACTACACTACAACCAATCAAATCATCATAAGCTTTTCATAAAATATTAAAGGGCATCCTAGTCATTTTACTTTATAAGTTTTTTCCCCCATCTTTTTTAAACATTAATAACTTTTTTATAATATATTATTTTTTTAAAAAAATTGCACCATTATATTCGTCTCATTTTTCTCTTTAATTCCGTTATAGTCTCGACTAATTTTTTTTTACTTTTTTTAGATGTCCTATATTTACATCATTGTAACAAGCTTAAATATAACAAATTTAATTGAAACTTTTTTAAAAATGATAAATTACAGTGATGTAATTTACATTGACGTAATTTATCGTGATGTAATTTACATTGACGTAAAATTTGGTTTCGGTTTTTTTCGGTTAATTTGGTTCCGGTTCGGTTTTTTCGGTTAATTCGGTTTCGGTTCGGTTTTTTTTGGTTTTTTGCTCATCCCTAATTTGTAACGAGCCTAATACAACAATTAGTTGGAATTGTTTTCGAACAATGATAAATTACATCACTATAATTATCATTGTTAGAGAAAAAAATCAAAATAATGTGTTATATTACATCACTGTAATTTATCATTGTAATTATCATTGTTAGAGAAAAAGTAAAATAGTGTGTTATATTAATTACATCACTGTAATTTATCATTGTTAGAAAAAAATTTAAAATAATGTGTTATATTTATGCTCGTTATATCGATGTTAATAATGGGCAATAAGAAAAAAAATTAAAAAAAACTAGTCAACATTATAACGGGAATTAAAGAGAAAATTACATCACTGTAAATAATGTGTTACGTCACCGTTAATTATGTCATTGTAAATTACTTCATTTTGTGTTACATTACTTCATTTTGTGTTACATTACTGTAATTTACCATTGTTAGAAAAAATTTCTAATTAATTTGCTATCGTTAAGCTCGTTACAATAATGTAAATACATGACATCAAAAAAATAAAAAAAAAACTAGTCGAGACTATAACGAAATTAAAGAGAAAAATGAGACGAGTATAATGGTGCAATTTTTTTTAAAAAATAATATAGTATAAAAAAGTTATGAATGTTTAAAAAAAAGGGGGTAAACTTTATATAAATAACAAATGTCCTAAATGCCCTTCATACTAAAGACAAAAGAATTGACACGTGGCACGATCCTATACATTTACCTTTTTCAAGTAACCATTGGATGATGGTTAATGGGTTGTAACAAAGATGAGGGTTATCAAAAATTCCATGCCCTATATATATATATATATATATATATATATATATATATATATATATATATATATATATAGGAATTGAATCCAATGAAAACCCAACCTTAGAGAGAAAACCCTTAAACCCTATGTGAGCCACTCATTTGAATCTTGAAAATAAATATGTGGTTCACATTAACCCACGTTAAAAATGATTTGTTTATTCATATATATATATATATATATATATATATATATAGGGGATGGTTTTATTGTTAACCCTCCCTTATATCGTTAACCCGTGTTAACCCGGCAATTTTTGCCCGAATCTTTGTTTTTTTTTCATGGTTTTTATTATACATAAAATAAGGGGGGCTTCTTTTTTGTGTTTTTGCTAATTCATCACCGTTTAGAAATTATTTACAAATGTAAGTAAATGTAATTTACTTACATTTAGTAAATGTTAGTAAATTACATCAACTTACATTTGTAAATAATTTCTAAACGGTGATGAATTAGCAAAAACACAAAAAAGAAACCCCCCTATTAATGTATAATAAAAACCATGAAAAAAAAACAAAGATTCGGGCAAAAAATGTCGGGTTAACGATATAAGGGAGGGTTAACATTTGAACCTCTCCCTATATATATATATAGGGGAAGGTTCCATTGTTAACCCTCCCTTATAGCGTTAACCGCTTAACCCTAGCGTTTTTTGCCCGAATCTTAAAATTTTTTTTTCATGGTTTTTATTTTGCAAAAATAAGGGGGGTTTCTTTTTTGTGTTTTTGCTAATTCATCACCGTTTAGAAGTTATTGTAAGTGTAAGTTACTTACACTTACTTACAATCCGTATCTGATGCAGTAAATGTAAGTAAGTGTAAGTAACTTACACTTACAATAACTTCTAAACGGTGATGAATTAGGAAAAACACAAAAAAGAAACCCCCCCTATTTTTACATAATAAAAACCATAAAAAAAAATTTTAAGATTCGGGCAAAAAACGCTAGGGTTAAGCGGTTAACGCTAGGGTTAAGCGGTTAACGCTATATATATAACCATTTGGTTAAGGATCGAGAGCATGAAGATTTAAATAACAAACAATATAGCAATATGGCAGAAACATAAATTAAACAACTCATATTTAAATAATACCTTGATTTATTTCTTGAATATCTGAATTACAAATGATTTCCTTACAATTGGGTGGAGCAATAATAACTTGAAAATCTAAAGATTTTGAAAATTGGGTAGTTGATAATACAAGTTTTTGAGGAGAGGGGTTTTTTTTTCATACATTTAATTCTAAGTAATTTTTTCGAATGCATCTTAATACAATAGAGCCTTCAATTTATAGAGCCTTCAGAGTTAGAATATAATTGAATATTGTCGGCCATTGAGAAGAGTAAATTGTCTTGTTGCAGAATAATTAATATCGTCTTTATTAAAGTTTGGCAAGTTTGGCAGAGTGACTGGCTACTTTGACAAAAATGTCATATCTTTGAAAATCGCGTCTTGGACTCTTCTTGACAATAATTGCTCAATTTTGAAAATCGTCGTCTTGGACTCTTCTGGACAATAATTGAGATGAATGTCACATTTTTGAAAATCGAGTCACATCTTTGAAAATCGAGTCTTGGACAATAATTGAGATTAACCCATATTAGAAACGGATCATCCCATGGATAACTTATATGGGTCCAATATCTTCATACGGATCTTGATAATCTTGAAGTATATTTTCATCAGTAGTAGAATTTCTTGATTGAGAAGGAGAATTTTTCTTAATTTCACTAATAATTCTTTGCATCTCTTCGGGGGTTGAACAAGATTGTAATCTGATAATATAATCTCGATCTTCAAAAGTATTGAGGCTTAAATTTACAGGAGACTTGATAGATCTTTCATGTTGACTTGTTATAGACTTATAATAGTTTTGTACCGAAGAAACATTGGCTTTTTCTATTGAAAATTTGTTCCACCATTTACTTCTGTAATGTCTTAACAGAAGAGGAGGAGAAATGTCTTGTTTTGCTTGATAATGGTACGTCCAAGAAAAAATCCAAGGAATTCGAAATATAGTCATGAATTGGAGAGTATATTCAAAATCTGGGGTTCCTTCTTGTTTAAAATAATCTATAAACTTATTATAGGCTATAGAGATATCTTTAGGGAAAGCCTCAGGAATAATCCCTATATATTTAAACCACTTAATAAACCATCTTGGATAATTATTTGAAAATGATCATCATAATATATGAACCAGGAATGATTAAAATTTCTAAATAATAGAGGTTTTTCCCAAGCTTCTTGATAATCGTAATAATTATATTGAGGATAGGAATGAAAATTAGAAAGGGTTTTTTGAACGAATGGTTTTGATTTCCATTCTTCAAGAGTAATGACCTTTCTAATTTTTATTTTAGAATAATCAATTTTGGAGGGATTTTGAGAATTAAGAATATGTTGAATATCAACAGATCCGGTATCAACAAGAATAGCTTGATAATATTCTATAGTTTTGTATTCACCATCATAGAAATGACAATTTCTGGGATATAGAAAGTCTATAAGAGTAAGAAAGTTATGTAGAACTTTCTCTTCTTCAATAGTTCTAAAATTTTTATAATCTTAGAATTTGGGTTTATAGAATAAAAACTAGAATCAGAAGAAGATGATGGATTAGAATTTTTTATAGGAGTATTTTGGATATTTGTATTGATAATAGATTGTGGTAATATTCTTGTTTGTATTACCGAAGAATAAGGTGGTCTAACAGATATAGGAGTAGAAGATCTTGGTCTTGATGAAAATGGAGATAATGGAGTAAATCTATTGTTAATTGGTAATGGAGTTCCAAGAGAGCTGGAAGAACTTGATGATGGCTGATTGGTTAGAATAATCTTTTTAGAATCCTTACTCATATTCCCTGTAAAAATTCTCTCGATAAAAAATCAGGTAAAGAATTATTTTCTCCTTTTATAAATTCAATTTGAAAATCAAAATTGCTTAATAATGCATGCCATCTTGCAAATATTTGTTTTGAAATTAAATTTTTTATATCTTTCTCTAAAATATGTTTTGCAGATAAACAATCAATTCTTAATAAAAAAGGTTTCATATATAAATCATCTTCAAATTTTTTAATACATAATACAATACTTAAAATTTCCTTTTTTATAGTTGAATAATTCTTTTGAGTATCATTCCATGATCCAGAATAATATCTAACTAATTGTTCTTTATTATTTTCTAAAGATTGCTTTAATATTCCGCCAAATCCCAAATCACTAGCATCAGTTTCAACTATTAATTTAGCGTTAGGGTGAGGAATATTTAAACATGGTAATTGTTTTATTTTTGTTTTAATATGTTTGATAATATTAGTAACTAATTCTTCATTGTTTTTTATTAATGTATAATTTTTTGTAATTTTATTATTAACAGATATTTGTTCTATAGTAGGATATTTGATATTATTATTCTTACAATATATAGGTAACCAAGTAAAGAAAGTAATATTTTCATTATTGTTAATAATATAATCTTCCCATTCTTTTCTATGTAGTAATCTAGATTCTTGATTAAATGTTTTATGATACCATATTAGATTATCTAAATTATATTTATTTAATATTTCACATCTTAAAAAATTCATCATTTCTTTATTCATTTTAACAAGTGAATTTGGTTATTTCAGTAGAAATTATCCTTATCTTTTTAAATTGATATTCTATTTCTTCATTTAAATGGAATTGAAGATTTGTATAATAATATAATTTATTTACTCGATCTTCTATATTTTCTTCTTCTATTTCATTATTAAAATAATTATCTATTTTTAATAGTTCATTTTGATAGTTATATAATTTTTCATAACATTCTTTTATTAAAAATTTAAGAAGTCTCATTTGAGAATTTCTACACTGAATTTTTGTATCACTCATATTAACAAGTATATTTTGATATATTTGTAGAACAAATTTTTATAAGTTCTTTATTAATTTTTATTTTATCTTGTAAAAAATATTTAAAATTCATATGATGAAATTTTTGTATTTTATCATTATATTTATTTTCTTCTAAATATTGATTTGTTTTTTCTAACTCTATTTTATATATTTTTAATTTTTTATGAAATTCTTTTAATGCTGAAACATAAAATTGAACTTGAGGATTCCTTCTTTGAATTCTAGTATCACTCATAATTGTTTTAAAAAGTCCATATCAGATTTACTAGGATTATATGACTTATCAGATTTATTATCTTCTTCTTGTTCATAAAAAGCCTTAGGTATAGAATTAGAATAATCTATTCCTGCTATTTTCATTGATTGTGATCTTATTAAATTATTTCTTTGTATATTATTTATACTATTTATACTACTGCTTGATGTTGAATATCTAGCCGAATTATTATTATTATTATTAAAAGATATTTCTATTGAACCATCAGATTTTTCTATTATACTAGATGTTTGATTATCTATATCTATTGGTTTTGGTGGATTTATATCTTGTAAATTCCAATTTAAAGATTGTGTTATTTCATTCCATTTTAATCTTTTTGGAGTAATAACTTTAGTATGCATAGTATTAGCTTCAAATAATATTGTTTCATCTCTTGGAGATGATAATTTAGTTCTTGGTTCTATAGTTGTAGTCATGGTTTTATAATAAACTCTATATATTACGACTGCAGCATTAGTTTTTTCTTTAAATTCTAAATTTCTTGTTTTTATTGTTAAAGTTAAAGTATCAAGAATGTTTGGATCAAATAATCCTATAGAAAAATTAGGATAACAATTAAAATATATTGGACCATTGGCTATATTTGATTCAGCCATAGCTAATAATGAATTATTGAAATTAGTGTGTCTAGCATCTCTTAATATAGTTAATATAGGAGCGTCTATTCCTAATCTGAACATAGGTTTTATAGCTACCTGTACTAATCCTATATGTAAAAATTTATAATTCTTTCTATGGTTTAATATAGCTTCTTTAGATAATAATTGTAAATTTTGATGATCTTTATTTATAGGAATAGTTTGTTCAGTCATTTTGATTGAGTAATCTTGTAAGAAATCAAAAGTTCTTATTTTATATATAGTTTTTACATCTTGTTTAGGTATATTCCAATTTAATAAATTGTTTTCAATTTGAGAAATACTTATTTCTAAAGAATTCATATTGTTGTTTAAATCTTCCTCTTGATCATTAGCTGAAGTATTTGAGCTATGATCTCTTCGTGATAAAAATCTAGATATCTGATTCATTATTTGTATTTGTTTTAATGATAAAATTTTTTGAATTAACTTAATCAATATTTTGAAATATTCAGATTATACTGAGGGAACATCCCCAAAGCCCAAGACGTGGTCCGGCTGCTCTCTATCTTGGAGCCTTACGCTAATCCAACCGTCTAGCCGATAGGACTTGCCAACACAGCATAGTTCTAAATATTCAAAATATGACGTTGTTTTTTCAATAAATTTTTCCATTATAACATTTACAAATAATTAATTAGAGTATTTAGACATAATATCACTTGAATCATGGCTCTGATACCATTTGTTAATAATACAAATATATATATATATATAGGGGATGGTTCCTTTGTTAACCCTTCCTTATTGCGATAACCGTATAACCCAAGCATTTTTTTGCGTTTTTTGCCCGAATCTTTTTTTTCTTTTTTTCATGGTCTTTATTATACATAAATAAGGGGGGTTTCCTTCTTGTTACGTAAAACCTACGTAACAAAACTGAAAAAAATTTTAGTTTTGTTACGTAGGTTTTACGTGGGTTTATAAAATATTTTTTTTAAAAATATCTGGTCGGCACTTTTTTTATATATTTTTATAAAAATGTGTCCAATAGTGTTACAAACATGTAAAAAAAATTTCAAAAAAAAATACGTTCGTTTTACGTGATTTTTGCATGGTTTTCGTGGTTTCTCATTGAGATGTGGTTTTCATTTTAACCATACCCTATATATATATATATATATATATATATATATATATATATATATATATATATATATATCTGCGTGTGTATTATAAAGATTAAATAAATGAATTTTAAAATTATTTATTTTAAATAACATTTTATATATTTCTCAAAGATTGTATGTAAAAAGTTAAAGAGTATGAGTGATAATATAAAATTATTATTTACCAAATTAAATAAAATTATTATTATTATTATTATTATTATTATTATTACTACTACTACTACGAGAAAAGAAATTAAAAAAATCAAAATTTAATAGAAAGAAAGCCTGCAAATACTTAATAGAGAGAGAGAGAGAAAACTAATTTTTATATGTCTTAGAAAATAAATGTTTATATTATAATATTTATTTATTAAAAGTACAGATATAAAGATATAAATTTGAGAATAAAAAAAATCTAAGGGTAAAGTTCTTTTTTAGTCATCATGCTTTCACTTAAATTAATATATAGTCCATATTATAAATATATATATATATATATAATTAAAATTTTTAATTATGATATTTTTGATTTGTAACAATTATTATATTTAAACTAATTGATAATAAAACTTCAGTTTGTATTCTATCGAAAACTAATTTTTATAAATCAAGAAGGTAAAAAATATAATTTATGCAATTATTAATTTAAAACGTCTCAATTTAAATATACCATTAAATAAAAGGGCCAAAAATGTAACTTTCTCTATCGTTTTTGTACTTTGGTTTTTAAATAAATTAAAAAAATGTCATTGGTTCATAAAAGTCTTATTGTTTAAAATTTTTGTTTGTAGTTTATTTTATTTTTTATAAAAAATAATTTTTAAATAAAAGTTTTTTTATATACTTTGATTTTCTAAAAATAAAATATTTTTTGTTTTCAAAAAAAATGGTGTTAAAAAACTTTATATTTTATAAACTTTTTTTAAATGTGTAATCCAATTAAAAGATAAATAATATTATTAGTTATTAGTATTATAATTATTTAAGAAAAAAAAGAATATAATTATATAATATGAAAAAATTAATAAATTTGATAAGAAGTTAACATGCATCAATACTGATGTTAGAACATGACAAGTGAGAAAATATATATTTGTTTATCGGGTAAGGTTTCTCTAAAAAGTTTATTTTGCCTAAAAAGGCTAATGAGGATTTTAAAAACTCGAAAACCGACTCAAAGAAACCCCAATTGAACTCATTTTTGTGACATTGGAAACGGCTTGTCGAACCCTAAAACCCGAACCTTAAATCATAAACAATAAACCCTAATACTAAAACCAAAACTTTAAAAACAAGTCTTTAACATAAAGATACAACTTAAAAGCTAAAAATCAAGCCCTAAAACCTAAAATCTAAATCTAGTTGTTAATACGAAAACTTAAAATCTATTATTGTAGAGTTCGATGAGACGGTTCCAATGCCATCAAAATGAGTTCAATCGAATTTCGTTTGGGTCGGTTTTCAAGATTTTAAAAATTCTTCTTAGCCTTCTTAGGCAAAATATACATTTTAAACATCATTGTAACATATTTTGAACACCATGTTCTTTTATGAGTTTGTGCTAATTCTTTTTCCTTTGAGATCCTACATCACTGTAGTGTGTGCTACAACATTGTAATTTTTTTTAAACATCATTGTAACACATTTTGAACACCATGTTCTTTTATGAGTTTGTGCTAATTTACAGTGTTGTATCACACACTACAGTGATGTAGGATCTCAAACGAAAAGGAATTAGCACAAACTCATAAAAGAACATCGTGTTCAAAATGTGTTACAATGATGTTTAAAAAAAATCCAAGATTCGGCTTCATCCTGCCAAAGTTATTTGGATTAGCGCGTATTTAGTGGGTTATGTAAAATTCCATGCCCTATATATATATATATAGGGGATGGCTCCTAAGAAAACCCTTACTTTAAAGAAAACTAAGAAAAGTCATTTATAACCATTGATCTAATTGATCAATGGCTATAATTAAACAATGACATTCTTGTATTTATTTTTATAACTACGTTATAAACTCATGTATTACATGTGTTTAATAAATCTAAGATGTTGTAAACAATAGTTTTTTATAAAGATTTGTATGTTTGATATTATTAATTGTAAACAATAACTATTGAATGTTTAAAAATAACATATTACAAATAATGATTAAGAATTATATAAATATATATTAAGATATTATATAATTGAAATTTTCTTATGACTTATTAAGTTTTTATTAATTTTATGATAAGAAAATTTATATGTTTTATATTTAATTGTATAATTTAATTATTTAAAATGATTTATTATTAATATTTAAATAAAAGCTAATTAGTATTTAATAGGAGAGAGAGTTGAGAAAAAAATTTAAAGTTCATGAATAGATGACAAGTGTCCATGCAAGCTATTGTTTTATTAGAATAAACTAGGTTAGTATCCCGTGTATTACACGGGTTGAATAAAAATTAATAAATATTCAATAATATAAGTTTAAAATTGTAAATTATTTTTTTATTTAAAATATGATCAACATTACATAGTAAATAAAATAAGAATGTTGTATTTTAAAAAATTACTTTTTCAAAGTTTTGTTTTTAAACATTTTATTTTAAAAAAGTTGTTTTTAAAATATATCATTTTTTACGAAATTATAGGATGTTATCTATTATTACACAAGTTGATAAAGATAAAAAATAGTTAATAATAATGACTAATAAATTATAAAAATATTTTATGAGTTATAAATTATTGAAAAATTTTCATATTTTATAATAATTTGATTATTTAAATGCGTGCTTTTAATATTAAAATATTTTTTTATTATATTAAGAAATCCTTTTTTAATGATAAAAGGTATATATAATATAATTAGTATTTTATACTATTATGTAATATATTTTTTTAATATTAAGAATTTGTTTTTGATTAAAAAAGGTATAAAGAATATATTATTAGTATTTATTAAAGTTGTGTATTTATTAGGAGAGAGAAGCGGGAAAATTAGTGTGATGATGCTCTAGAATAATGACAAGTGTCCTCAAATTATTTTGATTTATTATGTATAATATATATTATTTTTCTCTCTCTTCTTTCATAAATAACATTTAAAAAAATCAAATTTCTTTTATTTTTAAAAATACTAGTAAATATATTTTTTACAACTGATATAAAAGTAATCGTTTTAGTACATATAATTTGATTACACATATGTAATCAATCAAAGTATTTGTGTTCGCACATATTATCTGATTACATATATATATCATAATTGGTGTAAAGCCAATGGACATCATTCATAAGCATTCAGTAAAAATGCTTATATATATGTAAGCAATGATTAAATATAATTTGATTACATATATGTAATCAACAAAAAAGAACAAATGTAACACATAATCAGATTACATATACGTAATCAACCAAATAAAAACAAATGTAAGCACATATCATCTGATGGCATATATGTAGTCAACCAAATATAATAAATGTAATCACATATCATCTGATTATATATATATATATATATAGGGAGAGGTTCAAATGTTAACCCTCCCTTATAGCGTTAACCGCTTAACCCTAGCGTTTTTTGTCCGAATCTTAAAAAAAAAATTTCATGGTTTTTATTATGTAAAAATAGGGGGGGTTTCTTTTTTGTGTTTTTGCTAATTCATCACCGTTTAGAAGTTATTGTAAGTGTAAGTTACTTACATTTACTTACATTTACTGCATCAGATACGGTTTTGTAAGTAAGTGTAAGTAACTTACACTTACAATAACTTTTAAACGGTGATGAATTAGCAAAAACACAAAAAAGAAACCCCCCTTATTTTTGCAAAATAAAAACCATGAAAAAAAAAATTTTAAGATTCGGGCAAAAAACGCTAGGGTTAAGCGGTTAACGCTATAAGGGAGGGTTAACAATGGAACCTTCCCCTATATATATATATATATATATATATATATATATATAATCAACCAAATAGAACAAATGAAAGCGCATATCATCTGCTTACATGTATGTAATCAGCCAGCGTTCTCTGTTACCTCATCTCTAAGGTTACAAAATCTGAGAAGAATAAAAGGTAGAAGAATGAAATAAAAAAGTAGAAAAATAATTATAAAAATAAATAGGAGAGATTTTTTTAAATGTAATTTATAATTTTCCGAACTCACCTCCAGCTGCCAATGCCAGCCAACCCTTAACCATGAAACTATCTCCCCTCCATGAGCAAAACCTAACTGGCGGTGGTATATCCCCTCTACCCTTGCCACTATCCCTGAAACCATCACGATCCCACTACCATGAACGGACCTTATAACCGGTGATCTCTCCTTCACTAACTTCCTCAAGGGCATCGAACTCTTCTCCTGACTTTTGTTATTACCAACCACGACCACCTTATCTGACGACTTTGGGCTAGGTTAGAAGCATACAAACCTTCATAGGTGAGATTTTCAAATTTGATTTGTTAAAATTAAATACAATTAATTTTTAGGAGAAAAAAAGGAGCCATAATTAATAATATATAAATTCAACAAAATAATTAGTTGCAAATTTACTAAAATGTCCTTTTTATTCAAATTAAAATAATATCAAAGAAATTGTCTTATTGGTTAATAACGGCTTTCTTGGCTTTCTTGAAAATGGATGGTTTTCTTGAAAACGGATGGTTTTCACGTGAACCTCCCTATATATGCACACACACACACATATATATATATATATAAGGGATGGAAGTAAAAATGACCCTCTTTATTGCGTTAACCAGAAGTAATATGTCAAGATCAAGCCAAATCTTTGTTTTTTTAACATCATTGTAAACATATTTACAATACTTTCTTCTTTTATAAGTTTACATAAATTTATCACCGTTTGAGAGTCAACATCGTTATAAGTTTTGGGGAAAAAAACACTTATAGTGTCGTAAGTTAAAAACTTAAAACGATGTTCACTCTCAAACGGTGATAAATTTACGCAATCTCATAAAACAAGAAAGCGTTCTACATGTATTTACAATGATGTTAAAAAAATCAAAGGTTTGGCTTAATCTTGACAGGTTATTTCTGGTTATTGCATATTTAGTGGGTTATTTTTTATCCTTTCCTTATATAAATATATATATACATATATATATATATATGTATATATATATATATTGGAAGGTTCATAAGAAAACCCCTCATTTCTAAAAAAACCAAGAAAACTCATTTCAACCAATCACATAATTTCTAAATATTCTATTTTTTTATTTTTTAAAAAGGGCATTTTAGTAAAATTAACATACATTATTTTAGGAAATTCTTCTGGCACCTTAAATATACGAATTAACTCCATTTTTAAACAAACCCAGACCATCATCATCATCGATTCAGGAAGCACCGAAAATGACGCAATAGACGATTGTGGAATCAAATGATCGTCCGGCAAATGAACCGCTGCAAAAACGCGCTTCTTGGGTGATGAATGGTATCAGACTTGTTTCCGACGCTAACATAGGGTGTAACGGGAGCATGAGCAATTTTGTGTTGCCGGTACATCTTTAGCCGGTTGAGAACCGAAGACTTTTGATCTATGTGCTTCATCGTCTCCAGGTGCCAGAGGATCAGGAGCAAGTGCGAGTGTTAAGCCATCGCCGGTGACGGTAACCGTCGTCATCGCGCGATGATAACCTGCATGGTGGTTCTGGGTTGATTCGGTTGGTCAGATTTGGGTGGAAAGAAGATAATATTTATGCAAGAATCACCGAAATATATGTAATCAGATAATATGTGCATACATTTGTTCTATTTGATTGATTACATATATGTAATCAGATGATATGTGCTTACATTTGTTTTATTTTGTTGATTACATATATGTAATCAGATGACATGTTTTTACATGTGTTTTATTTTGTTGAATATATATATAATCAGATTATATATGTTTACATATGTTCATTTTTGGTTGATTACATATATGTAATATGATTATATGTAATCAATGCTTACATATATGTAAGCAGTTTTCCTGAATGCATATAAATGATGTTCATTTGTCATTACAGCAATAAGATTACATATATGTAATCATGTTACATATGTGCCTATATTTGAGTGATTACTAATGTGCACAAAGTAGTTCAATTAAAATTAACAAAATCAAAACTAAACTAGACACTAAGTAATCTTCTAGACTCTCTAAAACTAAACTACTGTTAGGCAAGTGAACCTATCGAAACTAGTAAAGCAAAAGCAAGTCCGAATATCGAACCCACAAACTTCTACAGAAAATGCTAACGAGACTCAATTACTTATCTATACAACTTTGGTTAAATAAAAATTATTATTTGAAGGGGGTTTTTACTAAATAATTTAAAACTATACTAAAAGAAATAAATTACTTAAAACGACTTAAGACTAGATAGCAAGAATCGACTAAAAAGTGATGATGATGAAAGTACTACCTAGGGGTGAATCCTATACATGCTTAACACCTCTTCTATTGATTATGGAATTATTGTGAAACCGAGATCTTGAGATACTAACTAACAAGCAACCTAGAGCATCTTTGACCCTTCTCAAAGATGTCAACCAAGATACCTAAAAGTCGTTAAACTATCGGTTTGATGGACTTCCTTCACAGGTTACCCAATCCCATTAATGACATATCCAAAAGACAATCTACCTCACATAAACGAAAGTCACAAACACACCAAAGTTCATGGGATAACTAGGAATCTCAAATTGGATTCGGTAAACAAGGAATGTCAAATTAGATAGAAAAAATCTTCTCACAAAGACTTTGACTAGTAATCAAACATACAAGACACACCAACAATCTCTCACTTACAGCTTTTGAGATTGGTTAAACATTTAGAACATCTAAAGCACAAACATCATTCCTATGGAATACTACGTCTAGCAACCCATTTAATAATCAATAACACACAGTAACTGATCTAACATGCAACTATGTTGTGAAAGACATTCACCAAAGCATATGAGGAATAAATGATTATACCATAAACAATTCTAAATGTCCATACACGTCAAAGAATAAAAACCAAGTCTTTATGTCATTAATTCATCACAAAAAAATGTTCCATAACCAATAAAATCAATGTCAAACATGCATATTCATTATAACCTAGGTAGTTCTAAGGGTCTAGCCCATAATCATTTCATAAACAATGAAAGATCCCATCAAAAACTGAATAGAAAAATAATCATTCGGTAGAAAACAAGAAGAAATCAAAAACTGAATGTTGTACACCCTTGATTATGAATCCTAGAGATTCCAAATGTCAATCCTTGCCTTCAAAGTCTTCCCAGCACTTCTCGTCGCCTCTCCAGATGCCTCTGATCGTCTGTAACCCTAAAAATTTACCCCAACCGTCTTTTAATCGATCACACAATATTTTTCTGGGTTTTTCTATGCGTCGCGTACTGTGACGGGGTTAGGGGAAGATGTTGCGTACCGCGACGGGCTGCAAAAGCCGACAAAACAGTCGGGTCAACCCAATGATTAAATAAGGGCATTTTGGACTTTTCCACCCCTCGCGTAGCGCGATAGGTTTACTTGTGTGCCTCGCGTAGCGCGACAAGCTAAAAAATCCTGATTTCTTCCTCTCTCTGTTTCCTGATCCATCCTCTTGCTACCGGGAGCTCGTTTCTCTGCATTCTGGTACCAAATGTCTTCGTTTATAACCTGCAAGCAGCAATTGACATACTTTTAAGTACCCGCAATAAAAAAATCAAAAATATAAACAAATATGTACAAAAACCAAAGAAAAACAAACTAATTAACATATGTGTTTTACAACACATTAATTACATATATGTAATCAGATGATATGTACAAACATAGATTTTTTTATTAATTACATACTAGATTAAAATCCCGTGTATTACACGGGTTGAAAAAAAAATATGTATACAAATATATTGACAAAAAGTTATGTGATTAAAAATCATGTACATTGCAAAGTTGTGCTAAACCCAAGTTTACAAAGATTGAATAAAATATGATATTTGTTAATGCATAAAGTCTTAAAAATATGTTTAAAGTATTTCATGTCATAATTATAAATTATGTTTAATTTTAATTTTTTTAACAATGTGTATATATTTTTATGTAATGTAATCCATAAATAATTTAATTAAAGTATATTTATTCTTCCTTTAACACGTTAAATTAACTTTAACTAAAATTTATATTAATATACATAACTTGGATTTTAAAAATTACTTACTTTTTATATTTCAATATAATATATTTTTATCATTTAAATAATCCAATTATATTAAGTGTTTAAAAATTTTTAAAAGCAATTATAAAGAAATTAGTAACATTATTGTTATATTTATAAATATTTTAAGAAATATCATTTGAATTCGATAATATTTCAAAAACTAAAGCTGTTAAATAAAAATATAAGTTCACTTAAAAACATCATAATTGATTTCATTTTAAATATAATTAACTCATAGTATATTGATTATTATATTCCTTAATTCCTAATTCCTATCTAAATAATAAATATAGATAATTAAATATGAGAGGGAAGCGTAGATAATTAAATAGGAAAGAGAAACGGGAAAGCCAAAATATAGGTAATCTAGAATTGCGACAAGTGTTCACAATTATTTTGATTTATTAGTATAGATAGATATGTAATGCACTATCACCTTGATAGATTACATACATGTAATCAAATTATATGTACGAAAATAATTACTTTTATTATTTTGTACATTAGCTAACCATTTTTAATAGATTTTTTTATTGAAAACGAAAATTAGGAGAGAAGAGAGAAATTATAAGAATAATTGTAAAAATTAATTGTGTTTCCATATTAAAAAATTATAATTTTCCTATTATACCCTTACTGGCTAAAAATAACAAACTAAAATCATAATTCCTTAAATTATTACCATTGATTAATTACAACCATTGATCAATGAGATCAACAGTTAAAAAAGAGTTTTCTTAGTTTTTTTGAAAATAAGGGCTTTCTTACGAGCGCTCTCTCTCTCTATATATATATATATCCGCTCTTACAAAGAAACCCGTAAACCTAATCTAGCCTGTGGATTTGAATTTTAAAAATAAACATGTGATTCACGTTAAACCTGAATAAAAAATTGACATTGAATAAACAAATGTTGCTTAACGTGTACCACATGTTTATTTTCAAGATTGCAAATGGATGACTCAGATAGGATTTTATATTTTTTTTCTCTAAGTGGGGTTTTCACATGATACAATCCATATATATATATATATATATATATATATATATATATATATATAGGGGGATGTTCAATTAAGAACTAATATAAGTAAAGAATTAAAATAACCATTTCTATCCACAAGTTTGAAAGGGCAAAGGTAACTTCTCCTATTTTCAAGGAAGATTACTGATATACCCTTCAAAACTTGTGGTTATAAATGTGGTTATTTTAGTTCTTTAATATTTGTTGGTTCTTAATAGAATGAATCCATATATATATATATGTATGTATGTATGTATGTATGTATGTATGTATGTATGTATGTATGTATGTATGTATGTATGTATGTATGTATGCACTAGCCTAGAAACACATGTATTACATGGGTTGAACAAATATAATATGTTATAAACAATGATTTATATAAAAATTTATATGTTACATTTATCAATTATTGGTTAAATAAGAAATATGAATATTTAAAAACTACGAATAACAAATAATTATAAATATTTAATAATTTTAAAATTATATAAACATATAAGATATAATTAAAATTTTAATATATTTTATTAATTTTTAGTAAATTGATAATTTTTTATAATATGATTTATAATCATTAATATTTAATTGTATAATTTAATTAATAAACATAATTAATATTTTTAGAAGAGAGAGAAGCGGGAAATTTTTTTTTACATTTAATTAGGAGATGACATGTGTCTCTTATAAATACTCATTTATTAGAGTAGGTAGATTAGAAAACACTGACTAGTGAACAATAAAAAGTTGGGCTTTTTTAAATGTTTTATGTGCTGCTTTTATGTTTCCTAAGCACACTCGTATTTTGGTTTATTAACACTTAGTTTTTAAGATATGGTATGTTTAAATTTTACGACAGAGCGATGTTTAATATTTTTTTATTTTTTTGGTTTTTGTGTCTTTCTTTTCATGTTTATATTTTGGTTTCTTGATGTTCGCTTTTACGACATGGTATGTTTTTAGATTTTATAACAGAGTGACGCGTGATATTATGATGAAATATGCTTAGTATATTTTTTTGGTTTTTGATTTGTTTTGCCTTTTGTTTTATGTGTGTGTTTTCTTTTACTTTTTGCTTTTGAGTTTTTTTTGGCACGTTTGTATTTCGATTTCATGTGTTTCTCTAAGAACCATCAGGGTTTAAACCTCATTAGAAGTTTAAAACTATTCATTTGGTGTTTTTTTTGTTCAGACTGCTTCAAAGAATATTTCCAAATTTGTCGTTGAATTTTTTTTTCTTTTCTATGTGTGCCTTTTCTAATGGTTTTTATAATACATGTTGGTTTGTTTTTTATTAGTTTATGTTTATTTTTGTGTTAATTTTGGGTTGTTTTATACTCACTTTTACAACAAGATACGCTTTTGGGTTTCATGATAGAATGACGCTAGCTTTTACATTAAGGTACGTTTTTGGGCTTTACTAGACGAAGTAAAAGACATGAGACGTGATTCTTTATCTACGTTTTGATATTTAGAAACGTAACAGTACTACTGCCACCGCAATGAACGACATGGGCGTTCAACTTGTTAATTGAAATTCTGTACGAGAGAAATGGTACTTTGAAAAAATTGTTTTAGCATTTATTTACAAAGCAAATTTTGACTCAAAACAAAGTTATAATTTTAGTATTTAATTAAAAAGAAACTTAAAAGTAAACTATCAAATGGTTAGAAACTGTCTTCAAGGGTGACATTCAAGTGGAAAATCTTCCTAGCTAATAAATTAAAGGCTGCAAAGTTGCGTAAAACTGTCATGAAAGGAAGATACAGATTTTTATTAAAATATAATATATTACTTTGAAATAACCATCATCATCATCATACTCAGTATATCCTAATATCAGTAACTTGTCTACATCAATGTTTTCATAATGGAACCGAACATTAAAGTGGATGTGTTACTGGTTCATTGATCAGACCGAATTCATAAACAAGATGAAATTATACACTTCAAAAAATATCAAAAAAATTATAGAATTATAAAAACATTTACACAGACATAATTAATGTTTAAACAACATAATCTTGTTTTAAAAGATATAAGATTTGGTTTTAATGTTTTATCTTTGAATTTTAGAGGAGAAAAAAATGACCACTTGTGAAATTCCGTCGGTGATCCCACAGTAGTATTCATTGGTCAGTTGCGAAAATCGCCTTACCCAAACTTCGGTTACGATCGAATATCACCGACACGGATACCATTTACTCAACTATTATTAACAGATTTTTGTCGGTGTGTTATAATAAAAATGACAAACGTCGTTTTTTTTTTTTTTTTAATCATTGAGTCGATTGCATCTCCTTATAATTGATTTTCAAACTAATTTTTAGCCGTACGTCCAATTAATAGGCCTTGTATCATAGAGCCCACTGAATATATAATAATTTAATTATGATACATATACGAACAAAAAAATAATTGTCTAATAATAAATTATGATATTTAACCGATTGTGACCAATAATTTTTCATTTGAATATATACATGTCCTCACTATTCATTGCATGCATACACGCTCTCTCCTTCCTATACTGAAATATGCTGAACAACAGTAGCCCTGATTTTTCACAAAAGCCCCTGAAGATCAAACAAGATGACAAAAACTTCTCTAAACTTGTATCCAAGGAGAATTCAGCTGCAAATTCTTCTTTCAGAGTCTATTATGGTAGTTTTACAGGTTCGGTCCCTTTTACTTGGGAAATTCAACCGGGTACCCCTAAACATAAATTTTGTGACAATTCAGTCCCTCCACTCACCCCCCCCTCCTTCTTACTACTCCTCAAACTTTGAACATGACCAAAACAAACCCACAAAGACAAAATACTACCCAAGATCCAACGCCCTCTACAACCTCTTGTTGAACATCAAAGTTATCAAGAAACGACACGTGGCATCGTCCATACCGTCCTCTTTATCATCGTCATCATCTTGGTCAACTTCAATGAGTAGTAATCTTCATTCTTTTAAAGGGTACAGGTCAAGACGACGTCGTTTCATGAGCTTCGGTTCTACATTTGATGAAGGAAACATGTATGGTGGTAGCTCATATACGGTTGAGATCATGAAGAAAGCTTTCTTGTCAATTGTGGGCCGTAGATCTGGTTAAAGCCACTAAACACATCATGGAGAAAGCTTTGGAGGGTTTAAAGGCGTCTTGTATGTTTCTTTTTTATCTTCTCTTGTTGTTATAGTAAAATTTGGGTCTTATGCACTTAAAATATGTTCATAAAGTACATGTGATGATGCATTATGTACAATTGTTTGCAAGTATAAATCAAAGATCATAGAGGGTTTTGATTAAGTTGTTAATTGATTGTTAGGTTGATTTGGGGTGTTGGTCTGCTTTTGTAGAAAAAAACGAGAGAAATGTAAATCTTGTTTGTCAATTCTATAAGTAATTAGTTGTTTAATGATATTTATCTTATTATCATAATTAGTATCATTTGTAATTATAATATATTAATCAATCAAACATACCCAGAAAATCTCACTTATATATAGCATGTTTATTTAATTGGTAAGGTTTATAGAGAGTGAGATGTAAACATATCATATCTAACATCTATCCTAGAAAAAGAAATATTATTTTTAAAGAGACTTCTTCCTCGAATACAAGCAGCAACAAATATGGCACAATAAATTGCAACATGTAGGTAACATAACATCGTAATAGCAAAATTGATAATAGCATATAAAACATTATTATAATATCATATGCCAAGCTATAACATAATTATTGAATACACACACATTTACGAGCAATGGTTATGGTTCGGGTAGATCTATGAAATGTTCTTCAAAAAAAAATATGATAGAAATCTATGTCTCTAAAACACTTCATATTATATCAACAAAGTGTTACAAAAATCCTTAACCTTAATCCTATATCAACAAGAATTCTGCACTTTATAACATAAAGACATCAAACAAAATTTAATCGCAATATATATATATTTTTTATCCTGATCCACTCTCGACGAAACTTAATAGTGTTATACTCGTAGAGTTTTTTCATCTGATATTTCTAACAATTGTTATACTTTCAGATTAAAAAATTCATTGATACACCAAAATTTTTCAATCGGGTGTACGACTCAAACAAGGGTGTCCCTACATTGGTGGTTGCGTGGGTAGACGCCCTTCTACAATTTTTTTAGTTATATATATATATATTGTTAATAC
This sequence comes from Mikania micrantha, assembly GCA_009363875.1. Taxonomy (NCBI): domain Eukaryota; kingdom Viridiplantae; phylum Streptophyta; class Magnoliopsida; order Asterales; family Asteraceae; genus Mikania; species Mikania micrantha. Next base: position 20,017,653 of record CM018695.1, read on the forward strand.
CGGTTCAGAAAACTCAAATATAATTTCTTTATTTAAAACTTTTGTACTTATACCATTACTATTTATAGTAAATGGATATAATTGAGTAATAAAAGTTGTTCCTAATATAATTTGTGATGTTAGATTTTTTACTAATATCAATTGAGTTTTATAACAATAAATTTTAATCTCTTTGAAGTTATAACTTTTACATGCATAGTATTAGCTTCAAATAATATAGTTTCATCTCTTGGAGATGATAATCTAGTTTTTGGTTCTATTGTAGTAGTCATACTTTTATAATAAACTCTATATATTACTACTTCTGCATTTGTTTTTTCTTTAAATTCTAAATTTCTAGTTTTTGATTGTTAAAGTTAAAGTATCAAGAATATTTGGATCAAATAATTCTATTGAAAAATTATGGTAACAATTAAAGTATATAGGACCGTTAGCTATATTTGATTCTGCCATAGCTAATAGTGAGTTATTAAAATTAGTATGCCTAGCATCTCTTAATATAAGTAGTACAGGAGCATATATTCCTAATCTAAACATAGGTTTTATAGCTACCTGAACTAATCCTATATGTAAAAATTTATAATTTTTCCTATGTCTTAATATAACCTCTTTAGTTAATAATTGTAAATTCTGGTGTTCTTTATTTATAGGTATAGTTTGTTCAGTTGTTTTGATTGAATAATCTTGTAAGAAATCAAAAGTTCATATTTTATATATAGTCTTAACATCTTGTTTTGGTATATTCCAATTCAATAAATTATTTTCAATTTGAGAAATACTAATTTCTAAAGAATTTATGTTATTATTTAAATCTTCATCTTGATCATTAGCAGAAGTATTTGAGCTATGATCTCTTCGTGATAAAAATCTAGATATCTGATTCATTATTTGTATTTGTTAAATGTAAAAATTTATATTGAATTAACTTGATCTTTGTTTTGAAATATTTAGATTATACTGAGGGAACATCCCAGTACCGTCGTGGTCCGGCTGCTTTCTCTTGGAGCCTTACGCTAATCCAACCGACTGGCCGACAGGACTTGCCAACACAGCATATATCTAAATATTCAAAATATGATCTTGTTTTTTCAATAAAATTTTCCATAATAACATTTACAAATAATTAGTCAGAATACTTAGATATAATATCACTTGAGTAATCATGGCTCTGATACCAATAGGGAAGGATCGAGAGCATGAAGATTTAAATTGAGTATAAAATATGAATTCAAAGACTGAAATATAAGATAGCATTATGGCAAAAGCATAAATTAAACAACAATAATTTTTTTAAAAAGTACCTTCATTTATTTCTTGATAATTACAGATGATTTCCTTACAATTGGATGGAGCTATAATGATTTGATAATCTAAGGATCTTGAACATAAAGAAGTTGATAATACAAGTTTTTGTTTGGGGTGATTTTTCATACATTTATTTCTAGGTGTTTTTTCGAATGAATTACTAAGCTATAGAGTCTTCAATTTATAGGAAAGAAATCACTGAGAGCATCTTCAAAATTGAATCGATAATTGAAAGTTGTCTGCCATTAATTAAAGTTGCTTGTCTTGTTCTTGAATAATTGGTCTTCTTTTTGAAAAGTTTCTTGTCTTCATTTGAATAATTGATTCTTCTTTATAAAAGTTGACAGAGTATCTTCTTTTAGAAGAGTTGACAGAAAATCTTGAAAATAATGGAGCAATGTCTAATCCTCGTATGATCATCTCAAGTCTTAACAAAAATTGGAATCTTGAAAAATTTTTACAAAAATTAAAATTTACTTTTTTTTTTTACATTATAATATTACTTATTTTGCCATAATGACTTTATATTTCTATATCATCATATGGGTCTTGAGAATCTTGAAATATATTTTCATCAGTTGTGGACTTCTTTGATTGAGATGGAGAATGTCTTATTTCACTTATTATATGTTGCATTTCTTCAGGGGTTGAGCATGATTGTAGCTAATAATATATTCTTGATATTCAAAGGAATTGAGAGATTGATTAAATGGTGACTTTAAAGATCGTTCATGTTGACTGGTTATAGATCTTTAATAATTTTGGACCGTTGAAATATTGGCTTTTTCAATTGAGAATTTATTCCACCATTTGCTTCTATAATGCCTTAGCAGAAGAGGAGGAGATGTGTCTTGTTGTGCTTGATAATGGTATGTCCAGGAAAAAGTCCAAGGAATTCGAAATATAGTCATAAATTGAAGAGTATATTCGAAGTCTGGAGTTCCTTCTTGTTTAAAATAATCTATAAACTTATTATAAGAATCAGAAATTTCTTTGGGAAAAGCAGCTGGAATAATTCTCATATATTTGAACCACTTAATAAATCATCTTGGATAATTGTTTGAGAATTGATCATCATAATATATAAACCAAGAATGGTTAAAATTCCTTACTAAAAATGCCTTATCCCAAGACTCTTGATAATCATAATAATTATATTGAGGGTATGAAGGAAAATTAGAAAGAGTTTTCTAAACAAATGGTTTTGATTTTCATTCTTCAGGAGTAAGAACTCTTCTAATTTTTATCTTAGAATAATCAACTTTTGATGGATTTTGAGGATTGAGAATATGTTGGATATCAACAGATCTAGTATCAACAAGTATAGCTTGATAATATTCTGTGGTTTTTTTTATCAGAATCACAGAAATGACAAATTCTGGGATATAGATAATCAATAAGACTTAGAAAGCTTTGAGAAACTTTCTCTTCTTCAATTTGTTCCAAAATTTTTACAACCTTATAATTAGGGTTTATGGAATATGGAATAGAATCAGATGATGAAGAAGTATTGATTATAGGAGATTTTGAAGTATTAGGATGGACAATAGATTGTGGTAAAATTCTTGTCTGAACCACAGAAGAATAAGGTGGTCTAGAAGATAAAGGAGCAGGTGATCTTGGTCTAGGGAATGGAGATAAAGGAGTAAACCTATTATTAATTGGTAATGGAGTTCTTCGAGAAGAGCTTGAAGAAGAACTTGCTAATGGAGAAGACTTTGATAATGGTTGATTGGTTAAAACAATCTTTTTTGAATCTTTACTCATATTCCCTGTAAAAATTCTCTTGATAAAAAGTCAGGTAAAGAATTGTTTTCTCATTTTATAAATTCTATTTAAAAACCAAAATTGCTTAATAATGCTTACCATCTTGCAAAAATTTGTTTAGAAATTAGATTTTTTATATCTTTTTCTAAAATGTGTTTTGCTGATAAACAATCAATTCTTAGTAAAAAAGGTTTCATATATAAATCGTCTTCAAATTTTTTAATACATAATACAATACTTGAAATTTCCTTTTTTATAGTAGAATAATTCTTTTGAGTTTCGTTCCAAGAACCTGAATAATATCTAACTAATTGTTCCTTATTATTATTCAAAGATTGCTTCAGAATTACACAGAATCCTAAATCACTAGCATCAGTTTCTACTATTAATTTTGCATTGGGATGTGGAAATATTTAAACATGGTAATTGTTTGATTTTACTTTTAATATGTTTTATAATATTGGTATGTTCTTGTGACCATGGTTCCGGATTCTTTTTTAATCTATTATATAAGGGTTTACATATAATTCCTAAATCTTTGAAAAAAATCATGTATATAATTCAAACATCCTAAGAATCTTTGTAATCGTTTTTTATCTCTTATTTCATCAGGAAATTTATTTGTAAATTCTAAACTTCTATTTATGGGTATAATAGTTCCTTGCTTAATATTATGACCTAGAAATCTTATCTCTGTTTTAAATAAATTGATTTTAGTAGGAGAAACTACTAGTCCATTTTTATGAATTATATCATAAAATATATTTAAATGCTTAAAATGTTGTTCTAAAGAATTACACTACAAGAAATTTGGGGCTTTACCTACAAATAGCATGTGTGGATAAAAGGCTATTATTTGTTGCTGATTGTCTTTAACTACACATAAATTAAGTGTCATGATGTGTTGCCTCACACCTGTTGAGATAGGTCATTAACCACACATCACTTATGTGTAGGCATACATAATGATGTACCTACACATATATGTGTAGCTAAAACTAATTTATATGTGTTGTTAAAAGTATAATTGTGTAGGTATTGAATTCAATATGTGTAGAGAGAAATATAAATGTTTCTGGTAAAAATATATTTATATGTAGAGATTACAGACCATGTGTAAGTAATAATCTTCAAATACATGCCAATAAATACAAAATATACAAATGCAAATAAATACATATACAACCAGAATAAACAAACTTAATTGAAATTTTAAACATCATTCAAACTACAAAGAAAAGTACATGTTATACAAATTGAAATACTCAACAAAACATAAATTATTCATAAGACGCTATAGGATGCGGAAAATACTAAAACTGTCACACCCCCACCTCTCGTCACCTCGTGTATGATCTGACTGAACCGGTTGCGGAAGCATAGTGGTGATGTCTCCGAGGTGAGGGGTGACTTACTTGAACCGATATCATAAGCACACAGATTAACTTAAAGTAAACTCATTACAAGGATGTCGCAATCACAATTACATTACAGCTATATTTATTTAATTACAATATTAATTATACAAGTGCAAATATCCCAAAAGTGCATCCTCACTGGCTATTACTGTTTACCTGCAAAAAGTTTTGAGTTTGAAACGTCAGCACAAAGCTGGTGAGTTCGACAGTTCAATTTAAAACAATATGATATGATAAGCATGTTCTCAAAAGTTCAGTTCCGGATAACCATGGGACCCGTATCTAGTTCCTTTATGACGTCTAGTCTGTCTCAAGATATTACCCGTCGGTACATATCTTAGTGCCTCATTATCTTAATGTCTATCATACCATTAAGAAATTCAAGAAACAGATAACAAACATTCACACAAGGGGAGATGCAATCCTCCCAGCGAATGGGGTGTCAACCAATAGTACTATCAATGTTTTCTGTTCGGCCACACATGGGTTCACTAGATACAGTTCAAAAATGAGGACTTTCAATTTCATGATAGAGTTCAGTCTACACGCAAAATCCCATGAAATCCCACAAAAATCACAACAATCACATGAAATCACACAGATATCAGTGATACATATCATATGTTCATTAAAAGTTCAACAATGTTCCCCGATGTTTATAAAAGATTAAAAATAAAAGGGGTTGTACGAAACTCACCTGATAGTATAAAGGTAGCAGAGTATCACCAAACTGATAGTACAGAGATGATTCTGCATTTAGTTATCTTTAATAAGTTATTTATGTTCTAGTTTACTGATTAGATCCTTCTGAACGTTCAATGTCAAAGACATTGCTTAGTAAATCATCAACTCGATATTAATTATATAATTAATTAATTTAATGTCATATCATACAATGTATGATAATGTAGGAACCTACATTGCATTAGATTCCTAACACAAAGTTGATGACACTCTAGATTAATCAGAATAATCTCAGATTAACCAAATAGTTAATGTTGTTGATTATAATGCTAAAACAGTTTCTAGATGATTTAATGGCTTAGGAGTGATTAATCCTTATTATTGATTACCCAAATATCATGAAATATCACAATGTAGCATCAGAATAGGTGAAATAACCAGATTTAACATACTAATCTGACTGTTATCAAAAACATCAGATAATCATTCCAATGAGTATGTTAATGATTGTGATTAGTTTGAAACACTTAGATTTAACCTTTGCATTTCAAATATTAATCAAACTAATCACCTACATTGTCATAATCAAATGGTTCAAACCATTATAATCATGGGTATGATTTCATGAAAATCGGGCATTACAACGGATCAAAACAAGGATTTAACCGTTAGAACTTCGTGTTCTTCATTTATAATCAATCCTAGCCATCGTCTAGGCAATAATCAACAATCCTAAGTATCTCATTACGTTCAAAATTAAGATCTAATCAATCAAAATCAAACTAGAAGGTTAAAACGAACCGTTACCTGTTCTGACGAATTTCTGCGGTTAAAACAGCGATCAGGACTTGTATATACGATCCCTGGGATGATCTGGATGTTCAGAAGCCTTTGTAATGAAGATTGAAGGTGTTAGGAAGCTAAAATTTCGCCTGGAGGTCGAGATAGATCGAGAAAATGCGGTTTTTGAGGTTTTCTAGACATTCTGATCGTTTTAACAAAATTTTGGCCGACATAGTGTCTGGGGCGCATCGCCCCAACTGGAGGGTTGGGGTGGGGCGTACCGCCCCACGTCATCAGGATCACCATTTTGGTTTTAAACTTCATTTCGCGATTCCGGGAGCATACGAACTCCGTTTTGCACGCGGTTTTTGCCCACGTTCATCATTTTTCACATACTATCAATCCCCAATAATAAAAGTTACTAAATCCTCGTGAATTTCAAGCACGACCAAATGTGCTCACGTCATTAATGCCGAATTCTTCGTACGCAACTGTCACAGTCTCCTCCTGTTAGAGAAATTTCGTCCCGAAATTTAGTGAAGACTTACATTAAGACAATTGTTTATGAGAATAGATGTGGGTACTTTGCTTTCATTTGATCTTCACGTTCCCACGTATATTCGGGTCCTCGCTGCGAGTTCCACCGCACTTTAACGATCGGTATGCGACTACGTTTTAACACTTTTGTTTCCCGATCCATTACCTCTACCGGTTCTTCACTGAACTGAAGTTTTTCGTCAATATGAATCTCTTCGAGAGGTACGATCAATGATTCATCAGTTAAACATTTCTTCAGATTAGATACATGAAAGACATCGTGAATGATACTGAGTTCAAGAGGTAATTCAAGTCTGTAGGCTACTGGTCCAATTCGTTCAAGAATTTTAAATGGCCCTACAAATCTTGGCGAAAGTTTACCTCGCTTCCCGAATCTGAAAATGCCTTTCCAAGGTGACACTTTCAACATTACTCGATCACCTACTTGAAATTCGAGTGGTCTACGGCGATTATCAGCGTAACTCTTTTGACGATCACGAGCAGCTTTGATTCGTTCTTGAATGAGTGCGATCTTATCATTTGTTTCCTGAATGAATTCTGGGCCGATGATTTGACTTTCACCTACCTCTGACCAACAGATAGGTGATCTACACTTCCGTCCATAAAGTGCTTCGAATGGAGCGCATTGAATACTGGTATGGTAGCTGTTATTGTATGAAAATTCAACAAGTGGAAGATGAATATCCCAGCTACCTCCAAAATCAATCACACAGCTTCTGAGCATGTCTTCAAGAGTTTGATTTGTTCGTTCAATCTGCCCGTCAGTTTGTGGATGATAAGCTGTGCTCATATTGATTTGCGTGCCCAGTGCGTTCTGAAGAGTTTGCCAAAATCGTGACATAAATCGACTATCCCTGTCAGAAATGATAGAGATCGGTACTCCATGTCGAGATATGATCTCATTAACATAGATTTTAGCGAGTCGATCCATAGAATAATCTTCTCGGATGGGTAGGAAATGCGCAGATTTCGTAAGGCGATCAACGATAACCCATATAGAGTCATGATTACGTGATGTTCTGGGTAATTTAGTAATAAAATCCATAGAGATCCGATCCCATTTCCACATGGGAATCTCAGGTTGTTGCAATAACCCAGAAGGTCGTTGATGTTCAGCCTTAACTTTGAGACATGTTAGACATCGATCCACGTATTCAGCTATGTGTTTCTTCATTCCAGGCCACCAGTAAAAGTCTTTAAGATCTTTATACATTTTATCAGCACCTGGATGAATAGAATACCTGGATTTATGCGCCTCATCCAAGATAATAGTTCGAGAGTTACCGAATAGGGGAACCCACATTCGGTCTTTGAAATACAATAGTCCATCGTCTTTGGTATCAAGTTTCTTATCTAATCCTCTCAGTCCTTCAGCAGAATAGTTCGTTGCTTGTAAAGCTTGTTGCTGAGCGTCTTTGATTTGAGGAATTAGACTGGTTTGAATAGTCATACCTAACGCTTTCACACGTAAAGGCTTGACTCGTTCTTTGCGACTTAAAGCATCAGCTACAACATTTGCTTTGCCTGGGTGATAACGAATCTCACAGTCGTAATCGTTCAACAGTTCAACCCATCGCCTCTGTCGCATGTTCAACATATTCTGATCTAGAATGTGTTGGAGGCTTTTGTGATCAGTGTATATAATACACCTAGTTCCGTATAGATAATGTCTCCAAATCTTGAGTGCAAACACTACTGCACCAAGTTCTAGATCATGTGTGGTATAATTCTTCTCATGTACTTTCAACTGCCGAGAAGCATAAGCAATTACCTTATCCTTCTGCATTAGAACACACCCAAGACCTTGACGTGAAGCATCACAATACACTGTGAAGTTATCCGTACCTTCCGGTAACGCCAATATAGGTGCATTACAGAGTTTGTGTTTCAATAGTTGGAACGCCTCCTCCTGTTGAGAACTCCATATAAACGGTTGATTTTTCTGTGTCAATGTAGTCAGTGGCAAGGCTATCTTTGAAAAGTTCTTGATAAACCTGCGATAATAACCTGCCAACCCCAAAAATTGGCGTATTTCAGTCGGGGTTCGTGGTGTCTCCCATTGTTTCACCGCTTGAATCTTACTGGGATCCACTTGAATACCGTTTTGATTTACTACATGACCAAGAAATTGAACTTCTCGTAACCAGAACTCACACTTGGAGAACTTGGCATATAATTTTTCACGTGCCAAAAGTTCTAGAATTAATTTCAAGTGTTGAGCATGCTCTTGTTGATTTCGAGAATAAATAAGAATATCATCAATAAACACAATCACAAATTTATCCAGATAAGGTCTACATACTCGATTCATCAGATCCATGAAAACTGCTGGTGCATTTGTTAAACCAAACGGCATCACTAAAAATTCGTAATGTCCGTATCGAGTTCTGAAAGCAGTTTTAGGAATGTCATCATCATGAATACGTAACTGATGATATCCAGATCTTAAATCGATTTTTGAAAAATAAGTAGCACCTTGTAGTTGATCAAACAGATCATCGATACGAGGTAGTGGATAACGGTTCTTGATTGTCAGTTTATTGAGTTCCCTGTAATCAATACACATCCTGAATGAACCATCTTTATTTTTCACAAAAAGAATAGGTGCTCCCCAGGGTGAGAAACTAGGTCTGATAAAACCTTTGTCTAACAGTTCTTGCAATTGACCTGAAAGTTCTTGCATTTCGGATGGTGCAAGCCGATACGGGGCTTTAGCAACAGGTGCTGCACCTGGAATTAAGTCGATTCGAAATTCAACTTGTCTCACTGGGGGTAATCCTGATATGTCCTCAGGAAAAACTTCAGAAAAATCCTTGACTACTGGGATATCTATGATTTTTTTGGGTGAAGAATTGTGCTCAGTCACATGTGCTAGGAAAGCATAACAGCCTTTCCTTAAGAACTTCTGAGCTCGCATACAAGATATGATACCAAGTTTTCTACCAGCTCGTTCTCCTTGAACTATCAGTGTATTACCATTAGGTAATGGAATACGGATCACCTTGTTTTGACAGACAACTTCCGCTTGGTTATTAGAAAGCCAGTCCATACCAACAACGACATCAAAGCTCCCAAGCTCAATAGGAAGTAAATCAATATCGAAAAGATGATCATTCAAATTCAAGGAACATCCTTGAATAACATTGTTTGTTTTGATCAACTTGCCGTTAGCAAATTCAATAACATAAGGAGTTTCTAGATCTACCGTAGGCAATGAAATTAATGATGCAAATTCAGGAGAGATAAAGCTCTTATCCGCTCCTGTGTCAAACAAAACTGATGCGTATAGATTATTAAGAAGAAACGTACTAGTAACAATATTTGCATCATGTCTCGCCTCGGTCGCACCAATCTGAAAACCTCTCCCCCTAGCTTCAGTTCCCGGATTGGTGTTATTGTTCGGGCAGTTTCGTATGAGATGATCAGGGCTTCCACATTTGTAACATGACCGGTTGGTTTGAGTGGTTTGTCGTGGTGCTTGGTTTGGTGTCTGAGCAGGAAAGTTGCAATATTTAGCATAATGTCCAACTCGGTTACAGTTCAGACAAACAGGACAGGGTCCCGTGTGATGGAGTGGACACTTATTGCATTTGGGCGCTTGCCCAGTATAAGTTTTCCTCTCAGGAACATTTGCACCATAGTTTTTCATAGTTGGATTGCTCTGGGTGATCTCAACCGGAGCCTTCGCCTTGGTTTTGCCAAACCACTTCCGTTTGGTACCTTTTGACACATTCGAGGTACCGACATCACTACGACTATGAGCCGTCTGAGGTTTCAAAGACAGAGTACCACTCCTTACCGCCTCGTTGGTAAGCTTAGTGGTCAAAAGAATCGTATGTTTCAGGGTTGTAGGTTCAGCAGCAGTTACCATTCCTCGTATCTGAGGAATCAAACCCTTAATGTACTTCTCAATTAAAGCAGCTTCCGTAGGAAACATATCGGGAAGTAAACAAGTAAGTTCATGAAAACGATCGGTGTAAGCAAGACAGTCAGCACCGATCATCGAGTGATTCCAGAATTCCTCCTGGAGTTTTTGAATTTCAGTGATGGGACAGTACTCTGATCTAATCAGAGTTTTAAAATCATTCCAGCCCATTGAGTCGACTGTGGTTGCACCCAAAGTCTTGGCCTGGGTATTCCACCAGGTCAAAGCCGAGTCTTTCAAAGAACACGCAGCATAAGACACCTTATGCTCCTCCAAAGACTGACTTATTTTGAGCTTAGTTTCCATCTCCTCGATCCACCTTAAAAGACCAGCTGCTCCTTCTTTGCCAGTAAAAGTAGGAGGGTTACAGGAAGCAAAATACTTGTAAGTACATCCCTGTCGGGGTGGATCAGGAATAATGGTAGTTGTACCAGTAGTGGTATGAGTTTCAACGTGACCACCAGTAGCATTATGTTCAACATGATCGTGTTCCCCACCAGAACCTGCGGTGATATGTGGTTGGTGTTGTGTCAGAACACCACAAGCAGATAGTCGTTCACGCACAATACGAGCTATCATAGCTTCATTTGTTTCAGATCCGCTTGTACCAGCAGGTGGAACAATGCCTGCTCCAGGGTTCACTGGTGGAGTAGTATTCGTTTCCAAGTTCCTAGGTGGAACCACGTTCGCTTCCGGATTAACATGCGGATCCGGATTTGATTCAACATTCACAGGTGGAACTTGATTTTGTTCAGGGTTTGTAATGTTCTGAGCAGCTTTCTTAGCTGGTCGACCTCTTTTAGGAGCCATTAATCTGCTCATAAGCAGAGAAATTCAGGTCAGTTTAAGAACATTAAAGATATTACCCATTCTATCACATAAATTCAATCATATTCAGTTACACTGAAAATTTATATTGAAATGTGATTATAAAGAATATAGTATAACTACATGAATTCAGTCCAGACATGTTTGTATTACACACAGATCACACAATTGTTCGTAGTTATACTTAGTCCTGTTATTTCAAAAACATGTTAGAGTCTTACCCAGCTCTTTGCATTGCAACACATGTTTTCAGCAATATGTTCATACAGGACTAGGACATGTTCTCACACAAGTTCTCTAATATGTTCTCAGTTCATACATTAAGTTCTCATACAGACCATAGATATGTTCTCGTACAGTATGGCTCTCGTACTGTACTTTAGTTACAGATATATTTGCATACAGTATTGCTCCCGTACTGTATTTCAGCAAAATATAATTTTAGTTCAACATGTTCACATTTTAATTCGTTCGCATACGGTTATGTTCTCACACAGAAAAATTAATTATAGTTCACACACATAGCTCATTATACAAACAGATATACAAAACACCCATATTATTACAGTACCATAATTTCATACATCACAAGGTTATAATACAAGAACCATCAGAACCGATTCATCCATACTAACTATCGGGAATCTATTTTACAAACAAAATTTCCCTATACATCACATACTCACAACCTATCCAACTATACAACAACAACCAAAATAAACATCCCTCATCGTTTACCGTATAAAGAACGGTAAGCAGGAAATCACTATAACTATCATCATCAACCGAGCCTCCATACTCATGGTGCTCACTAACTGCCACAGATACACCCATCTCTCACTCCACAACGCTACCTCCTGCCAAAAAGTAACTACCAACGCCTGTCGCCAGGTCCTCCGAAGTCGCTCCTCCATCGTCGCTCTCCAGGCCTGAGTATTAGCACCTAAGACATTCACCTGCTCCATAAGAGTCAGATGAGAAGTGAGAATCTCTAGAACAGTGGTGCGGGTATCCTCCAGAAGAGTATGGTGCTGAGATACATCCTGTCTCAAAGCCTGTAAATCCTGAGAAATCTGCTGTACCTGCGCCCTCAACTCCGCTTGGTGGGAGGATTCTCCCACCTCATGTATAGTCGGTGGCTCATCTCGGGGAGCCATCTGTCGTCTCGGAGGCAATCCTGTAGTTTTGCGGGCTTGACCCCGCATACGCCGCAACCCGTCCCAAGCGGGTACTCTAGGAGGTGTAATACTCTGTCTCTGATCAGCAACTGGTTCAGCCGGAGGTGAGTGAGGAGGACTAGGTATAATAGGAAGTACTGGCGGTGATGGTGGCACTGGTACTGGCTCAGGTAGTGGTGGTATGGGAGGCACTGCAGATGCATGTGATGCTAATGACACAGCCTCCGAAGGATCTGAGTAAGATCCGGAACTGGAACTGGGAGTATCATCCAGAATGACATATGGAAACCTCTGATATATGTATCTCTCTCCTTGGTTGTGACACCCCATAAATTCCAGGTCAGCATTTATTTTATTTTAATAATAATGTGTATTATTATTTCATACGTGGCACTAGAATAATTGTATTTAGTGTGACACGTGGCACAACAGACCAAACGCACCGATAATTCAAAGAATTATCGCAAAACACAACGCACGTGTCTTGAATAACGAACGTTGGTGAACATAGAGCATATTGTGTAGCACAACACTCGAAACCTCACAAAACACTCACACCTTGAATTTGGAAATTCAAACGAGGCCAAACGATAGTTCGGAAGCGTGAAAATGACGACGAACGAATCAAATCCATTAAAAAGGGCTTATTGGGCTCTCCAGAGGCCCATCGCGGTACGCGATGGCCCAACAAGAAGAATCGTCGCGTTACGCGACAGACACCGCGAAGAATTGACTTCCGGATTTCTTCGCGTAGCGCGAAGCATCTTTTGGCCTCGTGTCGCGGTACGCGGCATGTGTCAGACGGCAAAATCTTATAAAACCAAGATGCCATCATGTCTATAGCCACTCTATTCTCACTTCTCGAGTTCCAGACACTCAAGTGCGTCTTCAACCTCTGAAAAACCTCCATTGAAGCCAGGAGAAGCCATAGAAGGATCATTGGAAGCTTGGAACTTGGAGTTGGAAGCTTGGAGTTCACATACAAGCTCGAACATCATCACCTCCCTTCTGTTTCTGTCGAGTCCAGCAGCTCCAGGAGGCTTAGGAGCTGTTCATTCATCATTCCAGTGTTCTTGGAGCCTTGGAAGGTAGTCTCAACACCTCTTGCGGCTTAAAATCACCATTACACACATGCAAGGTTTTATACTCACATGCAAGCACCTATAGTGCACATGCACGAATTTCTTTTCTGGGTTTGATGGTTTCATTATGCTTCTTGATGATCTAAGATGATTAGAGGATGTTTTATGATGATTTAAATTGATGGGTTTAAGCCTTGGTGCTTAAATTGATGATTTGTGACAATATATTGCCATGCATGTATGATCCATGATGTTTAGGATGGTTTTGAGTATATAGAAATGTTCATAGATGATATTGAAGGATGACTACATGTTTAGATGATGTTGAAATGGTTGAAAAAGCTATTTTTGATGAAACTTGCTAAATATAGCAACTTTTTAGTTACAAGTTAATGTTATGGTTAAAATGGTAAACATGCATGTATGTGAATATGATATTAGGATGTTAGAAAGATGATTTGAATACTTAGAATGTGCTTATGATAATGTTCATGGTCATTTTCAACAAAGTTACTATATTTAGTAACTTTTCGGGTCAAAGTCTTGATAAATGATGATTTGGATCGTTTGACACGTTTAAATGATAGTAAATGGTTTATTGTGATGATTGGTGACATGAAAATGGGTTTAGGAGTGTTAGATTGATCATTTCTATGCAAAACTACAAAGTTACTATTTTTAGTAACTTTATTTTTACAAAAGCCAATTTATAAACATGTTGTATGATTTATGCATGCTAAGTAATTTAAAATGTTGTAATATGATGATTGGATGCTAAGTTAGATGGTTTCCGATATCACGTACGCTAAAATGGAAACTTTCCATTTTAGGAAACTTTTATGTGCTAACATGTTATCAACGACTTATGTGAATTCATAAGATGATGTGCTATGTGTTAACATGATCACATAGGACAAATGAGCATGCTAGAACTATAAAATCAATATGCTTTGTGAACTTCCCATAAATGGAAACTTACTATAAATAGTAAGTTGTCCATAGACGAGACTTGCATGTTTTGCACCCGACGAGCACTTACACGAATGTTACACGATACACAACCGACACACGATTCACCAACGGGTCGTTAGGTCAAACACGATCAACACGACCAACACGGTCAACCACGGTCAACGCAACCCACATAACAACCAGGAGTTGTTTAGACATGAATACGGTCCTGTGAGACCCACACAAATATGATCACAAACTTATAACACCTATGTGATATAGGTAACTACTAGCCAGCGAGCTACTCCGTTCTCGTAAGAACGCACTCAAGCAGACTCAGGTGAGTTTACAGCCCCACTTTTACTCTTAACTGTTTTACTAATCTTTTGGGGTGAGAATGCTATGCAACTGCTTTAGATATATGACTGGTATGTCGAAAAACTATTTTGAGTGTACTATTATCGCAACAAGTCCTCTCCACCCTTACCGTTAGTTGTGTACAAACGAGTCGTTATTACGTAGTACTACTGGGTTTGACCAACCCCACTCGGCAACAACGTTGACAGGATGTCATAACGAGTGTAATATCGATGTTGATGTCGGGTTCCGCGATGACCCGCAGAGGCAAATGGAAACAGTCGAGTTTCGGTAAGATGACATGACACACTCTACGGATCGTAGATCCAACAAAACTATTTAACATACCCAGTATATATAATTGTTTTACTGCTTTCCAATACTTAAACCTGTGAACTCACCAACTTTATGTTGACACATTTTAGCATGTATTCTCAGGTAACTGAACGACACGAGCTAGGATGCACATGGAGATGCACAAGAGAGTCTGCATACATATAGACTCTAATCCTAGGCTTATGTTTTGATTTTAGTCATTTTGAACAATGTTAACAATGTAGTTCTGATTACTTAATTCTGCTGCTTTAATGTTGAACTTTTCCGCTGCTAAACTTATGAAACTAGTCTTATTTTACAAACTGTATGATTGAGTTAACTCATATAGAGTCGTTCAATATGACTATGAGCTGTGATCCTGGCCACGTCACACCCACGTGGACTGACACCACGAGTGGGAATTTGGGGGTGTGACATTGGTCTACCATCACTGTATAAACAAAATTCTCAGATCAGTAGCATGAAATAAATATTGAATAATAAAATTCAACATAAACATGATATGAGACGTCCTCCTATCTTAACGCAACTATTCGTCATTACTGTTGTTAGTGTTTTGCTTGAATTAAATCAAACTATAATGCACACGTGTTGCAAATTTCAGTTATGCTGGCCACTCATAACTGGAATTTGTACCACCTGATTATCCTCGCTTAATTCAAAACAAGTTTTGTTCAATAATAATGTGTCGGTGCTCTCTGTGTCACTATTCGAGCCTATGGTTATAGTCTAGGTTTCTAAGTCAACCTAATTCTCTATAACCTGTGGCTCTGATACCACCCTGTCACACCCCCACCTCTCGTCACCTCGTGTATGATCTGACTGAACCGGTTGCGGAAGCATAGTGGTGATGTCTCCGAGGTGAGGGGTGACTTACTTGAACCGATATCATAAGCACACAGATTAACTTAAAGTAAACTCATTACAAGGATGTCGCAATCACAATTACATTACAGCTATATTTATTTAATTACAATATTAATTATACAAGTGCAAATATCCCAAAAGTGCATCCTCACCGGCTATTACTGTTTACCTGCAAAAAGTTTTGAGTTTGAAACGTCAGCACAAAGCTGGTGAGTTCGACAGTTCAATTTAAAACAATATGATATGATAAGCATGTTCTCAAAAGTTCAGTTCCGGATAACCATGGGACCCGTATCTAGTTCCTTTATGACGTCTAGTCTGTCTCAAGATATTACCCGTCGGTACATATCTTAGTGCCTCATGATCTTAATGTCTATCATACCATTAAGAAATTCAAGAAACAGATAACAAACATTCACACAAGGGGAGATGCAATCCTCCCAGCGAATGGGGTGTCAACCAATAGTACTATCAATGTTTTCTGTTCGGCCACACATGGGTTCACTAGATACAGTTCAAAAATGAGGACTTTCAATTTCATGATAGAGTTCAGTCTACACGCAAAATCCCATGAAATCCCACAAAAATCACAACAATCACATGAAATCACACAGATATCAGTGATACATATCATATGTTCATTAAAAGTTCAACAATGTTCCCCGATGTTTATAAAAGATTAAAAATAAAAGGGGTTGTACGAAACTCACCTGATAGTATAAAGGTAGCAGAGTATCACCAAACTGATAGTACAGAGATGATTCTGCATTTAGTTATCTTTAATAAGTTATTTATGTTCTAGTTTACTGATTAGATCCTTCTGAACGTTCAATGTCAAAGACATTGCTTAGTAAATCATCAACTCGATATTAATTATATAATTAATTAATTTAATGTCATATCATACAATGTATGATAATGTAGGAACCTACATTGCATTAGATTCCTAACACAAAGTTGATGACACTCTAGATTAATCAGAATAATCTCAGATTAACCAAATAGTTAATGTTGTTGATTATAATGCTAAAACAGTTTCTAGATGATTTAATGGCTTAGGAGTGATTAATCCTTATTATTGATTACCCAAATATCATGAAATATCACAATGTAGCATCAGAATAGGTGAAATAACCAGATTTAACATACTAATCTGACTGTTATCAAAAACATCAGATAATCATTCCAATGAGTATGTTAATGATTGTGATTAGTTTGAAACACTTAGATTTAACCTTTGCATTTCAAAGATTAATCAAACTAATCACCTACATTGTCATAATCAAATGGTTCAAACCATTATAATCATGGGTATGATTTCATGAAAATCGGGCATTACAACGGATCAAAACAAGGATTTAACCGTTAGAACTTCGTGTTCTTCATTTATAATCATCCTAGCCATCGTCTAGGCAATAATCAACAATCCTAAGTATCTCATTACGTTCAAAATTAAGATCTAATCAATCAAAATCAAACTAGAAGGTTAAAACGAACCGTTACCTGTTCTGACGAATTTCTGCGGTTAAAACAGCGATCAGGACTTGTATATACGATCCCTGGGATGATCTGGATGTTCAGAAGCCTTTGTAATGAAGATTGAAGGTGTTAGGAAGCTAAAATTTCGCCTGGAGGTCGAGATAGATCGAGAAAATGCGGTTTTTGAGGTTTTCTAGACATTCTGATCGTTTTAACAAAATTTTGGCCGACATAGTGTCTGGGGCGCATCGCCCCAACTGGAGGGTTGGGGTGGGGCGTACCGCCCCACGTCATCAGGATCACCATTTTGGTTTTAAACTTCGTTTCGCGATTCCGGGAGCATATGAACTCCGTTTTGCACGCGGTTTTCGCCCACGTTCATCATTTTTCACATACTATCAATCCCCAATAATAAAAGTTACTAAATCCTCGTGAATTTCAAGCACGACCAAATGTGCTCACGTCATTAATGCCGAATTCTTCGTACGCAACTGTCACAAAAACTAACTCACCCATCAACATTTATAACACACTCATAGTTATCACCTTGAGATGGTCTTGTATTTTGTAAAGGTGAATTGCTGCCCATGTTTCTTTCGGTGTTTCAACTTCATCCACATGTTCATTGTAAGCAGGATGCTTTTTTTAGTAGTACCTGTGGTGTTACTACACTGTGACAACTAGTACCTGACCGGCCGGCAAGTCCATACGGTACGTGTACTATAAACAGTAACTATGTGTACATATACGATTGTGAACAGTGTTTGTATTATCAGAAATCTAAATACAAGAAATCGTTGTACGTATTTTCGTGTAAACTTAAATACAGTAAGTACAACGTACATTTGAAACATTGGTTGTGTGTATTTAAGTGAAAACTTAAGTACAGTTAACACAACTAAACATGAGAAACAACAGTGTTCAAACAATTAACGGAAACAAATCGGTTGCGATCTGATATCCATAGATGACAGGAATCAAATGGCCGACATTTCAATGTGAAAACAATGTGATATCAGGATGTTTAGTTGAGTCCGACAGTGAGGAAACACGATTCAAACAATAACACAGTGTCGTTTCAGAATAACGAACTGATAGTGTTTTTGCGTGGGTGACGATCCACACAAACATATCTGTGAGTTTAACGTTCTGAAATGATGACTGGAAAGTAGAAAACAAAAGTCGGAAAGCAAAACCATCGTCGTGTTCGTTCGAATGACGATTCGAACGAATACGCGCGATGGTGACGCGATTCGACGAAACGAAAAACAAAACACGACACGAAACGATAATAATTTAATAAAATAAAATGTTTAACATTTTACAATTTTGAAACTCATCAAAATAATTAAAATAATTTCCTTCTATTAATTACAATTAATTACGCGTAAAAATCCGGATAACTCGAACACCACACGGGGTATAAAAACCCTAAATGGACTCACTTAATTCATTTTATCATCTTCATCCTCTCTCTCTCTCTCAAAAATCCGGCTTCCACACCTCACCTCCATTAATCACCTTTAAAACCCCATAACTTCTTCATTTCTCCACCGATTCGAGTGATTCTTGAACCCACGCGAAGCCCTTGACGAGCTCTACAAGGAAGTACAACAGATCGGAGCTGATAACCGGCCAAATTTGAGGTATGATGCGTCAAAGATCTGTGAAATTAGGGTTTTCAGTGGGTTTAGTTCGAACCAAGCCTTTAACCGTTCCTAGGCACACCCACTTCGAGTCTTTCACCTCCAACCATCTCACACCGTGTAATGCTAACCTGGATAACAAGTCGAGACCCATCATTTTGGTGAAGACAAGAGAAGGGAACCAGGGTTCGTGGAAGGAATGCATGGCCGCGAACCTGTGCATGTACAGGTCACTTGGGCCGAACCTTCTACAAGCTCAGAACCCCTAGCTGCCTTCACCAACGAACCTTTGTGGGTGTGTGTGCAGCCACGAACGCTACTACAAGCTCGACGAACCCTCGCTGCAGTGGCCGAACCTTTTGGAGGTTCCACGAACTCTCACCGAACCATGGATGCTTGGGTTGCCGAACCATTTGGTCTCAACATGCAGCGAACCCCTCTGCTTCACGAAACTGGGCTGCATGGAGCCGAACCCTCTTCACAACCACCGAACCTTTAGTCAGCTTGGTTAGCCGAACCCTGATATGGCTGCGAACCATGGACTGCCGAACCTTCTCCTCCCGAACTCCATAGCAACGAACCTTGGGGACTCACGAACCTCGTGGACACATCAGCCAAACCACGTGGACTACGAACATTCAAGAATGCTAGGCGAACCTATCATGGTTATTTCTAGCCGAACCTATGGCCGAAGAACCCACTAGGTTCGCTGTTATGTGGGAGTTACCCCACCTTCGGCCGCTTAACTCTTGGCCAGCCCATGTGAAACCGGCCCAATCCCATTTGATCAATGGTGAGACTTACCTACGGCCCAACAACAGCCCGACATCATCCTTCGGCCTAGCATAGAACACATCGGCCCAACTCTATTCCCTTGGCCCAATTCCTTGTTACGGCCCAACAAGGGCACCCGCGGCCCAAAAGGAGTTGGCCCAACAGCCCACGATAGTTATATGGTCCAATTATCTAGTTCAAGTTGATATTGTGTTCAAGTTGGTTAACACACCCATTCGGCCACTTGTTTATCAACATGATTAAACAAATTTCATAAGATTAAATTGATTAGAGAATTATTGAATCAAGATAGTCACGAGTAATTTCAAAGGTGACAAGAAATTTTGCAAAGTAATTACAATTGGGCTAGAATAATACTAGAGTTATGATACTAATTTAGGTTACAAGGAATTATAAGTTGGTAACTTATAACTCAACCCTAAATTGATAATTAGAACTCTTCTAACCTTATAATATTTCAAGAGGACACAAGATCAATAACAAAGAGTGATGACTCAAACTTGATACGATTATGATTTAACAAACTTGAGAACTAAACAAGGCCGAATGGAGACCAAGGTCGGGACTCGCGGTTGTTAACCAACTCTAGGGTTAACGCATTTATATGCCCATGACTAAATTACAATCGATACTTATAAGGTTACAATCACATGAAATCAATACAGGATAGTGAAATCAACATCAAAAAACAATCAAGAGCGCGTGCATTCTTTTCTTTTAAGCTAAGTCAACCCTACAACAACAAGGTGAGTTCATATGCCCCTTTTTACTTTAATCTTAACTGATTTTAAACTCTCGGGGCTGAGAAACATGTTTACTTTTATTTATTTAAAAGTTTTGCTTAACATGTTATTTATACTTTGATTTAGATAATATTAAATTGTTTATTATCGCTTATCATTGTATGCATGCTTGTATGATCATGAGATAACAGGGAAACTCAGATGAATATGATAATATAAATTCATAATCATCAATACAATGGAATAACATAGTTGTAAGATTATATCTTATAACACTTGGTTATTCATACATGAGTAATATTGAGATAATTCATACACAAATAAACAATGAGAACTACTACAGTGAAACATGTTGACACTTCACAGCACATGAATGATTAGAAGATAAAATATCTTCTTAATATTATTCGACATCATAATGGATCAAGTGTCATAAGTCAATTTCTTATAACACTTAATCTATACCTTAAAAACATACTATGTGATAGTATGATCGCATTGATTCTTTAACCACCATGTATGACTTAAAAGTATTAAGACTTGTTCTTAATACGGTTTAAGGATATTATGGTGATCATATGGGTTCACACGAATGATGTCATGATAACGTAACTTCATGATGCCAATATCATTCGTATTATGATTTACATAACGTAATAAGACAAGTTCTTATTCAACTTTGTTAATCACATCCATCGTTACCTGTGGACTAGTAGACTGAGGAATTTATTTTCTCTCATGTCATATTATTAGTAACAGTTTCGATGAAGTCATTGGGATTCACACGGCGGAATAGAGGTGAATCGGGTGCATTGTAATCTGATTACGTGAGGATCACAATGGACTCCTTTTGGGCTCTATACGTTGCATTTGAGGATACATTACATTCAGTTAACTAACACTTTTAATAATTTAAAAGTGTAACAACAGTTAACGCACAGAAAATAGAATAATTCAAGGAACAGATTAATTAAATCTAATATCCTTATTACACAAAATGGTTATCAATACTTCGGTTTGATAACTACAACACTATCATTATATTATTCTATTCATGAGAACACAGGTGATTCAGTGGGATAAACAAGAGAATTGAGAATGGAAATCAATAGTTGTATTGCAAGTAGTGTAGAGTTCTAGTGGTGATGTGGTGGGATGTTGGCTAGGGCTTAGTTCCCTTACATATGCCCTATATATAAGCATCACTACTAGGATGATATAATACTTGTAAATATAACTATTGAGATGCCATTGTGTGAACAAGTAAAACAAACAATCATACAAGTAACATATTTATCATTGTGAATGTGCATGTGAATGAATCAGGGTTTTACATTAACTTACTTATGAACTCACCAACCTAGTGTTGACTTTGTTTAAATACATGTTTCTCAGGTGATGAACAGGTGTAGCTACTATTATGCATGGACATAGCTAGTGGACTTTTAGAAGACCTAGCTACTTTTGTGATTGCATACTTTTGGGATAACAAGAACATGAATCATCTTTTGTATATCTTGTACAGTTACAAGATATAATTACATTGATTCTTTTTGGTAGATTTACTAGATTAAATTATGAACGATACATTGTAATTTAATCTTGTAATTCTATGTCATGGATGTGTTAGCATTTCTCATTTATTTATCATGTGCTACGTAAACAATCTGATCATTTGATTATCAATCAAGATATCGCGCCCCAGGAACCTTCCGCCCGACGGGAAAACACGATCCATTCCCGCCGGCCTGGGGTGTGACATACGCATAATTGAATCACGTCCTCACCCATGCAAACAAACAGAGCTTTGTCCAAATACCCTTTCAAGAATCCACTTGTCGCTCATTGATTTCACAAAATGCTGGTTTCTCATCTTCACCATATATTCTTGTTAGAGAAAAAAATATTAACAATAATAACTCTTTTTAGCAAACTTATTAATTGTTATGTGATAATTAAATCATATTTTCAATACTCATCTATATCTATTTCTGAAAAAATTACTTTGGTTGACAAGGGGTATTTTTGGTCATATAATTGGACCTGAGTTGTTGCTACAATATGGGTGTTCTGGGATTATTTCGACTAAGATGTTTTTGGAAGTGTCGAGAAAAATTGTATGTTGGCAATCTGGTTGCTGGACCCTATGAAGGTGTTCAGGGATTATTTCGACTAAAAATTGTATATGGGCAGTTTGGGCAATTTTAAAAAATGTTATGTTCAAGATTTTAATTGGATACAGGTCATATAGTTTATAATGAGATTTAACTAGTAGTTACACAAAAAATCCAACAACAATTAGTCATGGCTATTTACATAACAGTTCAACTTTATAAATTAGTTATGCATGCCTCATGTTGAACTGCAAAAAATGATAAAAATAAAACCATTGTAGGTTTGGCGTATTAAATATCAGTAATACAAAAGAGAAACTATGTACCTGAAATTGAAAAGATTTGATGAGGTTCATGGCTTGAGAGTTGAGAGATTGAATCTGTTTCAAACAATTGTATAATCAATCTAATTTTTACAATTAATCACGACTAGATTATCATCAAATAATTCTCAAAAGGCAAATCAAATACCACTTAAATAGAATTTATAAAATGAGTCTCCGACTGAAATCACGAGTTGATTGTAAGAGACGAGTCTCCAATTGAAATCGTCCCTATATATTTTTTTGGATGAAGCAAACTAAATCGATGGAACTTGAAATCAAAGGCGCAAATATTAGAACTCCATGCGGAGACCAGATGAAGAACATAAATCATAGATTAGATGGAGACAAACTCTAAAGCTAGGAGAGGAGCAATCTAGAATAGGTTTTTTCACTCTTGAGAATGTTTGCGTGGAGATGGAGACGTGGTGAAGGCAGCGATGATGAATGAGGATGGAATTAGGGTTCCACTCACATCAGAAACGGGTCATTAAACGGATCAAAAGATCCGTGTTATTTCGGTATATGGGTAAAAGAATTTGGGCAGGAAAAAACCATAAGATGAAATATGGTGATGGCAAGTATCATTTTTGCGATTCTTTTATTAGATAAGGATTAAAAATAGATTAAAATTGAGCAAATGTGACTTTGGTTAAGTGTTAAAGTGGTTGATGTTTGTTCTTGTTGTAAACACTCAAGTGCTAATCTCTTTACATCAATGTTTTCATAACCGGATCAGATGTCGAACCGGTCTCCTTACCGGTCAGAGGTCCGACCGGTCGAACCGGATTTAAGAACTGTATGATTTTATAAACAATATATATATATATATATATATATTACATAAAAAAATTTAAAAAAAATGGTTCAATTTTTGTTACATAGTGCTATTAGTTTGATTTTAAATTTTGTTTTAAATATATATTTCTATGTCATTATATTTTTATCTTCACATTTTAGTTAAAAAAATTTGTATATGTAATAAATATCCAATGTCTACTCAAATTATACATTTTGCAATATTTGTAGGTATTTGTTTTGGCAGGTCATTTTATAAAGTAAAATAAAATTATATATAGTTATTTATCTACACATTTTTTACACATATTATGTGTTGGTAAAACATAATCAATTATCCACACATATTAATCTCTATTACATGTGTGGATAATTTACCTACACATAATGTAAGTTTGTCATATGTGTGGGTAATTAAACATTTAATTGATGACAAATTTTGTGGAAAAAATTTTCCCACCAATGTTAAGTGTAGCTAAAATGTATTGCTAACACATATTAAGTGTTGGTCATTGTGAAAATATACGATCAATCATTATCCACACATTTACACACATGTCTAGGTAATTTACTTACACATTTATAAGTGTAGGTAAATTATGTGTAAGTAATCACCCTAATTTCTTGTAGTGTTAGAATATACTAAAACATCATCAATATAGACTATTGAAAAATTTCCTATAGGAATGATTATATCATTCATAATATTTTTTAATTCGGAAGGAGCATTTTTTAATCCAAAAGGCATTACGTTCCATTCGTAATGTCCAAATGGAACATTAAAACATGTTTTATATTTATCCTTTTCAGAAATTTGAATTTGCCAAAATCCTGATTTCATATCAAATTTTGAAAATATTTTAGCTTCATGTATCTTTTTTAATAAATCTC
Organism: Mikania micrantha; assembly: GCA_009363875.1. NCBI lineage: Eukaryota > Viridiplantae > Streptophyta > Magnoliopsida > Asterales > Asteraceae > Mikania > Mikania micrantha. The sequence continues at coordinate 20,042,481 of CM018695.1, forward strand.
TTTTATTTGGAATAGGATATCCAATCCATTCTAAAACTTTGTTTAATGGTTTATAGTTTATTACTAATCTAGGAGAGCCTCTTTCTATTTCGAAACAATTATTAACATAGAATGCAGAACATGACCATGGAGACTTAGAAGGTCTAATTAAATTTTTATCTAATAATTCTTTTATTTCTTTCTTACAATGTTCTTCTAATTCTTGATTCATGTGTATAGGTTTCGATTTTGTAGGTACATCTTTTTCATTAAAATCTTTTATATATGGTAAATTAACTGTATGATGTTTTCTTTGCCAAAAGGCATTAGGTATATTATCACATACATTTTTTATAAACTTATTCTCAATATTTTTAATTTTAGTTATAATATTTGTATCATTTAATTGTTCTTTGATTCTTTCATTTTTTATTTCATTAATTAAAAATTCCTTTTGTTTTTCTTTTAAATTTATCATATTTATTTGTTTTATTAATACTGGTTCAGAAAACTCAAATATAATTTCTTTATTTAAAACTTTTGTACTTATATCATTACTATTTATAGTAAATGGATATAATTGAGTAATAAAAGGTGTTCCTAATATAATTTGTGATGTTAGATTTTTTTACTAATACCAATTGAGTTTTATAACAATAATTTTCTTTACATAAATGAACATTTGATAATTTATAATTTATTATAAGCCTTGAACCACTAGCTGATGAAAATCTATAAGAAGTTTTTTCATAATATTGTGTGGGTATAATACCTTCCTAAATACAATTCATATAAGCCACACTATCAATTAGAGCTGTTAATGTAACTCTAAATTCATTATTAACAATTACATTTAATTTAGTATATCATTTTTGATAATTTAATTCTTTTATTATATTAATTTCATTAGTTCCACTATTTGTAATTATAATACTGGTTTCACCCTTATTGGTTTCTTTATTTTTCTCCTTTTCGATATTTTTAATTTGCATTTTAGTTGTATTAATATCTTGTTTTATAACTTTTAATTCTTCCTGTAATTCTTGCATAGTTATAGGTTTTTCTATTTTATTAAACTTTTTAAAAACATCTTCTAAATTATATATTTCAATATCTTTTTCTATTATTGATTTTTTATTAAAATTCTCTTTTAATTTTTCTAAATATAATTGTTTTAAATTTATATCTTCAGTTTCTTCTAATAATTTTAATAATATCATATTTTCCTCATCATTTATCATATTTATAGATCCAATATTACATATACAAGGACCAATACATTCACATTCTTCACTATAAGAATTATTATTATTACTGGAAATAAAATTTGAATCATCACTATTATAATCTGGAATATCTTCTTCACTAATATTAGTATCTAATATTTTATTTATTTGTTCTTTTAATTCATCAGATATATTTAATTCATTGATTTTTCTTTTTTGAATAACAATTTTTTGAGGTATGACCTCTTTTCCCACAAGTATAGCAAGTGATTATATTCCGTTTTTTATAAAATTTTTGGTTTTTGTCTTTCTTATAATACTTTTGTTCTTCATCTTTAACTTTTCTATTTTTAGTATAATTTTTTCTAAAATTTTTTCTTTTTATAAAATTATTTTTTCTTTTAGAAGTTCCTGGTAATTTTATATTTTCAAAACCATATTGTTCACAAAAATTTCCTAATTCATTTCTTCCACTTATACCATCCCTTTTCATTTTTTGTTTTAACTTTAAATCATTACATATTTTTAATCCTTCTTGATTTATATAGTTTATTATTTGCCCATAAGTTAGATCATCATATGGTATATGATTATTATTTTCTTTTTTAATATTATCTCTAATTTTTTCAGCAAATAATTTTGGTAATCCTGCTATAAATCTTTCTTTCCAATATGATTGTTTACAATCATTTCTTGTCATAACTTTAGATATAAATACATCTTTATACCATCTAAAATCTTGTAATATTTCTACATGTTAAATTTAATAGTATTAAAGAATTTCTTTCTTGATAATCTGAGGGATTTCCTATAAAATTTTTTATAATAGCAAATATAAGAGTGCTTATTATATCTGATTCTTGAGTTTGTACTTGAATACCATTTTCAATCTTTATTTTCTTTGCATTCATAATAAATTGTTTTTCAGATTCTATTATATAATGATCCCACCATCCTTTTAAATTTCCAGTAAAACCGGAAACAAGCATATTAAGGATTTGAGTTTCATTATTCCCTATTTCTTTATAAGAATTAGACGCCATAGTCATTTCTTGTAATATATTTAAAATTTGATATTCAGATTGACCATCTATGTTCCATTCATATAAAGATTTTCCATCATATGTATTATATGTTCTAGTACTATTTTCTTCAAATTGTAAATCTGGAGGAGTTGGTCTATGTGACACCCGACAATTTTGAGTAAATTGCAACACTCATTTCACATCCATACTTGTTGCATTTCATTTAATTGAGTTTAATTAGATGAGCTAAACACAAACACAAAACAATAATTTGGATTATTATTGAATTGTGCATTACACGTTGATTAGGATTAATCAAGCGTGCAAACACTTTGTAAACATACAAACACGAACCATCAAAGATAATTCAAGGAATTATCGAAACACACACACGAGTCTCACGAACGTTGGTGATCAATCAAACTTATGTGCTACTTGTATTTATGTGCTTAAACGAGCATTAGATGCTTAAGATAAATGTTAGAAATCGAATACGAGCGAAACCGAATCGACGAAATCGAAAAACAATGAAATGGACCCGTCGCGGTACGCGGAGGGTCCCTCGGCGAAAGGCTTCGCGGTACGCGAAGCAAACCAGGAGTCGAGACTCCCGAATTACATCGCGGTACGCGGTAAATTATTTTGATTGGCCTCCGCGGTACGCGAAGGCCATGCAGATCAAATTTCTTTTAAAAACCAACCCCATTCATTCCAATCGGTTTTCTCTCATTTTCTCCGAACTCATCCTTATTCTCTCGACCAAAACCCACTGATATCAGCCTCTAATCCCCCTGGAATCATCATTGAAGCCATTCCTTGCAACTAGAAGTGTTCTTGGAGTCATTGAAGCTTGGAAGAGGAGCTAGGGAGCTAGAAACCATCACCAACAGCTAGATCATCATCATCAGGAGCTGTTCAACATCAATCATAGCTGCTAAGGTAGTCTTAAACGTTTTCCTAGTGGTAGATCGTACATGCAAGGGCTAAAAAACCCACATGCAACTCCGTTTAGTTATTGTGCTCGAATGTGTTGGTGATTCGTTGTTTAGATATCATAGATTTACTGATTTGATAGTATAAGAATGTTAGATTTGAGCTTGGTTTAGTCATTGGTTGATTTGATGATATTTTGATGCACTTGCCATAAAAGGAAACTTTTATGTTGCAAGTTTTGGATTTGTGATGATCTAGACATGTTAGACATGTCTAGATGTTGTTAAATGTGTATTGGAGTGTGTAGAAACACATTGGAATATTTGATTTTGTCAAAAACATGGTTTTGTATAAACTTACTATAAAAGGAAACTTTTATAAATCAAAAGAGGGCTTTTGATGTTTTTGAATGATTTGATGATTTGTGATCATTGAAATATGTTTAAAAATGATTTCTAAGCATATTGGAAACTTGGATTTGTGAAAACAATCTTTTAAACAAATACTTACTATTTTAGGAAACTTTGTTTGGGTAAAATGGCACAAATGGTATTTTATGCACAAACGACTTATTTTAAGTGTTTACATACGTTTTTACAAACATACTAGAGTGATTTGTTTTATAAAATGGGATTTCATAACCACCCTTTCCTAAATTGGAAACTTTCTAAAAATGGTAACTTACGTGATTGGAGTCATAGGATGCATTTTGGTGTCTTATGTGCATTGAGGCACATAAACACAACAATCGTGTCACCAACGATTCGTCGAGTCTCACTAGTTAACACACGCACTCGGTTGAGGACACCGACACTTGGAGTTGTATGGATTACAACACACCACAAAACACATACTCACACCTATATGATTATAGGAACTTACTAGCAGGACTGCTAGCTTTCACAGTCGCAAACACCACATAAACCGGAACTGCTTTACCAGGTGAGTTCACGGCCCCTTTTTACATTTTCTACCTTTGGGGGAGAAAACATTGCATACAACTGATTTTGATCAACATACATACTTTTGGTACATTTGTACATGCTAATATCGTATATGCATATGTGCGGCATTCATCCACAAAACTGATAAGTCCTCATTAAACACATCTCGGACCGTTAATAGCGCGTAGCGCTCAGCGTGGTAATTCTGAATAGTACTATTTGGGCCTGACAAGCCCCACTGTTGAGCGCCGTATGGCCACCCCGACTGGAGGTTGGAACAGTGCATAATTGACCAATAAACATTGCCATTGTCTAGTTGGATGGACATGGCGGGAGGCAGCATGTTAGCTTCGGTTGCGAACCCGCATATGATATATAAAACTGCAAAACATTTACTTTAAACATTTTGATGTTTACTGCTGATACAAACCTGTGCTCTCACCAACCTTTGTGTTGACCCTTTTACTCGCATGTTTTCTCAGGTAACTAAGGCACGTACACAAGGATAGGATGCTAGGATGGAGTCCCATGCATCAGTTTTAGTGTCTTAGGCAATTTGATAATGATTGACATTTGTTTGGTTATGTAATGTTAAATACTTAAACCGCTTCCGCACTACTACTCTTTAAGTTTTCAATCCGATTAAACTTTTTACTTCCGCAACTCTGATTCTCCTAAACTGTTTTATCCAAGTTATTGGATGTACGTATGAAACCAGACATGTAGGTCTCGCAACATTGTGTGACCGGAGACTGCGATCCTGACTGGTCTTGCTCGCGCCCCGTTCGGGACGAGATTTTTCGAGGTGCGACAGTTTAGGATACCAATTCCTTGTATCTGGTCTTGGAGTATAAGTATTAAAATTATTTCTTTTTAATTTATTAACAGTTTCTAATTAATATTATTAAATTGATTTTCTAATTCATCGTAAGAAAATTTTGTTTCATCATATTCATATCTATCTTTTATTGTATTTAAACTTTCTTTTTCTTTTAAACTTAAATTTTTTAATCTTTCTTCTAATAAATTTAATGTTTTTTTCTTTTTTATTAAGAATTATAGGAGTATCTATGGTAAAAGGTTTGAATATAGGATTTTCTATCATAATTTCTTTACCTTTATTTTTTAATTCTAATTCACTTTTTTCATTTTCTTTATTAATTTCTATTCTTTCTAATTGTTCTCCTATAGTATTTAATTTTTCATTTGTATAATTATTTTGAAAAATAATTGCATTTAATGCTTTAGATGAATCTTCATAAGTTTTTGCTAATGGTTTACCTATATATTCTTCTCTATCTTTTATAAATTTTATATTTTCATGAGGTGGATGAATACTTTTTAATTCTTCATTTTTTTTATTGTTATATAATTTTTTGTAATTTTATTATTAACTGATATTTGTTCTATTGTAGGATATTTAATATTATTTTCTTTACAGTATATAGGTAACCAAGTAAAGAAAGTAATATTTTCATTATATTCTATCATATAAGATTCCCATTCTTTTCTATGTATTAATCTAGAATTTTGATTAAAATTTTTATGATACCATTTTAAATTTTCTATATTATATTTATTTAATATTTCACATCTTAAATAATTTAACATTTTTTCATCCATATTAACAAGTATGTTTTGTTATTTCTATAGAACAATTTTTTATAAGTTCTTCTGTAATTTTTATTTTATCTTCTAAGAAATTTTTAAAGTTTTTATGAAAATATCTTTGTACATTATCAACATTGTATTTATTTATGTATAAATAATCTTTAACTTCTATTAATTCTTTATGATAAAATTTTAATTTATTATAACATTTCTTTTAATAATGATTTATAAAATTGTACCTGAAGATTCCTTATTTGGATTCTAGTATCACTCATTATAATTCTTCATAATTTTCCATATCAGATTTACTTGGTGTATAAGATTTATTATCACTTTCATCTTCATATAAAGCTTTAGGTATAGAATTAGAATAATCTATTCCAGATAGTTTCATTGATTGTGATCTTCTAATAATATTTCCTTGTAAACTATTTATACTACTACTTGATATAGAATGTCTAGGAAAATTATTATTAAAAGTTATTTCTATTGAACCATCAGATTTTTCTATTATACTTGATGTTTGATTTTCTGTATCCATAGGTTTTGGTGGATTTATATCTTATAAATTCCATGATAATGATTGTGTAATTTCATTCCATTTTAATCTCTTTGGAGTTATAACTTTTGCATGCATAGTATTTGCTTCAAATAATATAGTTACATCTCTTGGAGATGATAATCTAGTTTTTGGTTCTATTGTAGTAGTCATAGTTTTATAATAAACTCTATATATTACTACTACAGCATTTGTTTTTTCTTTAAATTCTAAATTTCTTGTTTTGATTGTTAAAGTTAAAGTACCAAGAATATTTGGATCAAATAATCCTATTGAAAAATTAGGGTAACAATTAAAGTATATAGGACCGTTAGCTATATTTGATTCTGCCATAGCTAATAGTGAGTTACTAATATTAGTATGCTAGCATCTCTTAATATAGGGGATGGTTTCATTGGTAACCCACTCCAAGTGTGGTAACTCATTAACCAATTTTTATTGGTTGTTTAAATAATGTGTTTTAAAACGAATGGTCCATATTAAATCTGGAAAAAACAAGTTGATGAGATTTGTGTAAGGATATTTTTAACATTTGGTGGGTGTACTTGATTCCTTTTTTAAAAAAAGTTTACCCCTCAGTTTTTTAAACCTTCATAAGTTTTATATACATTATTATTTTTTTTATAAAAATTTCACCATTAAATTTGTCACTTTTTTATCTTTAATTCAAGTGTAGTTTTGTCAATTTTTTAAAAATGTTCGTAATTTGCACTGACGTAACAAGCTATTACACTGATGCAACGGCGTTTTGCACTGACGTAACGAGCTAAATTTTTTCAAAGTGTTCATAATTACACTGATGTAACGAGCTGAATTTTTACAAAATTTTCGTAATTACACTGATGTAAGGAGCTGTGTTTTTTCAAAGTGTTCTTAATTTTTTAAATTATTAATGAACTAATTTTTATAATAAAAAATAATTTGTAACAAGAAGGAAAGATTTTACGTTGGTGTAATTACGAACGCTCGAAAAATGAGAAAATTACGAACGCTCAAAAATAATTTGTAAAATATTTTAAAGATTGAAATATTTTGAAAAAAAGAGAGAAAATTATTGTATTTGTTACTCGTTACGTTGGTGTAATTACGAATGATCGAAAAAAATTCAAAAAACATTGGCATGACTATAATGGAATTAATGAGAAAAATATAACGAGTTTAATGGTGTAATTTTTATAAAAAAAATAACATAGTATAAAAAAATTATAAGTGTATAAAAATCAAGGGGAAAACTTTGATTTAAAAAAAGGAAAATGGATGAATTTTTAAGAGTGTGACACTTGTCACTCCCTTATTAAATCTGACTTTTTTATATTAACTGAAATGACTGAAATACCCTTTTTAATTTTAAAAGGTTATGTGACACATGCCAACATCTTATTAAATCTAAAAATTTAAAATCATTGGATTTGAGTTATTGGGTTAACACAATTATGGTGGGTTCTTATTTGAACCATATCCTATATATATATATATATATATATATATTTATATATATATAGAGAGAGAGAGGAATGTTCCGTTGTTAACCTACTGTAATTGTGGCAACCCAATGAACTTTGACAAAAAATGCCCGGATCTTTGTTTTTTTTTTCATATTCTTTATTATACATATTTAGGGGGTTTCTTTTTTGTGTTTTGGCTAATTCGCAATTCAAATCGAATTTGCCTCGGTGTAAATTCGAGTTGCATTTCGCAACATTTAAAAAAGTGAAAAATTTTACACCGTTGCAAATTCAATTTGCATTGCGAATTAGCCAAAACACAAAAAAGAAACCCCCCTTAAATATGTATAATAAAGACCATGAAAAAAACCAAAGATTCGGGCATTTTTTGTCAAAGTTCACTGAGTTACCGTAATTAGGCAGGGTTCTTATTTGAACCAAATCCTATATATATATTCGTCTTTGAGTTACTATAGATATATAATTAAATTAAAATATTTTATTACAGAATTATCACATGTTAAATCAGATTTTTAGTCTGTTAAGCCAAATAAACCAGCTCAAGGGGGATTCAATTACTAGAAGGTAAAAGTTTATAAATAAATTTATTTAAAGTAATTGAGTTTTTATATGAAACCAATTTAACGAAATAGTAGAACATAATTTCAAAATGTTAAAAAAATTTAGGTAGTTTGTAAAAATAAATAAACATACATTTTATAAAAACAAGAAAGACGTTTACATTTGTCGCTTTAAACCCCAGATCGTCTATTTATTAAAAAAAATATTTGGTGACTTTTGAATGGTTGTTGTTCCATTTCCCCGTATTGTGTTTAGTGCAATGGTCCTCTATTATAATTGCATTGATCCCAACATTCGAAAATAGCAGTAAGTTAGAATAAAATATAAATTGGATATTTTTAAGGAAAACAATATACTAATTTTATATATATTTTTAATAGCTTACATCCAGTCACCCAAGAGCACATTGGCAAATAGATTTATAGATCATCATCCCATCCTAGAAACAAAGCATGGTAACCTAACACACATGTCCAGTAAGAAACTCATAGCTAGAAAAACCTATGGCTCAACTCAAAATAATATTTTGCTTCAAGTGATAATGTGAGATTCAAACCCAATATCTCCTATAAGAGAACTAAAGAGGCTAACACTAGGCTAAAAACCCTTTGGTTGGTACTAATATTGTATAACAATTAACAAGTCAGGTTTTACTAAAAATTAATAATAAAATAATAACTATGGTAGTTTACTTACTCATAGAAAGCTACTAATAGGATGTCACACCCCCATCTCTCACTTTACCTGATATAGTCACTTCATGACGCATGAAGTCGGTAAATGTTGTATCGTGTCGCGGAAGCTTGATGGTGAGGTCGTAGAGATGGGTGTGACTGATTGTTACTTTGGTATCATACATCCATGGCAAACCATACACACTATATATTACATCATAACTATAATATTATACATTAAGTTTCAACTTTCTTAAACAACATTAACCAGTTATAATTTGCTAAACGTGTCTTGTAATCATGCATCCTCACTCTCGCACTTGTTACCTTCTCCCTGAAAAAGGTTTTGTAATATAAAAGATCAGCAAGGATGCTGGTGAGTTCATAGATATGATAACGTGATATGATATGCTATGACATGTTGAATATGTAGGCACACACAACTTTATGAATATGATTTACCATGAAAACCCATAACCAAAGCCTATGTGACTGTAATGTAATTGGCGGCAATACCTGAAGGTAAAACCTTAGCCTCACTCTTAATGCCTATCGTTGCATTAAGCTGTTATATTGTAATGTAATAAATGGTAACAGACATTCACACAAGGGTAGATGCTATCTACCCGTGAATGGGGTTGTCAGCCCGATAGTACTATCATTGTTATCATACGGCTCGTCCATGAGTTTATTGGTTATAGTTGTTATGTGAGGACTTTTACGATAGCATGGCACAATTTTCATGTAATCATCAGACAAGAGTTGAAATGCATAAGCAACATATAATCATATCATTGTAATTGAATCATGTAACCATAATGTAATTGTAATGCAAACCCCGAGTTTTAGAAATCCGAAGATTTGAAAAGGGGTAATGAAATCATATGGATATACCACTGTAATTGAAATACGTAATCATATTGTTGTTGTAATTGAGTCCCCGAGTTTTGGAAAACAAAACTTTAAAAAGGGGGTCTATGAAACTCACCGGTGTTGTTGCAATGTTACACACAGCTTCAATTGAATTCTGCATATTGTTAAGGTTTTATAAGTTCTTTGTATCCAATTTGGATTATCAGAACATTCCTTGACATTAAATATCAAGGATAATGTAATTCAATTCATCAAACTGATTCTGAATCATGTATTTATTCAGAATCAATGTCATAAAGTCATCAGTTAATTTGTAATGTTAAAATCACTGATTCTGTTTAGCAATTGAGTATATTATACTCATTTGTTTGTAAATTAATGATAATTGCATCCCGTCGTTAAAACCAGAATCTTAATCGACTTTTAGATCGAAAATCAGGTTTCCGGATTACGAAATTGATTGCAAAATCGAGTTCGGAATGCGAAATCAATTGAGAATATGTTTTCATATTGAATTTCAATGATTAAATTTAGTCCTGTATTGAAACCGAAGTGTTAATCAGAAATCAGACAAAAATCAGGTCATCGGATTGCAAAACGGTGTGCGAAATCGAGTCCGGAATGCAAAATCGATTGAAAATATGTTTTCGTATTGCAAACCAATACTTAAATTGAGTTCTGTATTGAAACCGGAGTTTTAATCAGAAATCAGACAAAAATCAGGTCATCGGATTGCAAAATGGTTTGCGAAATCGAGTCCGGAATGCAAAATCGATTGAAAATATGTTTTCGTATTGCAAACCAATACTTAAATTGAGTTCTGTATTGAAACCGGAGTGTTAATCAGAAATCAAATAAAAATCGGATCATCGGATTGTAAAATGGTTCGCGAAATCGAGTCCGGAATGCAAAATCGATTCAAAATATGTCCTTTTTATCGAAAACGAATCATCGGATTGCGAACCGGAGCGCGAAACGCAGTTCAGAACGCAAAACGGACAAAATCAGATTTTGGCCGGAATATTCCATCTCGCCGGAATATTCGACGGAATATTCTTCCGCCGGCGACTTTTGGCCGGAAAATCGCCGGAGATTCGCCGGATTCCGGCCGGCGACGGCGGCCAATGGCGGCGGTGCGGTGGCCGGAGGTGGTGGTGCGGTGGTTGGCGGTGGCTAGCGGTGGTGGTTCGGTGGTTGTGGCTCATGGCTCGAGCCGGTTGGTCGCTCGTCTGGGCTGGCCTAGCCATGGCCGAGCCAATTGGTCGTTTCCTATTACGATCCCGGTAATGACTAGTGCGATCCCGGTAACGACCAAGACGATCTCGGTAACGATCAGCCAAGGGCCGCGCCCAGGCCGCGCCAGGGCCGCGCCCAGGCCGCTCCCGGTCCACGCCCGGGCCACAGCGTGCCATCATTGTTTTTGTGAGCCAAATCAAATTTCGTTGCACTTTTTCCGTGCCAAAATCTCCAGATCCTAGTTTTTTACATATATATCTAATGTTTTGTGAAGAAAAATCTCAATTTGGACAACTTTGAAAAATCCACTTTTTTGACCAAAATGCCCTTTTCATGGGTTTTCAAGATCTGATGATTTTCAAACTTCACCAATCATTCAAACATGTTTATTTAAGTCATATGTAACATCCCAAATTTTCTAAACACAAGCTATTTGAACTTACGACTGGGTAACGGATAATAAGCTTGAAGGAAAATAAATAATAAAGTTTAGGTCTCGAGTTCGTGTACTCGATATGGGATTTCGAGTACACTGTACTTGAAATTAGTGATCGAGAATTTCCCAATTTCGAGTACACCCAATTTCGAGTACCAATCACTGCCTGTAAATAGGAGTGTCTTGGGAAATGTGACAACCTTTGGCTGGAAGCACAGTTTCTCTTGAGTACTCGAAGTTGAAGTTCAAGAACATCAAAAATCGAGCTTTGATCGACCAAACAAAGGAGGAAACGCACGGGAATCTACAGGAGTGATTCTTTATCATCAAGTAAGTGGTTTATGTATAAAAGTTATGATTTTTATACAAAAGTTAGGATTGTTAGATAGAAGTGAACTTATGCATAAAGCTCACACCTTTATGCATAAAGTTCGGAACTTTGAGGTTCCAGTGCGTTGGTAACAACCTAAGGAACCTATTACTAGCTTCCCATGATCTTAGATTTATTTCTGAGATGTTGTATAACCAAAAGATGTGTACACGAAAAATATGCACAAGGGAGTACTCGAAACCCCACTTTTCGAGTACAACAATTTCGAATACACTGGGTTCGTGTACCCTAGTTTCGAGTACACATGCATGTTCGGGTACACCTGCGAGTTCGAGTATGTGGATATTTCGTGTACACTAGTATTTCGAGTATTCATGGATTTCGTGTACATGGAATTTAATGGACTTCAAGGGGTTCGAATACTTAGCCAAGTTTCGAGAACTGGAAGTTAGAAAGGGGGAGCTAGTAGTGATGGGAACTTAGAATAAGTCTAATAACGTAATGTAACGTAATGTAATATAATGAGACGATGTAACTGATGTAGGTTCTTAAGACCTAGCTAAGGAGTTCGGCTAAGGAAAACAGGAGTCTACTATCGGGTGAGTTCTAGACGCCCTATTTATACTTACTGTTTTGGGCTCGCATACATGCTTATTGTTATGTTATGTGATTATGTTATGATGATGTATGCCATGATGATGTATGTATGATTATGTATTACACATGATGAAATGTGTCTGGGAATATGCTAAGGTATGATACGTGCATGGCAAATGAGTTAGGATGACATAACATGTTAATGAGAGCATGCATTATGAGGTTAACTAAGACAATAGTTAATTGATGCTATGACGAGGTCCTAGAGTACTAGGATGCATGAATGTTGAAAGATGATTATATGCTAGCATGCTATGAAAATATGATGCCATGATGTATGAATGAGGAAATGATGCTAGCATTACATGATGCCATGATGTATGATAATATGCTATGATGCTTGCATGCTATGTACGTGATGATAGAATGTTATGATGAATTCCTATACATGTTATAGGATATGTATGTATGATGTACTAGTACTTGTACTGGTAATTATGAATGATGACCGGAACACATCAAGGTATGAACAGCCGACCGGGCTATAAACATAGAGTTGACCGGACTATAAACATGGTAAGAGCCGATCGGGCTATAAACATGGAGTCGACCGGACTATAAACATGAGAGTCGATCGGGCTATAAACACGGAGCCGACCGGGCTATAAACACGGAGCCGACCGGGCTATAAACACGGAGCCGACCGGGCTATAAACACGGAGCCGATCGGGCTATAAACATGGTAAGAGTCGATCGGACTATAAACATGGAGCCTTGTGCCGGCATAAGCCCACTGCTCATGTTGATGACAGTGGTTTGATGATGACGATGGTTATATGGCTACGATGATGAAATGATTATGTGTTATGGTTTATGTGTATGATATGACGCTTTCATGTTAAAATGTTTAACTCACTAAACGATTATGACGTTATATGAAAACTGGAACTCACCAGCGTAAGCTGACTTGATTTAGCATGTATGTCAGGTTAAAGTTATGATAAGAGGAGGCATGGAGCTCGGGCATCAACTCAGACGATCCGTTGGTTTTGGCAATTCGATATGTTTTTGATACAGACACTTTCTTGATTTCTGTTTATCAAACTATGTTTACATTTCCGCTGCATGATTATGAAAGTTTTTAGTTTAAGAGCTATGTGTTATGATGAAAACCAACCTCTGTGAGGTGCCCGGTTTCGGGGCCTCACATCATATGAAGCTATTAGAATCAAGTATTGAGTTAGAAACTTACTTGGCCAAGGATTGGCTTGAAAATCACCAAAAATCCAACTTTTGGAGCTTGATTCTTGGTTCCACTTGATCTTGGGCTTGGATATCACTTGGAATTGATTAGAACTGATGTTTGAAGGGTGTTTAAGGTTCCAGAAGTGATGAGGAAGCTCCTGGTCGAGTTTGGAGGCTTGGGGAAGGAAAGAATGGTGTAGAAAACTTGACCAAAGTCAAGATTTTTGGTTTTATTTGCCACCACTTGTTTTCCAAGTTTAGATATTTTATTTTCTTCATATTTATCTGATTTTAATCAGATTAGATGTGATAGACATGGATATAGGATAGACATGGAATAAAAATCTAGGGTTTTGTTTGATTTTTTTCCATTTTTGCGATTATTTGTTCAGTTTTTCGCATTTAGCTTTAGGAATTGCTAATAATGATCAACTATCATTGTCATGCTTCCAATTACATCCCATTATGATTATAATGTGATTAGGAAGTTCGAGTAGTCATGAATTTGCCAATTACGCATGCCGAATTGCCTTTTCGCAGATTTTCGCAATTTGACTTATCGAACTTAGGGATTCTTTGATTTAGTTATGTTATCACTTATTTCATTTCAATTAATCATATAATTGATATTGATTTAGTTTTGGATCCTTGAATTTGGTATTTGGTCATTATTATAGAAATTTCGCGTAATTCGGCAATTCTGCGTAATGACATGTGTGATTTGTTTCATCTTGTAATTTCCTTACATATATACACAGATTCACATGTATATACATATTCAATCATGATGTAATTAATTAAAATGTTAATTCATGAATATAGGAAATTACCTTGTAATAAAGAACGAAATGTCACATAGGATACCATGTATAACACAAGAATAATTATATAAATTAAAGATGCAATATTATATAAAAAAGATAAGTCAAACGAATGTCTTCAATAATCTTTACTTGCATTATATTTGTCTTGAGGGTACGCATGTAATCTTTAATATGTTTTGACTACAACAATTAGCAAACAAAATTGATGAGCGTGATTTGGTAATACACCAATTTGTCCACTATTAGTAGATAAAACGATTTCTTTCGATTGCATTGTGGCTAAGAATTCTTTTTTAATTTAAAATGATTTCGAGTCTTCTCTTGAGAATTCATTTGTTTCCTTATGAAACAACGAGCTAAACAATACGTAATGTCGAAGATGTTCATGCACCAGGGTTAGATAGTGTTTTAGGAGTATAAAAAATAAATATCAAGAGTGTGGTGCACGCATATAATGTATATATGTGTGGGCCCTTAAGGGAAAAAGTAAAAGTGCGCTAATTTTGACATTATTTTAATTATTTTGTGAAAATAACGTTAAAATCATTGGGATGATCAACTTCAAACGATAACTTTGAGCCGGAGACTCTTTCGGAACAGCCTCTCTATCCCAATTGGGATAGGGGTAAGGTTTGTATCTATCCTTCCCCCCAGACCCTACTGAAAAGTGGGAATATACTGGGTAAGGTTGTTGGTTGTTGTAGTGTGATGATCGAAGAACTATACAAGATTCACCAAAGAGCTCAACTCGTATTTCATGATTCTTATAAGGCTTGGGTTTTATAAGGTAATGGGTTCAAATCTTATCCAAAACGGCCAGTATAGGGTTTTACCACATAGTGGATTTCCTCCTGCGGGACATGTGAGTTTGCTCGGTTCGGCACTCGCCAACACCTAGGTGTTGGATATCGGAAAGTTGGTAGCGGACTGTGATGGCAGCGCGTGAGTTGTTAGGCCCGATGATCTATTTGGGCTATGAATATGCGTGTCATTGAGCCCTTGTTTGCCGTTAAAAAACTATATCAAGATTCATGTTCAATTAATACTTTAATAAACAAAACTTAATTAAAAAAACAAATTAAATTTAGTAATTAACCGAGATTTATTTGCATATTAACGTAATAGATTATGACCATGTGTGTTACACGGATTTAATATAAAATATTAAGTAATTAATAATAAAAAGTTAAAAATTATAAAACGATATTTTGAGATAAATGAATAAATACATATTAATATTTACTTAAGTAATAAAATAGCAATTAAAAACTTTAATAAATAAAGAATTAATACTCGAACTCCTTGATGTGTAATGACTGAAGTTTTAAACTAACTGATTTTAAAAACTTCAGTTTTTTATTTTGTGAGAAATATGTATGTTGCAATAACAAGAAGATAAGGTACTATTTTTTTAATCTTTAAAGTTACATGATTTAATTTGAAAATACCGTGAAACATAATAGATTAAAATTGTAATATTTCCTATCATTTTTGTAACTTTTGGATTTTAAAGATATTATTTTTAAGCATTTCGGTTAAAAAATGTCATTTATTTTTAAAAATCATGTTTTTTAAAATCTATGTCTTATAGTTTATTTCAAATTTTTTAAAATTTGTTTTTATAATTTATTATTTTAAAATTTTAATTTTTAGAAAATTTTCACATTTTAGAAACTTTTTTAAAGTGTTTTTTATTAAAAAAATTTGATTTTTAATTAGTAAAAAACTATTTTTAATATTAAAAAGTTAAATAATATTATTAATATTATAATTATTAATAATTATTAACTAGAAGTTATAATGAGTTGGGTGATAAAAAGATGACATTTGTCAAACTTAATTTAAAAATGTGACATGTGACAATAAAGATTTTTATTTATTATAATAGTAAGATTCTCTTCCGAGCCAACAGGCCTACGGTAACACCCTAGTTTTGAAGTTAAGATTTGTGTATATTAAACAAGAAACGCTCTTGAAAGTCGAATGAACAAACAAGTTCCGGAGAGGAATCAATAACATTAAGATTAAGATTATATGCAATAATGACTACAAGTATAACACATCTATTGCATCCTATACAATTCAGAATACGAATTCATAATCTTGAAAATCAAGAAAAAAAATTATATCACAAGTAACGAAAGCTAATTCATACAAAAACAAGTAAAAGATTATACTACGATACAAAGAAAAATAAATATGTACAATAACAGAAACCAAGGTAAAAATAAATATGTACAATAACAGAAACCACGGTTTATACATGTACTAGCATAAAACCAATGTTTTCATAATCGGATCGGACGTCAAAACGGTTTCCTTACTGGTCAGAGGTCGGACCGGATGAACCGGATTTAAGAACCGGATGATTTTATATACATTTTATAAATATATATATATATATATATATATATATATATATATATATATATATATATATATATATATATAGGGGGAGGTTCCATTGAAAACCTTCATATTTGAGAAAACTAAGAAAACTAATCACAATTGTTATTAATCAATTTCGTTTTTCATTTTTTATTTTACATTTTGTTTTATTATAAGGTTATATTTGTTAACAAAAAGAAAAAAAGAAAAAAATATATGTAATTCATGTTATTACATAAATGTAACTCATTGATTACATATATGTAACTTTTAAACTACATATATGAGTTACATATACGTAACTTTATTGGTTACATATACGTAATTTCGTAATCTACATATTTTTATTAAAAATTTTTGTTTGTTTATCACATTTCTAAGCTAATAATAAAAAATCATGAAAAAAAATTTTAAAAATTGATTGGTTAGTAGGAGTTTTCTTGGTTTTCTCCAAAGTGAGGAGTTTTTATTTGAACCCTCCTCTATATATATATATATATAATCAAAAAAAATATAAAAAAATATAAAAAAAATAAAAAATATAAAAAACCGGTTCAACCACCGGTTTTCCTGTCCGACCACCGGCTGGTTCACCCAAAAACGGTCCAGAACCCCTAACCAGACCGGTCTGACCACCGGTTCCCGGTTCGGCCGGTCCGGTCCGGTTTTCAAAACATTGCATAAAACCCCATGTATTACACGGGTTGACTAACTAAAAAATTATATTTATTAATATAAAATTATATTTTAAGATAAAGTATAATTGAAATATTTTTATAATTTATAAATTATAATAACTTAGTAAAATATTAGAATAAAACGCTTTATATTTTTTAATATTTGATTATATAATTTAATTACTAAAAAAATTATAAATATATATTAAGAGAGAGAGGCGGGAAAAAAATTTTCAGATTACACCAGAACGCGACATGTGTATCCAAAAAATACTTCTTTATTATAATAGGTAGATTGTAGACGGTGACATACCGACTATAGGTTAATCGAGAGTAATCATGATTAATCAGATTGTAATTTTATATGTAATTCTTCAAAATTATATACATATGCAAAAATTTTATACATGATTTTTTAATTATTTAACTAATTATTACATGATTTATAAGTTAATACCTATTTCAATTTTCTTCTTTTTAAAAAGCCCATAGGCAAATTAAACTAAAGCCTATAAAACAAATAAATTAAGGCCTATAATAATTCACTACCAGTTGAGCTAGGACCGCAATTGATGTTTTAGTGGTTTAACCTAGAGGTGGGCAAACCGGTTTTTTTAAAACCGGTTCAGGTTCCAAACTGTTCCGTTTTCAGTCAACAACCGGTTTCGCTTCCGGTTTTAGACCGGTTCCAACCGGTTTTTGGCCGGTTCCGGTTCGGATTTGGCTGGGTAAAGGTGGAACCGGTTCCGCTTTTTTCGGTTCCAGTTCCAGTTTCTCTGCAAATCTGGAACCGTCCCTACCCACCGGTTCGGTTACAACCGTTTCCGGTTCCAAAACCGGGTTTTTTGCCCACCTCTAGTTCAACATTGTCTAATGTGCATCGAGACTCAACACGAATTATTTAGAAAGGAAAACATTAAAACGGATTCGTGGAAGAGAATTGAATAAATATAGGCATGCTTGTCATCCACATGAGAATAAATAGAGTTTTTCGAAAAAATCGCCAGAGAGGAAGACTTCCTAGGAATAAGAGGCTAAAAAGAGAGTCAAAAAATGATCTTTCTTGCATAATCTCAAATGTCATCGGTTCCGGTACATAGACCAAATAAGGCAATGCAAGCAAAAGTTCCTAGGTTTTTAATTTGTTACTTTTATGCTGTACTTATTTCTTTAAATTTACTCCCGTTGGTTTCTTCTTCCTTTTTACCTCCTTACATAAACAATTACCATTTCCCTAACCAATTCAAGTGTGACGAAGTATGCTTCTGTTGGTCTCGACTACACTATTTATGATACCAAATTGCTATGACCTTACCTTAGTACCAGAGAAACGAGCAGTAAAAAGCATCACCGACGTACGTACGGTTGCATGACGGAGGTAGCGCCCAACAAGATGAATCAGACGTAATGGTGATGAGGTTGTACGATGGCTTAGTACCTCGATCTAATGGTTGTATGTCGATGTATTAGGAGTGTCGAGAAGATTGGCCGGGGACGATCAACCTAAAGCTCAACGTACATATATTATGTGTGGGTGATGGTTTAAAACATGTTAATTATAAATCATTTGTGAATGTGACAAACTTGTTTTTGTGAGCACGGCCATAGAAAACTCATAACCTAGAAGACATAGGGCATTGAGTGGCTGCTGGATAGTTGATAAAGGGCTATCTTTTGTAACAATTTTTTTTTTAAAATAGTTTGTTAAATGGAAACTAACTTCTATATTGCCATAATTAGGTTAGTTAATTAATATCATGTTTTTTTTTTTTTTTTTTTTTTTTTTTTTTTTTTTTTTTTTGAACAGCAACTATTATACTCCTACATTACACCAAATATTCCACCCTTGCTTGGAATTGAACCCAAAACCTCCTTTCTAAGAGGCAATGCCTCTACCAAGTGGGCTAGTCCCACATTGGCAATTAATATCATGTTTTAATTTCCTCAGCAAATATTGAGTAATCTATTGTGTTTATGACTAAATTCGATCACATGGCATATCTCGATCGGGAGACAGGCCAGGTGACACGCCTATGCCGCTACAGAAACATCTAGTCCCTAACTAAGTGTTTGTTGGCGAACCCTGTTGGATTTATATGTACGGACCCGATAAATTAACGTAACTAACCGAGCTGTGACCCGTCTTTGTCAACGAACATTAAATCCACTTAACTTGATTAACTGGTATTCACGAACGGATTTATAATTTATAATTGTTATAAATTATATAAGTTTAATTATTTATTTAATTAAACTAATGGTGTTAGGCTTGATGATGTGTATTGGACCTAAACTAACTAAATTAGGCTTTAGGGCCCGTTACTGATTAAAACGAACTTAAATGAGATTACAGGCTAATCTTCTAAAACCTAATTGTGGGGTTGCCGACAAAATATTGGAAGAGGAGCCGTAAAACACCAAGTGAGAAAAATTGTTTTCTTTTTATTTTTCATTGCTGTTGCACGTCAAAACAAAAGCAAAAGGAGTTTTCTTTTGTTTTGTAGCAGTCGACCGTTCGTGAACGTGTTCTAGCATTCGTTCGTTGAACCTCGGTGTCTCAAACGGTTAATCATTAACCGAAAGGGCATAATCTTTTCTCATCGGTAGATTAGATTAGTTAATATAATATCCGTGTTTGTATGTTTGTAACCATGATCCTGATTGGGAATTTTAAAAGTGTTAAAGTTTGAAACCATAATTCCGCTGCGTTATATTAAATTCATTTTGTTGAGAAGCTTTTCCACAGTAGAACCCAAACCATCCATAAACATTTATGTACATAACATATATATGATATATAATACGATCAAATATGAACACGAATTTTCCTAAAACATTAAAACACCTTCTTTTTATACTATATTTTTATTTTTATATCCTTTTGTACTGAATTCCTTTTTTTTTTATTGGATTTTTTAGTAGGGGATTTTTTTTTTTACTAGCTTTTCAGTTTTTACACTGGATTTTTTTTTTTTTTTTGCTTTCTACTGCATTTTGTATTTATGTTTTTAGGCAAAATTATATTTTTAATAGATACTCCCTGTATATAATATAATTTATATCTCCAAAGTTAATGAATAAACTCATTTTTACTAAATTTTCCAACAATACCACACATAAACAAAGATTGATCTAGAAAGTTTCCAAATATTATATATACTAGATGTCTAGCAACATTCTGAATCTAACTATTTTGCATTCGAGTCTAACTGCAAGATAATTCCTTATGATTATGTGTACTCCGTTAGATCATCTCTTTGAAGTATGAATTTGTATCACCAAATCCTCATTTCTCTCACCAAGGTCCTTAATCAATAGTCATTCAATCCAAATCATTTCCCTTATAAAAAAAACAATTAACCCTTACATGCATTGTTAGGGTTTAACTTATAAAACCATTCTTCCACCACCTCAATCCAAAACCTTTAAGGAAGTGTCGTAGTGGTTAAAGTGGAGGACATACAACCTATAGGCCTCAAGTTCAATTCTCACTTATTGCGATTTTCCTTGGAGTTCATCGATCCGGTTGCTTGCGGCCGCGCTTTATCTTTCCCTCCTAGTTAGTCGGGCATTGAGGAGACATGGGGGTTTACCACGTAATGGGTTCCCACATTCCTTAAAAAAAAGTGTTGCATCTAAAAACTATTTTCAAAACCAAATTCATAATTGAAATGTTCCAACATAATTAAATAACTTGGTAATTTATAAACGTCACAGTATTATTAAAAAGAGGTGGCCAACAGACCCCGAACCGGAACCGATGACTCGAACCAGAAGCAGCAGTACCTGAACCGGCGGGTACGAGCGGTTCCGGGTTTTCAGAGAAATTGGAACCGGAAAAACCGGAACCGGTTCCACCCTTAAACCGGTACCGAAACCAGTTGGAACCGGTCAAAAACAGAAACCAGTTATTGACTTTGTTGACCAGAACCGGTTACAAAAAAACCCGGTTTGGCCACCTCTATCGTTAATTGGTATATCAAACAGTTTACACGTAAATGAATAGTTAAAAGCACTTAGACATGTATAACATCTACACTCGCCCAAAATGTTTAAATCATATATGAGTGGGCTTCATACAATTCACCTATACCTTTGCAAACCATGTAATCAGTATCAGGCCTATACAGTTAAATTCACTACCATAATGTTGTCCTAATAACTAGACATTGGGAAAAAAAAACCGGTTTGGGTTTATAAACCGGTATTCCATAGTTATTAAACCGGTTCCCAAACCGGTCTGAACCGCCGGTTTGGCTTAGGTTTGACATCCTCGTCTCTCAAACCGGTTTCAACCCCTCCAAACCGGTTTCAAACCTATCCAAACCGGTTCTATAGGTTTAACATTCTCATCTCCCAAACCGGTTTCCAAACCGAATCGGTTTTCACCCAAACCGGTTTTGACCATCTGTTGACCAAACCGAATCAGTTCTCAAACCGAACCGGTTTGGAAAAAAAACCGTTTTGTGCAACCCTACCTATAACCAAGACATTTTAATAAATTACCAACCAAATTACACAAAAATATAACTCTGGTCATAAATACCAGATGCTATATTCCAAGTTACATATCACTATATCAGCAACTAGTAGAGGTGCGCAAATCGGGGTTTTTTAGAACCGGTTCCGGAACAGGTTCTGGTTTCAACCGGTTACAGTTTCAGTCAACAAAGTCAAGACCCGGTTTCGGTTCCGGGTTCCAACTGGTTTTTGACTGGCTCCGGTTCGGGTTTTGGCCGGGTATAGGTGGAACCAGTTCCGGTTTTTCCGGTTTCGGTTCTGGTTCTAATTTGTCTGAAAAACCGGACATGTTTGTACCCACCGGTTTGGGTTGTCGGTTCCGGTTCTGGGCCCGGTTTTTTGCCCACCTCTAGTAACTAGTACCAACTATTGGTAACATATCTTCTATAATAGGGGGAATAAACAAGTCCCTACAAGTACTTGGCACATCCATTTTAAATGTTTTTCTAGGGGTGTTCAAGGAATCGAATTTCGAATATTTCGAATCGAATAATTTCGAAATTTTTAATTTTTGAACAGGATTCGTATTCAATAAAAAATTCGATTCTATTCGCATTCAAAACTCAAATTAAATCGAATTCGAGTTCATTCGATTTCACGTTACTTAAGTAATTTGTCTAAATTTTTATTTATAAAATTAATGCTAACTTTAAACATCAATACATAAAAAATTAATATTTTAAACAAATAGTTCTATTATAAAGTTTGGTTTTTATATATATTAAACTAGTTATATATATATACACACACACACTTTTAAATATTTATAATTTGAGTTTCGAATCGAATCGAAAAATACAAATTCGAAATTCGATTCGAAATTCAATATCAGACTTCAAATCGAAACAAATCCGAATGTGCAAATTCGAACCGAATGTTGGATTGATGATTTTCGAATTAAAATCAAATTAAATTTCTAGTTTTTCAAATCCAATTCGAAAATTGAACACCCTTATGTTTTTCCCAAAACCATATGTGAAAGGCTTCAAACCCGACGATCTTCAAAGTTAGTTCATGTGATGTAAACATAGTTTTTATGCTGGAATTAACACATTGTAGTGGAATAACATCATGTAACTTTACATCTAAGTTTTTAATATTGAAATAAAACAAATTCATATGTGTACATAAAAAATGGAATAACTTTATAAAAATGTAACCAACTTTCAATTTTGTTTCAACGAAGTCACTCCAACTTTTTTTATTTCAATTAAGTTATTCAAGTTATTTTGGTGTTTTAATCCTATGTTTTTAACCTGAATAACAAGTACTACATGTTGATATAAGTTTGAGTTAATAATTTTTTTTTAAAAAAATAAGTCATTTGAATCAATAATTATGAGTTTTAATTAATACCTGAAAAAAATAAAAAAACTAATAATTATTGATTCAAGTCAGTGATTTTTAAAAAAACTATATTTACTCAAACTTATATCAACATGTATTACCTGTTATTCAGGTTGAAAACATAGGATTAGAATACCAAAATAACTTGAATGACTTAATTGATACAAAAAAAAAAGCTTGAGTGACTTGATTGAAACAAAATTGAAAGTTGGTTACATTTGTAAGCAAGAATTCAAAAGGATTGCTTAGGGTAACCTTCATGTTGTGCCTCGAGAATTCGTGTAAGCAAGAAATTGAAAATCATGGTTGTGTATTAAGGTTACACTCATCCCCTCTATTCTATTCAATTTTCTTAAGTGCACCACAAAAAACAAACTTGATGGGGGTCGAATCAATTTTGCAACCCCCGTCTTCTTCACCTAAGCACTCGACTTACAAAATTGTATCTTGTTTACATATCCAAAGGGGTCTAGGTTTTTTTTTTACGAATTTTGGATGGAAATGGTTTTTACAGATGGGGAGTTGACGGATATAATTCTACATAAGGCCATGTGTAGTAGTCACTACCCTATCACTCCACGTATGCGCCACGTAAACAACTAACATTATCACCACTCATCACTCCACGTTATCACCCCCATTTGTTCCCTTTATTCTTCCTCTTCATGTCGTTGCCTCTCTCACGCCTTGCCCCTCACGCCCCTGTGTAGTGGGAGGAGGACGTCAATGGTGCGTGACCAGCCCCTCTCACGCCCACTCACGTATCATTACACATGGTCTAACAACATTGGTGTTCTCGTGAGTTGTGTCAACATAGTCTAACATTCACAATGACAACAATGGTGATGGAGCCATGGAGGCGCTTTGGGTTGCGGTAGAGAGTGATAGTAGGAAGAGACGTGAGGCGTTAAATGTCAATATAGAGAAAAGCACCAGTTGGAGCTTAAATATTTTTTCAATTATATTATTTATAAATACAAACATTTTTGACGTTTTCATATAAGTTAACTAAATTTTGGACATTATTAGAAACATGAATTTAATTGGGAAAAAAATGAAACTAGTAAACCGAAAAGTTCATTTCATCATTTGAAGTAATTAAACTAAAAACATTACTATATATACAACTAGGTTAAAATCCCGTGTATTACACGGGTTGAAAAAATAATAAATAATATATACATATCTTGTAACAAAAAGTTATGTAGCTAAAAAACATTCAAATTGCATAGTTTAACTGAACTCGAGTATTACATAGTTTGAATAAGATATAATATAATTTGTTAATATAAAAAGTCATTAAAATATGTTTAAAATATTTGACGTATAATTATAAATTATGTTTTAATTTTTAAAAAAAAATTTCAAGTGTGTGCTATGATTTTTATGTAATTTAGTTAATAAATGTTAATTTAATTAAAGTACACTTATTCTTTAACACACGAAAATTAACTTGGCTTTTATACATATAAATTAGATTTTTAAAACTACATACTTTTTATTATTTCAATATAACGTATTTTTATCATTCAAATCATACAATAATATTAAATGTTTAAAAATTAAAATCACTTACAAAAAGCAATTAGTATCATTAATGTTTTATTTTTAAATATTTAAGAAAATATAGTTTGATGATACTTAAAGGATTAAATAGAAGCTGCCAAATAAAAATATAAGTTTATTTAAATGCTTATTAATTAATTTTGTTTTAAATACATATAATTAGTAATATATTAATTATTATACATATTAATTCCAAACTAAATAATAAATATAGATAATTAAATTGGAGAGAGAAGTAGGAAAACTAAAATTTTGATAGCCTAAAATAGTGACAAGTGTCAACAATTATTTTTATTTATTAGTATTAATAGATTTCAAAACTTGATGATTACGATTGAATAGGAATATTATTAAAATATTTTTTATTCTTATATTTTATATATTAAAGTAGCAGAAATTGTTCTAATATGATTCCAAATGAATTGGATCGAGCTTTGCTTATTTTTTTGGGAAGTCTCGTATTCGATACTTTCTCTAGGCAGATTATTTTTTCCCATTACCTGTATGTAACAATGAGATTTGTAATAATTAAATAATACTTATAATTGTAATAATGACTAAATAATGATAATAATTAAATCTTAGTTTATTTTATGTTCAAATTTTTTGATCCTACATTATACGACAGTGAACACTTTATTTTTTGTTATTTTAGTTTTATGATTCTTAACATTTTGTTATTCTATTAGGGTTTGTATTTCTTGTGATTGACACTTACTTTTGCGCTGGTTTAATTTACTGTTTTAGAACGGATTGATAGTCATTACGACTGGTTTTTCTGGCTTGTATATACTTTTTGTGATGGTGTCATCAAGTCCTGATCTAATACACATATCAGTTGAGCGATATGACTTAATCTTTTTTGACAGAACTTTAATTAGATAAATAACATGTTTTGGTTTATTCAATACATGCTTACACAGCAACAAGCGGAATGGTAATTTGATAATTCGATTTCTCCGTCTATTGCAATGATTCGTTCATTCTATTCTATTTTCCCGTTTATTACATTCATCAGTTAATTCCATTCTTTCTTTATTCCATTCTTTCATACTAAAATAGACACTACATATTTGGATTAAACCACAACCAATAAAACCAAACTTTATTTATTTACTAGGTTAGTAACCCTGTATTGCACGGATTAAATAAAGAAGTATAAGGAATAATTATTAATGAAAATTTAGAAAATATAAGATGATTTTTAATATAAAATATGATTACAATTTCATATGATTTAATATTTTAAGTATTAAAATAATAATATTATTTATTTAAACACTAACATTTTTTGTAGTTTGTTTTTCTTGAAACATTTTGTTTCAAATAATTGTTCTTGAAAATTTTATAATTTATAATAATTTTTTTTAAAAAAAGTATGTTTTTAATTTTAATATATTTTAATGTATTTATTTTATTATAAAAATGTATAAAAAGTATATATAATATTTAATATTAGATATATTTAATAGCACAAAGATGTAAGAAATGAATGTTAAGATGCTCTAAAATTATGCATGTGCTATTAAAAACTTTTATTTATTAGAATACACATATCTCTTTTAAGTTTACTCTTTTGTTAAATATAAATATTGAGTTATGATTAAATAAAATAAAATCCCTATTCTCCCTCCTTTTCTCACCGTTTCAATCTTGACGTTATATGTCCTCTGAAACCCCATCAATTTTCTTCATCAACCCCCTCACAAATTCACAATTCAATTACATTCTTTGTGTTGTTTTCACCGTCTAGCATGGCAACTGGTTCCAAATCTTCAACCCTTTCTTGCGTACAAGAGATCTTCAACAATTTCAGCGGTCGTCGTGCCGGATTGATCCGTGCTTTAACTCAAGATGTTGATACATTCTTTCAAATATGTCATCCAGGTACATTCCGATTTCAGTTACTTATTTTTTTACTTCAAATTTCCTGCATACATTCTACTGTATATTAGTTTATGATCAAATGTGCGTAAGTTATTTCAAGCCTACAACATTAGAATTTGATGTTTGTTTATGCATAAACGTGTATTCATTCAATTCAAGTATAAATGAGTGATTTCTTGATAAAATTTATCGCCAAGTTTTGATTTGCAGTTTTATGATCAAATGTGCACAAGTTATTTCAAGCCTAAAATGTAAGAATTTGATGTTTGTTTATGCACAAATGTGTATTCCCTCAACAATGCAAATTTATGAGTGGAATCTTGATTTTCTTAACAAATTTATTGGTAAGTTTTGATATACACTTTTAGGATTAGTGTTTATAAGCTATTTCAAGCCTAAAACATTAGAATTTGAAGTTTGTTTATGCACAAATGGGAATATAGTTGGTTCGAATTTCTGAGTGGTATCTTGATTTTTTTGACAAAATTTGTTGAGAAGTTTTGATACATAATTTTATGATCAAATGTGCACAAGTTATTTCAAGCCTGCACCATTAGAATTTGATGTTTGTTTTTGCACAAATGGGAATAATTTCAATCCAAATTTCTGAGGGGTATCTTGATTTTCATGACAAAATTTGTTGACAAGTTTCGATTTATAGTTTTAAATGTGTGGCTCCAGATAAAGACAGCCTATGTCTATTTGGGTATCCGGATGAAAGTTGGAAAGTGACTCCTCCAACAGAGAAAGTCCCATCAATGCTTCCTGAACCAACTCTTGGAATCAACTATGCAAGAGATAGCATGGACCCAAGAGATTGGCTCCTCATGGTTGCAATCCACTGTGACTCTTGGTTGCTCGCTGTGGCTTTCTTTTATGGAGGAAGATCGGAACTGGATCAAACTCAAAGGTGAGAAACCAACTTTTTGTTTCATTATCTGTTTGTGGTCTTCTGTTCTGTCTGGTGCTGAATTATATATATGTCTTGTTAGTAAGCTGTAAGCCTGGAAAAATGGGTGTTCGAGTCATGATGGGTTCAGGTGGGAACTCATTTGTAAATTATAGTCAAAATGGGTTTTCAAAACATGGGTTAGGATTAACATGAGCTAGTTTTAGAAAAAAGTATCAAATAATTAAAAATAATAAACTTAGCAACTCAACAAACGTAATTTATTCCAATTCAGGGCTGAGAAAAATGGAGGGGAGACAAGCAAAACCAAATACTGATGATGAAGACAACATGTAAATTGGTATGACATTCACATATCTAACGCAGACTCTTAATTTAGACACACCATAGTGTATGTTAATCAAGAAAACTGAAAAGTGTAAAGAGGAAGCATCTTCGGGCCCTGATTAATCAATAGTTGCATCAACCAAATGAATAAATCAAGCCTAACTGATAGGAACATCATACCATCGTAATAACTCATTTGTTATTACCCATTCTGACCCACAAGAAACAAATCAATAATATTTACCCGAAACACTTGTATAAAATGTCCAAACGCTTATCCATGAAGTGATGCTAATCATATGTTGTAAGAATGTTGGTAAAAGAAATTGTAAACTTTCTTCTTTCTGCTGCTATATTTCATGATCACTAAAGTATTTGCCGTTTTAAGGAATATGTTTACATTGAGTCCATGTTATTTTCGTTATATTCTTCCTTCATTTCAAATGTATATAACAATGGATAAGATTAAGCCATATGACACCATGTTGCATCCAAATGTAAATGGCTTCTTAATGTTTATTCATGACTCAACATATACCCAAGCATGAAATTCCTTATTTTATTCATCGATTCAGATACTTCTTCATTAAAGTACACATGTCAAGCTTGCATTTGGGTGTAGATATTTACTGTTCATGCATTGCAGTACTTGATTCTTTTTTATTTTACAAATTTGATTATCATATTCTATTTTATTTTACAGGAAACAATTGTTTACCATGATTAATAATCTGCCTCATGTACATGAAGTTGTAAGAGACTGGCAAAATGCAAAAGACAAACCTAAGAAAGGCAAGTCACATGAAGCAAGCGGAAGCAAATCCAGTTGCAGAACTAGGAGCTCCGTAAAGGTAAGAAAAATTCGATGTGTTAATTCACAATACCCGGGTTTTATGTGTATGGGTATATCTGTAGTGTAGGTGACAAAATAAGGTGGGTCAGACATGCTGGGTAATTGATCAAAGCAAGTATGGGTCAAATTGGATTGACCATACTATTTGATTATCAGTTGACTTTTGAAAAATAACTAGTAGCAAATATGATAAAAAAAAGTTATTATGGTATAAAAGTAATACCTATTTTCTACATTTCTTCCTTGTATTAGGAAGAAGAATGTAAATGGTCCTTGTTTTACCTAGTCTTGACCAGTTTTGGCCCATAGTTGTTTCATAACAAACTGAAAACAAAAATCTTGTTATGCTTGTGGGGTTTTCCATTTTCGGTTTGAACCGTGTGCAGAATAAAACATTTTTTTTACTGGCTAATTAATCGATTCTATACACCTCTTGTTTGTAGTTGTCAATGTTGCAGCTATGATATGATGGTTGATTATTCGTGTTTAAACAAGCAATTTTTTGTGTTGGTCGTAATGAGTTGGGCGGGCTAATCCAAAACACTTTCTGTTTAGACCTTTACTTTTTTTTTTTTTTTAATAGTTAAGTTTGTCATTAAGATTAAAAGAACATGAATTATTGCTTCAGGTATCTCATTATTTGAATCAAACGGTTTAGGAGCATGTGGATCATCAAAGATACACACTTTGGGCAGCTTTCAACCTATCCATTAAACTTGCTTTATTTATAGATTTTTTTGTCTTTTCCTTTTTTCAGAGATTAAGTGATGAACAAAGTAAAAGCACTCAAAATATAGAACAGAGTCAGGTGGAAAATAAAGAATATAAGGGGACACACTGTGGCAACTGTGGTGGACTCTACAATGGTGATGAGTTCTGGATGTTGTGTGGCATCTGCCGGCTATGGTATCATGGCAGGTGTGTTGGAATAACACCCACAATGGCCGAGTCTATAGAAAATTACGAGTGCCCTCTCTGCTACATGAAACACAACACGTCAGTCCCTGAAACCGACTGAATTTAAAGAAACATGCCACTACTGATACTTATTGCTGTGAAAAGATTAACTCAATCATGCCATAGTTACTTGTACATCATGAGGTAAAAGTTAGAAGTTGTGTTTTGGACAAGGGAGTCATAAACTTGTTGAAAGGTATAGATTACACAAGGTTATGCTCATTTGCAGATTTTGGAAAACTAATGGAACATTTTTCATTTTTATATTGATCAAAATTTACCTACTTTACTTGTTAGTAGGATTACCATTTGATTCATGATCAATTTATGCATTTTGGGTGCTACTGAAAAGTTGTGATATTTTTATCTTTGGTCAGGCTAAAATACAAAGTTGTTTTTCCATGCGAAATGTACAAAGTATGTATGATTTTATGACGCATGTGTTAATTGTTCTTGCGAGATAAAATCACACAGCAACAGAGTTACATACATAATCACGCACGTGTTAATTGTTCTTGCGAGATAAAATCACACAGCAACATAGTTACACACATAATCCATATGCGTGATAATTCCATTTGTGTGTGATAAATCCGTGTTTGCTTGATTTTGTCATGCGAGAACGATTAACGCTTGCATGATAAAATCATGTAACCTTCGTATACATTACAATCAAAAATGACTTTGTATTTTAAAGTTTTGCAATTTATTTAATGCTTAAGTGCCACATCTATTGAATAGTATGTATATGTTAAAGAAATGAGTCATATATAGGGGATTTAGTGAACATTTACAGGCCTGTTTTGTTGAGGACATGTCATGCATAATGTAGCCAATATGTATTAGAGGGTACTCATAATACGAGCTTCAAATTTAGCATAAGGCACCTAGTAGGACAGGAACAACAACTTTATTTGTAAACATCACATAATCTTGCCCACGTAAGAATTTTAATTCTAAATCGATGCACTTGTCTTGAAAGATTCATAGCATTTTGATTTTGATTAATGACAATCTGATATTACATGATATCAGATTTTTGGAAGAATCGTTAACACAAAGCCAATTTTTGGAAGCAGTTAGGCACGTCCAACGACCTGCACTTGGTTCCAATGAGTGCAACCATGCATAACAAGTCACCCTACACTAGGGTTGTTAAAAAAATCCCAAAATCCGAACCCAAAATATCCGAAATTTTGGATATCTGGAAGTTCGGTTTCAGATACTTGTTTTGAAAGTTTTCAAATAGTTTGAATATCCAATATCCGAAAAAGTTTTTTTTTCCAGATATTTCGGATAGTCATCCGATATCCAATATATTTTTTTAATTTTAATTTTTTTGAGTTCAGATATCCGAAATTTCGAACGAGGAATCAATGAAGAAAAGGGAGTGAGTGTTTATGTGTGAAATGAATTTTATTGATTTATTTAATTAATGTATGAGTTAAAAGTTAATTTGTTTATGCTAGTTCAACCGTTACACGTTAGGTGGTATTCTTAGACCCGATTACTAGTCGTGATGGTGTATCGTCATCATATTGTTTGTATAAGAAATAAACCATAGACATATCTTGTTTAGTTGAATTCAATTTTGTTTTTTACCCCCACTTTGATATTTACGACTCGCGAGATGAGCATGGGCAGACTTAGGGGCCTTTTGGTTGGGTCTAAATCATTAAGTGTTGAAAGGTTAAGAGGGTTTGAACCATTAAGTGTTGAACCAGTTAAGACTGTTTGGTTGCACATCTGAATGAAAATAAAAAATAAAAATAAAAAACCTTTTTTTTAACAAAAACCCTAGCAGCTCCTCTATTCAAGCGAACCCCAGCCCACGCCTTCCACCGTTCGAGGTTTCACAACCGCAACACCTCCGCATCTCCTCCGTCGACGCCATCACGTACCATCGCCTCCACCTGTGGTCTTCGAGCCCTCACCATCACGAACCCTCACCTCTCGCCCCTCGGTCGCCGAACCCTCACCGTCGCCCTCTCGCCTCTCGCCCCTCGGTCTGTCGTGGTTCGGTGGTGGAGTGGCAGCAGTCGGTGGGCGGTGGTGGTCATGGTCATGAAGCCATTCAGACGTTCCTATCCTTCTTTCCTTCTCATTCAGACTCCATCTCAAGTCTGAACCATTTAGACGTTGGTTCAAATATTCTACTCCATTTAGATGTGTTTTTTTTGCACCAAACAAACGGTCTGAATCCGAACCATTTATATTCAAACTCATTCAGACTCATTCAGATGCTACCAAACAGCCCTTAGTTTATTTTTTTTTATTTTTTCATTGTTTACACATGAATACAAAAAAGGATCTTTAACATATATATGATACATAATTTAGAAGTTAAAGTTATAATACAAATTTAATACGTAACTAAATTGTTTATTTGTTAAAAAAATGTTTAATGCATTATCTTGAGCTTCAATATAGAAAAAAAAAAGGTTGATAAAACATATTGTAAACAGACCGCATGTTCAAATAGTAAACAGAAAACGATCT
The DNA here is from genome assembly GCA_009363875.1 of Mikania micrantha. Lineage (NCBI taxonomy): Eukaryota > Viridiplantae > Streptophyta > Magnoliopsida > Asterales > Asteraceae > Mikania > Mikania micrantha. Next base: position 20,074,933 of record CM018695.1, read on the forward strand.
TCGTCTTCTTTTCAAAGGAATATAATATTTTGATATAGTGATAATGTTTTATGGTTCTTTAGAAATTTAAATTAACAAAAAAATCAAATAAATAAATAAATAATCATCTTTATACTAATAAATAAAAATAGTAGTTTGCATATGTCACTCTCTAGTGTTTTCTCACTTTTATTTTTATGTCTTTTTCTTATTGTATAATTGTATTAAATAACAATTTATCTTCACTCTCTTTATTAAACAAAAATGACACTGAAAATTATAGTTATTAGAAATTAAATACTAATTTATTATTTTCTTTGTTAATATGTAGTTTATAAAATTTTAGTTATTTAATATGTTTTAACTATTTCTTTTATATATTTTTTCATTTATACTAGCTATTTAATATTTTATTGATCAAACCAAGTGTAATAATTGAGTTTCTAATCCTATACACACAAACACGCATATACATAGAGGATGTTCAATTAAGAAACTAACATTTGTGGTATGTAAGATCGTCGTCGTTCAAAGAAAATTAAGAAACAACATTAATTAAGAACTAAAAGAATTAGACACAAGTTTAAATGACATAAAAAGAGCTTCCTTTAACTTAAAAGAAACTTACTCTGATACCCCTTAAATCATTCATTTGCTTATAAAATATTTCTTTTTAGTTGTCTACAAGTTTTGGTTTTCATTTGAATGAATCTACCTACTCTAACAAATGAGTATATTTAGGAGACACGTGTCACATTTTGGTAATTTCTGGAATTTGTTTTCCCGCCTCTCTCTTCTAATTAATTTAACAATTTTTAATAATTATATGTTGAAATTGAAAATATATATATATATATATATATTCTAATTCTAATAATTTACTATTTTACTAAAACTTGGTAAACTATAATAAGATTTAAATTATCTATTATCTTAAAATATAATTATATAATTAATGAATATATTTATTATTTTTTTTACAAATTTTAGATATTCACATTTCTTATTTCATCAATAGTTGATAAATTTAACATATAAATTTTTATAAAAAATATTATTATAACATGTTATAATTATTCAATCCATGTAATACATGGGTTTATAATGCTAGTACTATATATGTATGTGTATGCATGGATGCATGCATGGATGGTATATACGTAGGGATTCTATCATGTAAAACCTCAATTTTAGAGAGAAAAAAACCCTTAACCACTATTTGTGCCTTACCGTTGGAATCTTGAAAATAATATGTGAATGTAAACATATTTATTTTTAAGATTTCAAACGGATGACCCAAATAGGATTTAAGGGTTTTCTTTTTAAAATCGGGTTTTCACATGATACAATCCTTATATACATATATGTGTATATATGTGTGTGTGTGCGGGCATCTTCTGCCACCTTATGGTACTCCACCTCATCCATATGTCACAGTAAAGAATGTTGGTAAAGAAATTGTAAACTTTCTTCTGTCCGCTGCTATATTTCATGATCGCTAATGTATTTGCCGTTTTAAGCAATATGTTTACATTGAGTTTTAATGTTATTTTCGTTATATTCTTCCTTCATTCCAAATGTATAACAATGGATAAGATTAAGCCATATGACACCATGTTGCATCCAAATGTAAATGGTTTCTTTAATGTTTATTCATGACTCAAATGTAAATGTAATGGATAAGATTCTTTTTTATTTTACAAATTTGATTATCATTTTCTATTTTATTATAAAAGGAACCAATTGTTTATGACGTAAATGCCCCACCATAACCAAAACCACCAGTAAAGAATAAACCACAGGTTCATAAATTACATATAGTTAAACTCTTCTTTTTATTACTCTACAACTTGTTGGTTCTTTTAAACGAAACTAAATTTGCACACACATAAAATAAGATAATCTTGTTGTGCATCTATGATAAAGATTATGAAGAAAAAAAACTAAAAATTTAAGTTGATTTTATCAGAGTTAGTTGGACTACCACAATTAAGTTGGGTGTCAGGTTAATATCTTGCGCGCATGCACTCTCAAGTTAAGTTAACCCTTGACTTAGGCTCAACTTGTTTGTAACAATCATTCTTCATAGAAAGCGCAAAGTTTTTGAAACAGTTTTACCATTGCAATTTGTATTCGTTCTTTATTATACCAACATCATAATTACATAAGATTTGACGTTCAGTTGTTTACCATCATTTAATGACATGAAAATTGGTCATCGCCACTCCATTAATATGTACTCAGAATCAGTATGCATGCATCAAAGTCTTATTTTTCTCTCCCTTCGACATTTTTAAATGTTTTGACACGTTACTCAACCCTCTGAAAAATGCAAACCAACACAAAAAAGAATAAGTAGACCCGTGTTTATGCTTATTGCAAGTTGATGACTTGTTTATAACATGACTAAATCTGTTTAACGAAAAATACGCTTCTGCTTTTGATAAAGATAATTAAAATTAGAAGACTAGACTCTATGATTTCTTTCTTGATACACAAAACACATAACAAGATTATAGACACGAGATAACAACAATCTTACCCAGTATATTTCTACTTTTCAGTAAGGTCTGGTGGGAAAGAATAGATACAAACCTTACCCCTATCCCAATTGGGATAGAAATGCTGCTCCAAAAGAGTCCTCGGCTCAAACTTATCGTTTGAAGTTGATCATCACAATGATTTTCACAAAATAATTAAAATAACGTTAAAATTAGTGCACTTTTACTTTTGCATCTTAAGGGCCCACACATATATACATTGTATGCGTACACCGCAAATGGGGCCCGTAGACACGAGATAGACAGTAGTTAAATAAGTCGTTTTCATGTTTGATACTTGAGTTAATACGTGTTTTTAACCTGTTAAACACAATTAGACATATTTTGTAAGCTTTGCAATAGAACACAAGCAAGAATGGAATGACAAAATTTGGTACACTCAATTACTTTTAAGTGTATCATTGACTTCTGAAGCAAGTATTTGAAGGGCGTGCACCACAAATGCAAAACAAAATCTCTCTTCACAAATAAGCCATAAGATGTTACAATACCACGTATAAAAAGATTCCTTAATATATAAAAAAAAATTAAACATTAAAATAACACTTAAAAAAAAATGAAAAATGAAAAGCTTGCTTGCTTACTTTTTTCAGGAAGAAGTCAACAGTCGTTTGATCCCGGTTTTCTGCTCTGAGGTAAGTCTTGTAGGAAACTTGATATTGAATTTGACCCGTAAGTTACCCTTTTTGGTGGGTTCTTTAGGTATAGGCATCCCTTCTCCTTTGACTACTTCTTCATATGTCGGACTGATGACAGAGTTAACAGGAATCGTTAAGCTCCGTCCGTCAAGTGTCGTGAGTTGGGCGGTGTAACCTGTGAGAGCTTCTGCTAGTGATATCTTTTGGGTGACAACAAGATCATTGCCATCCCTCTTGAAAACTGCATGAGGTTTTTCATCGATAATGAAAACAAGATCAGAAGGAATTACACCCCGTTGTTCGTTCCCTTTTTCCGGAAATGTTATTTTTGTACCCTTTTTCCACCCGGGTTTGATCTCTATTGTGAGTATTTCTTCCAATGTTGTTGGTCTACTGCAGTCACAATTAAGCAAGTATCATGAGATTCAAAGCAAATGTTTCTTTCAATCAATCATGTTAACTAAAGGGGGTGATTATTACAAACAAACAAACTTACCCAGTATATTCCCACTTTTCAGTAGGGACTGGGGGGAAAGATGGACACAAACCTTACCCCTATCCCAGTTGGGATAAAGAGGCCGCTTCGAAGGAGCCCCCGGCTCAAAGTTATCGTTTGAAGTTGATCATCCCAACATTTTTAACGTTATTTTCACAAAAAAAGTAAAATAACGTTAAAATTAGTGCAATTTTACTTTGGCCTCCTGAGGGCCAACACATATATACATTATATGTGTACACCGCAAATGAGGCGTAGGGGTAATTATTACACATACGTAAAAATACTGGTAAGTTTGGTTAAACATTTTTAGCAAATAGATTACTGTTTAGTTTTCATTTTAAATTTAAGCGAATCCAATAACAAATTAGTAAAAACCATCTGTTTAAATGGCTCGAAATGGTTTAAAGTTGCACAAGATGCTATTTCTAATACGTACGGCCTTCTAAATTAATTTATACAAAGAAAAATTAACTTCATTGTTGCAATATTGTTTTTGTATTCAAAATTTACACGTTAATTAGTTATAAAGAAAAAAGGTATTTGTGTGTAAACAAATCCCGACCGACCAATGCTGTAGAAATCGATAGTCAGTAGGCACTAGTCAAGAATCATATTGGAATATTTTATGTAATTTTTCTAAACTATATAGAAACCAAACTTCATATGCAATTTTTATAATTATATTTGGTTCTATATATACACAGGTTATTCTTGAATTTTGACGGATTTTCAGGGTTTTGGGGAAATTTGGCCAGATGGTGTCGCAAAAAAGTCACCGGAATCTGGCCATTTTTGGCCAATTAGCCAATTAGGGCTGCCTAGGTTTGATTTTGATTATTTTTAAAGATGCTGATTAGTCAAAATCGAAGAGTCAGACTGCTAGCTAGCGACTAGTCGTCGATTAACTGGCCTCCTAAGTCAATATTTACAACACTATACCCGACCTATAGTTTTTCAACAAGATAAAAATAACTACTACCCAAACTGCCTCACCCCACCCATCTAGCCACCCCTATACATGGTGTAAGTTGAAAGCTCTGTGTTACAACATTGGATCATTATGCAAATGATTGTATATCGTTGAAAGTTAGATGAACATTTTTATTACATAATTATTCATATCAACAATAAAAGGACAATGATGAGTGTGTAAGCCAATGCAAACAAAACTTATAATAAACCTAAATCTTACCATATCATATCTAATGCATAGGAGGGACATGTGTTATCTCCCGGTGAAATTTGGAATTTTATTTTCCCTTTCATCTATTAAAAAATCTAATGATTTTAAATAATTTAATTATATGTTAAATAGCAATAAATATTTTTATTCTAATAATTACTAAACTTAATAAATAATTAGGATTTCAATATGTCTTAAAATATAATTTTATAATTCTTCATTATTTGTTACTTATGAGTTATAATTTTTAAATATTCATTATATGTTATTTCACTAACGGCACATAGAAACTGTTGTTTACAACATGGTGATTTATAAGATTGTGATGCATTAATTTCTGACCTAGCACAGAATGTAACAAATGAACTCGACAACCGTGTGAGCCGATTGGATAGTCAGTAAACAGGAACATTTGATTACCTAGAAATTGCTGAGGTGGGTTGCATGGTTGTAAAAATCGTTAGATGGTGGGGAACCAACTAGGAATAAACAGGATTAATCGTATTGGAAATTTACACACAATTTTTCATAATTACACACACACACACAAAAATTATATATATTTTTCAAAACAAGTATTAATTTTTCATACTTCAAAGATTTTCCATGAGATCTCCATTTATACACACACATGGAGGAAGTGTAAATAAATTTTTAAGTTGGAGGGTATAAATAGTAATTACACAAAAAGGGAGAAAAGATATATGTGTGTGCCTCGACACTAGGGCAACAATCAGGGACGAGCAATAATCGGTAGGCAGCAACAAAGGGAACGGATCAAAAATCAAGGGACGGTGCTTCGACGGTAGGCAATCCGTCGATGATAGGCGGCAACAAAAGAGAAACAGAGCAACAATCGGTATCTCTAAGCTTCAATCTTGAGGTGATCATCTCTTCTTGGTCTCTGAATCACCATAGTCAACTGTGAATCATCATAGGGTCTCTAGATCGCCGAAATTTGGCCGATTAGGATCGCTAGATCGCTAGAAGTTGCAAGAATCACCGTCTACTGGTTAGTTCAATTAGCTTCAACTAGCGCCGATTTTGATCAATCTTGACCAACTAACTGATTTTCCAAACAATTAACAAAAAATTAATCGACACCCTGCCGACTACCAATTAATCGGCCAACTAGGCCAATTTTTACAACCATGGTGGGTTTGATCCAAATTCCCATTCTGTTGTTTTGGGCATACACACTAGAATGATGTTTTTGTTAAAATGTTCCAAAGATGAATAAGAGTGTTATACAGAATTGTAACTGATTACAATTATTAAGCCTATTTAGTGTTAGGTGTTATGAAGCCTTTTGTCAGCCCTAATCTTAATGGATTAGTTTAGGCATGTTGCCTAAAATACGTTTTCGTATTCTCTAAGCTTCCTATCTTTATAAATAGACTGTTAGGGCATTGTAATTTTCTTGAGCACCTGATTAATAATATATCATTAGTTGCAACTATGGATGTAGGTCACCCCCGAACCACTTTAAATCCTCGTGTCCTTTTCTCGTTTATTGTTTTGTTGATTATTCAGTGTCTGTGGTGAACTGGTGATATCTAACAATTGTATTAGAGCTTCATGCTCTTGATCAGTTTAGGCTTAACATATGTTCAAAGAACAATCAGAAACGCAACAAAGTCACTATATATCAAAATTGTCATTGTTGCTAGAGGTGTTCAAAAAATTCGAAATCCGAAAAAAGATCGAAACCCGAATCGTATCCAAAATCCGAAAAACTCAATTCGAACATCGATTCGGGTTGTTCGGGTCGGATCAGTCCGAATAAAAAAAACAAAAAAAATGTTATTCAGATATTCGGGTCGGATTAAGATATATGGTTTTATGTAATTCGGGTTGTTCGGGTATCCGAATAATCCAATTACGAGACAATAGACCCTTATTAAATTCAGGTTGTTCAGTTTTTTTTTATGAGTCATGGAATTTAGTTAGAGTAATTTATTACAATAGATTTGTGATCGTTTTTTAATTTTGAACTTTAAATTTTTGTGCTATGAATCTAAACTAGTGAAATGTTTACTTTTATGTGCCAAAATGCAGGAAAAAATAAATATACAAAACAAGAAATAAATTAGGAAATTTTTATTCAGCTTTATTCGGGTTTTTTAGATAAATTGGAGCTCGAACCGAATCCTAATTCGGATAGATTCTAATCGGATGAGATTCGAGTCAATTCAGGTCGGGTCGGGTTCGAATATAGTAAAAAAAAGTCATATCTGAATAAACCGAATAACTCAAGATCCGACCAATGAATACCCCTAATTGTTGCCACCTCAGAACTTTCGACGCCATATCAAGGCTTATGCCGAAAACGCCAACAGCTGCTGCCTGGGTTCTGTCAAAAATCTGGAATCACCACCCTACAATTAGGGTTTTACCACAGCTAGATTATGATTGGACCGTGCACTTAGGATTCCGCCGACTACGGTTTCATCACACAGCTGCTGCGAGATTATATTTTCTACCACGATCAGCTTCTGCCAAAAACAGTCCTTTTGTTTTTTAATCAGATTTTGGATTCGTTTTTCAGCCTTGTTTTGATCTGTATGCTACTGTAATTGAGTGTGATTATTCAAAGATTCAACAGTGTTCAACAGAATTGCCGTTAAGTTCACGCAGCCTCCATTAATGTGTTTGTTCACTGTTTTTTAACTTCAGTTGGATCAGTTGTGTTTTTTGAAGGCAATGACATGGTAGATGAAGGTAAAGTAAGATTAAGAGGCTTAGAGGACAAGAGTTTAGTTTCTGAAAAATGCAGATAGAGGAAGTGCTATGCCAGAAAGATATGTACTAGGCATTCACTAGAAAGAAAAAGGATAAGATTTCAGATGAGGATTGGGCTATACTGGACCAAAAAGATCTAGGGAAGTAGTGAGGCTTTCTTTGGTCAAGATTGTGGCATTTAACATTGTCAATGAAACAACTACATGTATATTGGTTAAAGCTTTGTCAGGGATGTATGAAAAGCCGTTAAATTGTGTTATTGATTCAACAGCTTCTCTATCCCCTAAGATAGAGAAAAAGTTTGTCCTCAACCGCCATGAACCCCTCCTCTCTTATGAGTAGGATTTACTGGGTATGAATATTATATATGAGGTTGACTCTAAAAAAGGGGCAACACTTAACAAAACAGTAGCATACTTTCTCTTCAGTTTTATTTTGGTCTGTTGATTTTAAAATTCGTTTAAAGAACCTAGTGATTATAGATTTTGACAAAGAACCAAAAATAACTCGTATGCGACTAAATGGTTTTTATAATGGTCCTTATATTACGATGAGGTTTGGGTACAATTTTGACAAATAAATGGTGTTTATAACTCGTCTTTGGAAGTTTCACAGATTGAAGACTTCTAAAGTCTAACTACCAAATTAGATATAAAGTGAACTAGTGTTGCTATTTATTGCAAGCCTTTACAAAATAAGGAAATTAAATTAAATGTTAATAACTATCTCTTAATGTTTTTAGTGGGGCTCTATTGGGTATGTTTGTTTGTTGAAACTATCTCATGATGTTTATTAACCTATGTACATTACTTTTAGGTGATAAAATATACAAAATTTGGAAGCTTTATGCAACATTCATCCTATCTAATGGATGATCCAAAATCAGCAGTAAATTGATTTCAAATACTCCTGAAATTGAAGCAAAAATTTTATTATTTAACATAAAGATCTTACGTTAAAGTTGAGCGTGGTCTAAGGTTCCATAAATTTGACGGTTCCAAAGGGGCATTATAAGTAAATAATGAGCACCTAATGCATACACTTTATGAACACATCATGAGCAGACAGTGTAGGGAAAAACTAATAACTTTAAGCAAACTCATGAAATCTATATATCGCTAATAGATAAGAAACTCATGCTGCCACTTGTCATAATTCTAGCTCCCCAAGACTCTTTTAATAAATATATATCGCTATCTAATTTTTCCACTATTCAACCTATGTGATACAAAGATTTCTAACCTGCTTACCTAACAAGTCAAGAAACATGAAATCAATTACAGTCAATGAACCAGTAACTCCAAAACATAACCAAACGAATTAAAGAACACATCAAACCTTACCCGTTAGCATCAGTGGCGTCCCTCGAGATCTTCATCTTCTTTGTTGTCCCTTTATAAAGGTCCTCCAGGCTACATGGCAGTGTGCGCTCAATTGCAGCCGCTTTCCTTGGAGGCATACTAGTAGACCCTTCACCACCGCCTGCTCCTCTGAACTGAGAAAATATATCATCACCAAACATGCTCCTGGGAAACTGCCCTCCCGGTCCAGCACGCGACCCTCCCATATCCCCCATCCCTCCAAACGGGCTAGAGAACCCAAAAAACTCTGAAAATATGTCATCCGCATTGCGGGGATTGAACCGGAATGTTGTTGGACCACCCTCACCTGACATACCCGAAAACCCACCGGCGCCTGGTGGGGGGACCTGCCCCTTCAAACCCTCCTCGCCATACTGATCATATATTGCCCTCTTTTGTGGATCACTCAAAACCTAAATGGAATCAAAAATCTAGACAAATTAATCAATCAATTTCAAAACCAAGGTAAATCTCATAAAACCCTAGCACCAGAAATCACATGAACAGAATTCATACGCATACTCAGAACCCAAACGATCAAATCCAACAATTTAGGGATTAAATGTAAAACCAAGAAACATAAAATTGAAGATATTATGAAGTCGACATTGCGATTCACATACATCGTAGGCTTCAGAGATGGTTTTGAATTTGGCTTCCGCATCCTTTTTGTTGTTAGGGTTCTTATCAGGGTGCCATTTCATAGCGAGTTTTCGATAGGCTTTCTTCAAGTCATCGTCTTTAGCGTTGCGATCGACCTGCAGAACTTTGTAGTAATCCACACCCATGGTTGCTTGCCTCGACAGGACGTTGAGGGTAATTGTTCCATCTATTGTGAGTTTTTATGTGTGCGTTTGATTTTTTATTTTTGTTTATTTTTAAGTATTTAAATTAAACAACAGATATTTTAGAAAGAAAAGGCTTAAGGCGTGTTTGTTAACATCTAAATTATTAAATGTTGAATGGTTAAAATGTATTAATAGTTAATAGGGTCTTAACCAATAAGTGTTGAGTTAGTTAAGACTGTTTGGTTCTCCATCTGAATAAAAATACAAATGCACCTCATTCAGACCCAAACCCTAAAGCCCCTGTCGCACCATCGAGCTTCATCGTCTGAAACATCGAGCATCAGCGGTCTGAACCATAGAGCATCAGCCGTCTGAACCATTGAGCATCGCAATGGTCGCCGATCTTCGGCTGAACCTAGACCCTCTTCTTTTCTCCTCTTTTCTCATTCACACTCCTTCTCAAGTTTGAATCATTCAGACCTTGGTTCAGACAATGAAACTCATTGAGATGTTTTTTTTCTTTTTTCACTAAACAAACTGTCTGAATATGAATCATTCAGACTCAAACAAACAGCTCCTTACAAGTTAAGAATCACACAATACCAGAGTTAGAGTTTGCATTTGGGTTAGTGAAAACGTAAAATAAGAAACAAAATGGGTTATTATTCCGCTGAGTCCTAGTTTGTTGCGAGAAAAAAAAGTGATTATTTGAATATAGAAAAATTCGTATAAATATTATTTTTAGATCAAGTAAAACGCAAGAAAATGAAAATTTTGAGATGTTAAAAAATTAACAAGTATCACTATAGTATATTCTTTTATTAATTTTCGAATATAAGTTTCGTTTATGATAATTACTTAGTTCAAGTCCATCTAAGAACGATTTCAAGTATTACATAGTATATATATATATATAAAATCAAACTATGAATAGTGTTTTTACGCATGATTTGCATATAGTACAAGTGAGTTGTGCATGACGCCAGTATTCTTGCATATGATACAAGTCTATCTATGTTGGCTGGTATCTTTATCCCATTGTCCTCTATGAGGTTTTGTCTGATGAGGTTTATTATTCATTTCCTGTTATTTACATAGGTGGATTTGTCCAGTTTAGATTGTTTATGGATGTTCAAAGAACCCACAGATTAGGGTTTTTAGCATCACTCGTGAGATCAGTCTTTTTTGGTAAGACTATGTGTTATGTTGTGTGACACAGACGTGTTAATGGCCGGTCATGTCCTCTTGGCACCCTCCCCCACTAAACAAGAGAGTGACTGGGGTATGAGAGGCAGTGGCGTGAAGGGCATCACGGGTGAACTTGGAGGTTTATAAAAAATAAAAAACCCATTTAAACGGTCATATAGTTGTTTGAAAGGGAGAAAAATAAAATTTTTACCTCTATAAACCAATTCAATCCACAACAAAAAATACTTACACTCTCTCAAAAATTTCTAACTTTACAAAAAATTCAACTCTCAAATCTACAGGAAAAAAAAAAAAAGTTCTGCACACTATGCACCCAATAACCCAAACAATCAATTTTTAATCCGTTTATTAATTGTTATCGTCCTCAAGCCAATACAAACAACGCAAACCCTTTTCTAACATTTGCAAATTGGTACCCACAACAACCGTTTTTCAACCAACATTCACCCGCTTGCGAAAATGTTTCCGAAACCCAACCCGAACCCGAAATTGAGGTGGTTCCGGAAACACAAGCCGACCCCCAACCGGCTACATTGCGACGAAGGCATAGATGAAAGGACGTGCCTAAAAAAACAACGAAACCCACAATCACTCGATGGATGGAAGTTGAGGAGGTGGCACTAGCTCATCTCTACATCGATGTTTTCAAAGATCCTTTCGTTGGTAATAATCAAACGAGTACGGAATTTCGGATACGTGTTAGAGATCAGTTTTTTTCAGCAATGGGTCGTGAATCCTACCGGACGAATGACATGATTTCCAGAAAATGGCGCTACTTACAACGTAAAGTCGCAAAATTTAACGGAATATGTATCCAACACCGCAACAACCGAAAAGTGGCGAGAATGACGAGACCGTCATGAACGAGTCGTTGATGATCTATGCTAGAGAAATTTGGCCATTTTCTCATATCATGACTTGATAATTTATGAGAAAATCAACAAAATGGCATCCCGTCCCGAAGTTACAAATTTCGAAACGGACGAACTCATCATTGTCCGGCAAATGCACAACCCCTCAATCTGACTCCATCGGTCGATGTTTCCTTGACTTAAATGAGTCGTATGAGGAAATCGAGATGGAGATGGCCCCACCTTCTCCTCAACGTCCACTTGGTCGAAACAATAAAGGAAAATGACCACAAGCTTTGTGTTCAACCGACTACAAAGACACGTTAGAGATCATCTCCAGTCGTTACCAAAATTTGTCGACTTACAGGAGCAAAAACAATATAAGAATGACATTAAATTGTTGTGGGCTCCAATTGGTCAAGCTCGTGAGATGGTCGAGAAGATAAAGGAGCGGATAATGAAAAAACACACAATATAGATTGATTTAATTTTTATGTATTTTTTTATTTTATTATGCGTTTTTTTACTTTTATTATGTAATTTTATTTTTTTAATAATATTATGTCTTTTTTTTAATTTTATTATATAATTAAAAAAAATAAAAATAAAATAATAAAGTATTGAATAAAGGTGGTGATGATGTGGAGTGATTGGGAATGATGATAACACATATGGTGATAATTTGTAGTGATAAGGGGTAATGGTGTTCATTGTTTATGTGACGCATACGTGACGCTTATGTGGAGTGATGGGTATGTGATCACTACACATAGTCTAACCGGTTACAGTACCTAGGGAACTATACCTCTCTTGAGTCTTCGATTACGAGCACCTAATGAGCTAACCTAATCTTTCGGTTTCATTTTTGGGTTTAAATGACGACATAGGTTCCATTTTAACATATATGGGTTTCATTCTCTGGTTTGAGTCTCTCAAGATGTTGCTCGGGTGAATCCCCTTTGTTTTCGTCTGCCGACGGGTTGAGTGTTCGGCTGGCAGCCACTGATTTTTCCTTATTTTATAATTTTATAGAAATATTTTTATTTTAATGCTTATGTTTTCCAACTATAATGACAAAATGGCAATTTATGGCAAAGGTGTGCTAAACTGCATATTGGAAGCAATTTATTTGCATCCATGGTAGATTTGGCTTTTTTGTTCATATTGTGAGCCGGCTCTAAATAAAAATTGAATTTTGTTGTCTTTGGATGATAAATTTCAATTTCTGATCAAATGCTAATTTTGGGTTTTTGTTGTTAAATTTCATGAATTGATAAATAAAGTTGATATTGAAGGTACCTATGTGAACAAAACACAACTATTTGTGTCTTTAAACCTGATTTGTGTTTGGTATCCTCTAGATATCCATTGATTTTACTTTCTTTTTTTTTTTCATTTTACACAAAAATATGTTTTTTGGTGTCTATGTATGTCAAATGTGATGAGAAAATGACAATTTTGTAGCAAAGATGTGCTAAACTGCATCTTGGCTAGGTAAATTATTTGAAGCCATGGTGATTTTTGCCCTTTTTTTTCATATTGCATCTGAGTCAATGTGGTTTCAAGGGATGCGAAAAAATATTGGATTTTGTTGTTTTTAGATGATGAATTTTAATTTCAAATCATACGCTAATTTTGGGTTTTTTGTTGTTTCATGAATTGTTAAGTATGGTTGGTATTGTTACTTATATATCTAAACATAACACAACTTTGAATAATGTCTTTACACCTGATTTGTGTGGTACATCTTATGAATGCATAGCAAACACTACTCTAGCATTGGGTGTAACTTATTACAGCTGCCACATTAATGAGGTTGTCCTCCTTACAATTGTTTGTGGCGTTCACTGGTTTTTGTGGGTCAGATAAAAAGGCTTTAATGAAATCTTTGATATGGACAGTATTAGCTAATTTTTGTGAATCAGATAAAAAAGCTATGATGAAATCTTTAATATGGCATGGCGATTTGTGTTCGCAGCCGACATGTAGCCATTACTATTCTTTTTTTCTTTTTCTTTTTTGTCATCTTAAGAAAAATATTTCTTTGATAAAATCTTTAATATGCCTGCTATGACAAAATCTTTCATTCAAATTTTAGCCTTATACAACTTTTAGAAATGTTATGTAATGAAGACGCATTTTTTCTTCCCATCATTTTCTTGTCTTGGTCTGAGATGTTTTTTTGGTTCTATATTTGTATTTTAATGAAAACTCAATTGATCAATTGCACTTTTGATTTTACTTCGAAAACATTAATGCCATCCTTTTGAGAAGAAATTGAAGATCTTTGATGCTAAGAAGACGCAATAGTTGCAGTTTCTTTTCATCAACCCTGAAATCATAAATCAACAAGAAGCAATAGTTGAAGTCTCAAAGAACTCACCATTTGGTAAGATCAAAAGTTTGTTGACCAAAATATATAAAGAAATAGAGATGGAATTCAAATGGGTTACGGAATTTGATTGGTAGATTGAAGAACAAAAGAAGTAATGTAGCAAAACTCAATAGCAGAATTGGGATTATGGTGCATATTGGTAAGTTAAGCCCTCTTTCTATTAGACAATACAAAATCTTCAAATTATCACGTTAGGTAATATGTTCTTAGTTTTGTATATTACTATAAATGTTAAACATGTCCCTTGATTCTTCAATAGGCACCTTTAGTCTTTTAATCAGAGAGAGTAAAGATTATCACACTACCATAATCATGAAGGTGCCAAATGTAGGAATAAAGATAGATTTTTATTATAGTTAAGACAAGTAGAACAGCAATAGGTCCGACACAAGAAAGCCAATGCGTCATCTAGTTATATGTATGTATGTATGTATGTATGTATCAATTTGAGGAGTTGGCTAGCATATTGATTATTAGAAGAACACTATTTCAAGCATCATTTTCAAGTTTACACTGAACTATTTATGATGTGGACTTTGAAAAACTTGTGAGAGTTGCCACTTTTATATTTCTTTGTTTTTCTGGTATCGTCTTATTTCAAGTAATTTACATTTGATCCTATTAGAATAACATATAGAAATTTAATAGAGTATAATTTTTTTTCAAATTTTATATTTATGTTTAACCGTGCTCAAACTTAGATATCATTTTAAAAGGATATATGATTCTTTGGATTTTCTTCTCATTATTATAGTGTATTATTTAATACTTCAAACTTTATGACATTAACTTTTTTTTTTTATTTTGGTTATTTGATTGTTTAGAATCGTTCTTTAATACCGAACACGATGACTTCATTGTTTCTCCACACCATAACATTCATTGCTACAACATGCAACTTTGATTCCCCATCCCTCATTTTCATTTTTTGCAAGCGCTTTAAACAAAGTGTTTATGATTCAACTCAACCCATTTTTACCTATTATTATCGACATGAATATGCCTTCATGTGATTTTATTATTTACGTTTAGATATTAAATACAAGGACATCATACTCACATGCTTCTTCTTAAATATTTAATCACGTCAAAGTTACCACTGCAACGTGCGGTCATGTCTGCCTAGTTTTAGTTATTAATCAAACTTGAATTTAAAACCATCTTAAAAGAAAACCAAAGAAAAACTCTTCATCATGTGCCTCAATGAAAAGGTAGATAGTGTCTTCCTTGTATGTGGTGTTTATAATGGTTCCCATTGAAGGTGCATAAACCTGTCTTTTTTTTTTTCCTTTGATTTTGGAGCTGGTTATACCTAAACTGGTTCCTAGGTTAGAACATGGTAGGAATATGAACTTATTTGTTGACTGTAAGCGACACCCAGTATAACCGGTTAAGGTCAGGCCGGTTCCAACTGGTTTTACGTTTTTTAATCAATTATTAACTTAATGTAAGGCGCATATCAATCGAAGAAGGATTGTATGTTCCTATGTATGAGAATGAATTCAGAGGGTTAATTCCCAAGGATCCAAAACTATTCACTGAGAATGACATTCTACTGAAAGAAAAGGATGATAAGGCCTATGCTTCTATCACAATGACTCTCTCCATAGAAGTTGCTCACGGTTTCAAGGAGCACAAAGTAGCTAAAGATCTATGGGATGCCTTGGTGGAAAGGTTTGAAGGCAATGAGGATATGAGGGAAAGTAGAAAGGACATATTAAGACAACGTTTCAATATGTTCAACCATATCAAAGGACATATTAAGACAACTCAATCGATTCACCCATTTGATGACTAAACTAACCAGTGCAGGTATTGAAATGACAAAGGGAAAGGTGAACAAGAAGCTACTGAACTCTCTTCCATACAATTGGAACTCAAATTGCACCACCAGAACCAAGGATATGTACAAGACATCCTTGATTGAACTGATATCCACCATCAACGATTATGATATGGATGAAAAGCAACAAGCTATGAATTATGCAAGTTCTATGGGAATCAATTCAGTCTCAGAAAGTTCAACATTGATGCTAATGATAAATCAACAAAGCTCAGCACATGGGTTGTCCAATGAAATTCACTTCAACATGTTTAGTGCGAGCGTGATATACTGGGTTAGCATAAAGGTATGTCGCGCCAAGGTTGTCATGCCAAAGTGTAGGTGACAAAGACACTGCACCGAGTTCTTGAAGTAGCGATTCCATCCTTATTAGTTCTGCAACATCATCAGATAACACTTTGTATTCTGACTTTGTGGAAGATTGAGATACAGTCCGTTGTTTTCTCGCAGTCCATGAAATAAGATTAGATCCCATTTATACAACATATCCCCCTATGGATCGACGATCGACATGGCTCCAGCCCAATCAAAATCAGAATATGCCAGAAGAGTATGGTGCAAATAAGAGTCCGACTAGGCATGTAGCCTTAAATTGGAGTCATGAAGAAAAAGTAAACCAAGTTGAGCAATACCATGAAGATATTGCAAGATGTGTCTAGCTGCAGCCAGGTGATTTTCAGTTGGTGCATGCATCACATTTTGTTCACTGCAAAGGCAATGTCCGGACGAGATAGAGTAACATACTAAAGGGCGCCAACCACCTGATGAAACCACGATGGATCAGGAAACCATCCACGTAACTGATCAAGTTATGAGAAATCAAAAAAGGTTCAATCATTTGCTTCTAATAACCATAATTGGTAGGTTTAAGAGAAAACACAAACTTATGAGATTGATGAGTTGCTTTTCTTGGTTGGTTATATAAGATGATAGCAACCATGGATTCGAAAAGAAAAAATTACCAATTGCTGGTTAGACAGATTGGGTCACCTGAAGGAACGGTGGAGAACAAATCGTTGGTAGTAGGCAGTAGCGTTAGGTGTTGTCGCTTTTTTTAGAGAAGATACGGCTCTAACACCAAATCAGAATTTGGTAATCATATACTTCATTAAGAATCAGAATTACAATAGGTTTATATAAATAAGAAAGTTACATTCTAAGACCCTCTATAATTAACTAATTTTATTATTCATCATTTGTCTAATACAACTTGAGAAGGCCTAACTTGCTCAATTGTTTAGCAAATTGAGTGATTCGTGAACCAAAAGTTTATTTAGCTGTTTACCTTTCAAACTCCATTATTTTTACATAAATCCAAGTTAGTTTTGACCTTTAACCAGTGGATACAATTTTGGGGTCCTAGCAGACTTGGTTGTTGTGTGAACTGATTTTCTAAAAATTATTCAATGGACTAATTAAATTTAAAAAAATTGTAACAAAGTTAGATATAATATGTTGAAGCATGAAAATATAACATATAAAATTTTGATAACCTGAAACTAAAATTTAAAATATAAAGCATGCATCTCAAAAGGTTTAAAAATATATATAATCTTTAAGAAATTGGAGAAAAAAACTCAATTTTTAAACACTAGAATTGTTATAAATGTATAATCTAGCACAAAATTTATACACGAAATATAGTACATGTATCATTAAATGTGTATGAACAATTGTTATAAATGTATTGTGGTCGATTGTAGCGACAGAGAAGATTGTATATTTGTTGATTGATTAGCTTAAACATAATTAAATACATTTACTTTCAAAATTTATACATTGTTTTTGTACATTTTAAATGTCACTAAGTTATGCTTATTTTTATCTATGCTTACGTATAAACTTCATTTAAAACTAAATCACACAGTTATTTAAAAAACCGAAACACTTTGTATATGATATATATTTTTACTTAATTTCTTTTTAAATTTGTGTTTATTTTAGTTAATGCTTATAAATGTGTTTTTTAGCCTATGTTTTGATATTTAATGTGGAGACACCATAAACTGTAACACTTTTTTTTAACAAACTTAGCCATGCCTAAAACCCGCCGCAACACACAAGATTAACTTAGTGGTTCACTGGTTTGTATATAATTTAAATATGTTATTAATAAAAGGAGTATATTTAAGGTGAAATAATTTGTTTGTAATGCCTTATCCGAAATTTACGCCCCATTTGCGGTGCACACATATAATGTATGTATTTGTTTGATTATACATGTGTGTGTTTCCATTAAAAGAAATGCAAGGTTGAAGCACCAACGATGCATACGAAATTTTATAAATGTCATATATGCTAATTTTTTAATCGGTAGGTTAAAATTTTTTATAGCTATTGATTTCGTCCCTGTTTTACAATTTCCAACCATCTCACCCCTACTCGAAAACTATTCAAGCTACACCATTGTGTGTGTGACATGTATTAAAAAAAATTGGCATTTTTGAGAATGGGAGAGGCTCCTTGATGAGTCCTGACTCTTCCACACACACAAGTTCCCTTTTAGGTCACAAACAACATGAGAGTGATTTCACTACCAGAAATCTTTGCAAGAACACACACCATTTTCAAAGCAATGAAAGCGATTCCTATCCCTAACTACTATCTTCCTATCAACAATCTCTGAAATCAGCTTCAAAGCGGCATGGCAGTCTTCACAAACGCGAAGATTCTTCATTACCCTAATCGGTGTTCCGTTTGCTGTATTGATTAAACCAAACACAACTGCCAACTTTTCACTGTGTCTATATAAAAATCTAACTTTTTCACTCTCTTCTATGTCAAGAAGAACAACAGAAGTGTTGGGTACATACCCTCTAAGCCTCATTTCTTCTAATAGCTTCTCCCATGTTTGTTGTATCACTTCAGTTTGAGGATGAGAATCATCTCCAGCCACAAATTCATGGACCACACCATCCAATGAAATTGAACTCGACCCTGGTGTCTTCTTCACCCCTTTCTCTCTCATCAGCTTTCTAACTCTTGCAGCATCTTCCCACCTCTTAGCTTCTGCATAAATGTTGGATAACACAACATAGTATCCATCATTAAGTGGGTCTAGTTCAAGAAGATGTTTGATTGCTTCTTCTGCCAATTCAACATTCTTGTGAACTCTGCAACCGCCAAGAAGAGCACCCCACACGACCCCGTTAGGCTTAATATGCATACTTTTTATGAACTCATGGGCTTCTTTGAGCAGCCCGGCCCTGCTAAGGAGATCAACCATACAACCATAGTGTTCAATTTGGGGAACTATGCCATAATCTCTACTCATGCTAGCAAAATACTGGCGACCCTTGTGTACCAGCCCCATGTGGCTACACGCGTATAAGAGTCCAATGAATGTTACCCCGTTAGGTTTGATTTGTAAATGAATCATCTTAGAAAACAGTATTAAAGCCTCCTCACCTTTACCATTGATAGCTAACCCCTGGATCATAGCTGACCATGATACAATCGTTTTTTGCTCCATCTCCTCAAAGACGCTATAAGCTGCTACTAGACATCCACATTTGATGTACATGTCTAGCAAAGTGTTGCAAACACGAATATTTCTTTTGAATCCACTTCGGTTTGCAAACTCGTGAATCTTTTTCCCTAAATCAAGTGCACCAAGATCTGCACATGCTGAAAGAACAGCCACCACTGTAACCTCGTTAGGACATAGTTTTTCCTCCTCCATCTTTGTAAAAAGATCAACAGCTTCTTTCGGTTTTCCACATTGAACAAAACCCATGATCATAGACGTCCAAGACCTCACATTTCTTTCTGGCATCATAGAAAACAAATTGTATGCCTCATCCACGTTACCCATTTTCACCAAATGTTTAATCATTATGTTCCACGAAACCACATCTCGGTCAGGCATTTTATCGAACAGTTGGCGCACACTGTCAATCTCCCCAGAAACTACATACAAATGCACCAGACTGTTCTGCAAATACAAATTGGATTGAAACCCAAGTTTTTCAATAAACCCGTGAATAACCCTCCCACCTAAACCATCCAAAAGCTTTGTACAAGCTTTAAGAACAAACGAAAACGTAAAAGCATCTAAACAAATACCATGTTCGCATAACCGACTAAACAAACGAACGGCATCATCAGGTGATTCACTCTGTGCAAAATCTTTCAAACAAGAATTCCATACAGCAGTCTCATGTTTGCCAGAGAGGTGAATGATTGTTCTAGCGTAGGGGAAGCTAGAAGTGAGGGCGCAAATGGACGCAACATGGGAAAGCTGGAGGACAGATGGGGGTGTGTTGGTTTTGATAATCTGGGCGTGAATTTGCTTGAGCTCAAATGGTGATTTGAAGGTACGAAGAAGACCATTTTCAAGGGTTTCTGGTGTGGGGTTTCGAGAATTGGTTTGTAAGGTTTCAGGAACAGGCAATGAATGTGCGTATACAGACATTTGAGTTTGTGTTTGATTGATTATAAGTTATCTGTGTATATCTTCCGTTTGAAAAGCCTTGGATGGTGGTATCAATTCTCATTATGTGAAAAAATAATATTGATTCAAATCTACCTTGTTACAAGAAATGAGTATTTTTAAAAAACACTCGTCATATTTTGGTGTAATTGAAAACTTTTTTATTCTGTGTTTCTATCATAATGAATACTAATAATCTTTACTAATTAAATTTTATAATTAGATATCAAAAAGAGTAAAGTACAGTTTTGGTCCATGTAATTTAGGTGTTTAAACTAATTCGACTAAAAATAAAATTTTATATCAATTCAGCCCTTATGGTTTAGACAACTAACACTTTTGACCCCTAACCATAGTTAGGTTTTGGGCCAAAACCGATAGTTGTCTAAACCACATGAGTTGAATTGATAAAATATTATATTTTGGACCGAAATAGTTAAAACGCTTAAAGCATTGGGACCAAAACCGTAATTTACTCAAAAATATAAATCTTATAATAATTTGATAATTATTAAAATTTCATAAACCATAAGAATATTTTATTTATATCTTATCCTAAAATATAATTTTATAAGTATTACATATTTATTATTATTTGATATTAATGATTTATATTTTTTAATTATTCAATCCGCGTAATACACAAGTTTCTAGTTTATTATACATTTTTATAATAATAAATAAAAATAATACCGAGCACGTTTTCATGTGTCACTATATGATAACCTGTTACTTTCATTTTTCTAGGTTCTATCCAATTAAATAACTTTATTAAATAACTAAATTAGACCTCATTTATTACACGGATTGAATAAAAATAATAATATGCATTTAGTAAACAAAATTTAGAAACTGTAAAAAGATCTTTTGATATAAAATATGATACATATTATTACTTAAGTAATAAAATATCAATATCATTTTTTAAGCATTTGTTTTTTTACAGTTAGTTTTTAAATTTTGTTTTAAAAAGTGTTTTTTAGAAGTCATTTTTTACAAAGATATAGGTCGTTACGTGCATTACAAATAGAGAAAATAATACTATCAATTTTTTTAAACTTTTGTTATTTAAAAGTTTATTTTTTATACATTTTGTCAAAAAAGTTGTTTAAAAAATGTCACTATTTACAAAAAATTAGTCTAGTTCTCCATATATTATACAAGATTAATAAAGAAAATATTAAACATAGAGTGAAAATTTAGAATATAAAATGATATTTTGAGATAAAATACTTCTAAAATTACGTATAAGTACAAATTTTAAAAACTATAATATCATTTTCCTAACTTTTGTTTTTTTTTTTAAATTTGTTTTCTAAATATTTAAAAGAAGGATTTTTGAAAAAAAAAGAATAAATATCTTGTTGTTTAAAAATGTTATTTAAAATTATTTTTTAAAAGTTCTTTTTTTGAATTTTTTTTATAAAAATGTATTTTTTAAAATTATTTGTATTTAAGAAAAAGTTCTTTTTTTTATATTTCATATTTTATAATAATTTCATTTTTTTAAAAAGTATTTTGCATATTTATAAAAAAAATTTAAATTTAAAAAATATAAATAATATAATTAGTGTTTAATATTATTATTTAATATGAGAGATAATAGAGAAGATAAATGTATGAATGATATAGATTAGTGACACATTTTCATATTTATTTTTATTTCTTAGTATAAAGATAATTTATTTCTTCTTCCCTATTAAATAATAATGATATAAATTATAGTTTTTAAAAATAATAATTTATTATTATTTTTTTTGTTCAAATACAATTTTTGTTCTTCTTTGAAACAAAAAAAAAATGCCTTTGGAAAAGGCTTATTTGGAGCAAAAGCCAAAACAAGCAGGTGATTGTGGTTTTGTGTTTTCAAGTACCTTGAGCTCACGATTGAGTTTTTTTTTTTTTTTTTTTTTTTGTAGTTTCATTTTTGTTCTTTTTTGAAACAAATAGCTGCCCTTTGAAAAGGCTTATTTTGAGTAGAAGCCATTTAGCTTATTATTTCTATTTATTTAAGTTAGATCACCTGCGTGAAAGATTGAGGTCGCTTCGAATGAATTTATAGGGTACACAATTTCTAGAACTTTCATAAGACTAGACTAGTGTTGTAGAACTATTATTGGCCATGATAGTGAGAAGCTATGCCCAACTAGTAAAAGTCATATTTGAATGTGTATAGTCGTTTATATGAATAACCATCATTTCAAAGACATCAAGTTCTACTTAAAATAGTAAACGAAGAATGCTCAAGAGATGAAGGGTAACACCTACCCATTTCATGCAAGATTCAACTTTTAAGGTTTCATTGTAAAATACGTGTGTTTTGCTTGATCTCCATCTATGTGTGAGATTGTTGAAAAAAATTGTTAAAATTGAACTTTTAACAAATAAAAGAATGAATTTTTCCTAACTTAGGGCATAAATTAATATAATTAATTGTTGTTAATATAAATTACTTTTAATCATTGTGTTTGTGTTCAACTAAGTGAGGGCATTATAATGAACCAAATTGTGTACATAGCAAAGATAAGATAAATAATAAATCAATGTTTAAAGTTGGATGTTAGTGTAAATATTAATTAAAACACCGAAGTAGTTTTTTTTTATTTTATTACAATGTTATCTAGTTAAAACATCAACGTTGAATACTTCAAATCTATAAAATTGGGGTTTTTCAAGTCATTGTTTATGGAAAATGTGTCACACCCCGACCGACGATGGAATACGTCAGGACACGATCTCGACTGTTCAATAGCTCGTGGTGCTATTATAACGTTTAAATATTTAAAGCATCATTATTAACAATTCAACCATACATTAATTACAACATTCAAATCAAACATTACAAAATTCTCAAATTTAAATCACATTTGAAATACTAATACATTGTTTAACATTTAACAAGGTCTACTAATGCCTATTCTATATCTTCACCAAGTCTTCACCTTAACATGTTACATATGTAAAATAAACTTGGGTCAACTATATGAATAGTTGGTGAGTTACCCATGCAGTTTAATATATATATGAATATGTTTGAAAACTTGAATGCAAACAAAGCCCAAATTGATAAGACCTAAAGCAAGTATAATATACAAGTTCAAATTGAATTCTTTTAAACAAAATTCTTAAATCTAATTATTAAACATTAAAACTTAATTAAACAAAAGCAAAAGGTTGGAACTAGGTTATTCAAATGTTATTTATTGCTCAAATACAAATAGGAATATTTATATACATAAATAAATAAATATTCTACATGTTACCATTTAAACATAGACAATCTCTTTAGGACTTACATTATAATGTCATAGATTCTAAGAAAATCAAGACATGAATTCTAAACAAATGTTAAGACTTCTATGCCTTTGTAAATCTAGGTTGAAGCACTATTTGTAATTACATTATCTATCACCTATCTACGCCAACAAACATTTGAGTTTCACTCATACTCCCTCTTTTCCTTTTGTATTTTAGGGATGTTACATATGTTATACAAAACAATATTATTCTAGAGACAACAATCAAATTAGATGCAAACTATTAGTTTAGGTTGTATGCCTTATGTGTTATAGTATGCGTACTTGTTTAAATGCAATGTATTATCTTGTTATGCTATGTGTAGTCAATGTAACTCGTAGCCTGTGCAATATAACTTAAGCTATTATATATTGCAAAGGTGAAAGAGCCAAGAAGCTATGTAACTAGTGGTCTTTGCACAATAGCTTTTCGCAATAGCTTTGGCTATTGTAAAATGCAAAGCTGAAAGAGCTAATATTCATCTGTTGTAACTAGTAGCCTTTCATTAATGACTTATGTCATAAAGTTAGTAAAGGTGAAAGAGCCAAAGAATTCAATTTGAACTTGTAGATTATACTTGCTTTAGGTCTTATCAATTTGGGCTTTGTTTGCATTTAAGTTTTCAAACGTATTCATATATACATTAAACTGTATGGGTAACTCACCAACTAGGTATATAGTTGACCAAAATTTATTTTACATATGTAACATGTTAAAGTGAAGACTTGGTGAAGATATATGATAGGCAATTGTAGACCTAGCTAAATCTTAAACAATGTATTAGTATTTCAACTTTAATTTAAATTTGGGAATTTTGTAATGTTTGACTTGAATGTTGTAATTAATATATGGTTGAATTGCTAATAATGATGCTATAAATATTTAAATGATATAATAGCACCATGAGCTAATGAACAGTCGAGCTCGCACCCCGACGTATTCCGTCGTAAGTCGGGGTGTGACAAATTGATATCAGAGTCATGGTCATAGGGACTAGGTCATTAGAAATTGGTGGCCTAGATTATAACTAAGCTAAACCAAATATGAGTTATCTCATATTATCATTGATTGTTTTTACTTGTTTATGTGCTATGTGTGATGTAATATTTATTGTGTGATACATATATATGTTACCATAGAGGAATGCCATAAATGTTAATATACCTTGCCTGCACTTAGTTAGGAATTCCTTAGATTAATACAACCTCTTACTATGTGCCTTAGATGTTGCTTTAAGAAAACCAATTTCAAACTCATGTACGTGCAAACATTCTTTAGATGTTAGGATTTCAAAACTCATTAGGCTTATTGTCTAATGTTATTCCTTAGAAAATTGTAGGAATTTCAATATTGGTTTTCAGATCTCGTAAGAATTAAGTTTGTGAGGTGGATATGTAGTAACTGAAAGCGTGTAGTATTGATAGTTAGAATTTCTGCCAAGAAAAGTTATTCGTTTAAATCCCCGAGGTACTGCGGGACATATCTTTTGATGAGAGTATGACCACTTATAGGCCAAAGCATATCATACCAAACACCTTACAAACTAAATGATTCTAATATGTCACCCGGTATTCAATTTTGAATAACATTCCTTATGTTTTCTAACAAGTTCAAATGATTTGCGTACGTGTGATTTTACTATCCATTCCATGATTGATTTATAACCCCATTAGAATTAAGTTTGTTAAGAGGGACCTGTACTAGCCGGAAGGGTGAATATCGGTAGTTGAGACTCATGTATAGGAAAGCGAGTCATAATCCCTGTCGAGGGACCAATCTGGATTTCCTGGTATTCTCAATAAAGTATTTTACCTATAGGCCAAAGCATGTTATGCCCAAATTCTTACAAACAACATTAATTCTAAATGATTTTAATAAAATCCAAAATGATTTCAACATACTACCTATAACAATTCAACTTCTATCATTAAGAAGATGTCATTATCTTTTGTTTTGTTTTTAAAATACATATGTTATGGTTTAAAGAAGACAATAACATTAAGTCTAAGACTTGTGATGGTGATACATCACTACATATAAAGGATTACAATGTTATTTCTTCTTTGATTAAACAATGTATATTTTATGATCTAAGAAAAAAATCAGTAATATCATACTTATGATTTAATGATGGTGATTCATCACTAAATCTTAAAAGTTATGATGTCACATATTATATAGAATCCATGATGTTCATACTATAATTCCATGAACTCAATTGAATACTATGCCAAAAATCAAAGATCAACAATCCTAACATGTTAATAAACAATCAATATACTTTAAGTTTCACATAAAACTAATAAAATTAACTATGTGTGACTTCATTGATGACATTCTATATGTAATCCCTATGGTTTTTCAATTTTCTATTTGAATTATAATTATACATGTACATGATATCCTACTTGAGGTTAGTGATGGTGATTCATCACTATGTCTCACAAGATATGATATCATCTCTCTTTGTTTTATGTACCCATGTTATGATTCAATAAATTAGTAACATTAAACCTAAGATTTATGATGGTGATGCATCACTAAATCTAAAAGGTTATGGTATTATTCCTTATTGATTTATTATGTATACTTTGTGATTCAAGAAAACCAGTAATATTATAATTAAAGATATATTGATGGTGATTCATTCACTAAATATGAAAGGTTATAATATTACATATTACAATATTCAAACTCATGACATAAAATTATATGATATTGTACTTATAATTGGTGGCTTGTCACTATATCTAAAAAGCCATGATATCACATACTTCATGATAACCATGATCTCTAAGAAAAACACAAAAGCCTATGACAGAGAATCTCAAAACATCATTAAGTATTCAATCCGAAATACTATTCTCTAAGTTTTTAAACAAGCCATAATGATTTCTGATTTTATTATCCAAGACATAATGAATTCTTATTATATTTCATACTTTGTTTATACTTCAATAAGGTGACATGACTTGGACTTATGGGATTTTAGTATGAGTGATTTCATATAAAATTCTAAACAAGTTCATATGAATCATACTATTGATTTTTAAAACAAATCATTTTATATTCGATTCAAATATTCAATGATATTATAACCAAGATTAGTGATAATTAGTTATCACAACTATCAAAGGTTATATAATATTAAATATTTGTGTATTCTACAGCATTCGCCGATCATCTACCAATTCATATGTTTCAACCATGAGATTTCATTAGAAAACTGCAATGTTTATAGCCTCTATACCCATACAATACTGAAAATCCAGTCAAATTCTCCCACACCTATTCAAACCTGTCTAAAGTTTATGTTAGCCTTAGTAGACGTTTGGTATGCTATCAAAGTATTAGTAGTGTAGTGGGTTGGCTGCGGTATACCCTATAAGTACTAATCGTACATTGGTAATAGGACCAAAAGCTTGATCAAGGGCTAGAGTAGTCAATTCAATCTACATTTTCGAGAAAACTATGATAGTCAAAACAATTGTTACTCAATTATTAAGCTTGGTGTGTATTCTTAAACTAGGTCAAAACAATAATATCAAAAATCACATGAATCATGTTAATAATTCTTAAATGAATTATACCATATTTGTATGATTGAACAATGACTTGGAAATTCAATGATGTTATTGTTAAGGTTACTGATAATTAGTTATCACAACCATATAATATCACATACTAATGTATTCTATATATTCAAAATTGGTCATTTGTCAACTTATATGTCACAATCAAGAGATTCTATTGCAAGATCGCAATTCTTCGAATCTCTAAACTCATGCGATTCTTAAGGCTAGTCAAGTACTCAAACTTTTATTCAATATAGTTAAGGTTAAGTAGTCTTGGTAGGTAATTGGAATGCTATCAAATTATAAGTGATATGGTGGGTTGACTGCGGTATACCCTACATATAAACACCAATAATACATTGGTAGTAGTGCTGAAAGCTAAACCAAGGATAGGATTAGTCAATTCAATTTATAAATTCCAGTAAATCAGGCCATAGTCAAGAATGTTAGGCAAATTAATTGTTATTCATATATAAGTATTTGGTGTGTATTCTTACACCATGTTAAATCAAGGATATGAATCATTATTCTTACTTTTAGTTAAGTAAGATATCGTTAAATCGAAATCCCTTAGCAAGTGATCAAACTGTATACAAACCCTAAAAATGAATGTGTTACAATTATATCTTTAGCTTTAATAAATATTAGTCTATGAATTTAGACATTATTCTATAATGCTAATTAAATAATCATCAATCTAAAATATTAAGTTGAAAATATAAGTTTTGAAGAAGACAAGATAAAAGAATACTAAGCAACAATCAAGACTCGTGACAACAATACTAATTAAAAAAATAAATTTAGAGACAAAATTTCCTAAAGTAGGGGAGACTGTAATCCCTATGGTTTTTCAATTTTCTAGTTGAATTATAATTATACTCGTACATAATAAAACAAAGTTTATAACATGCTTTGAATAGTTGTATTTGTAGTTTTGACATAAGATAAATTTCAGGTGACTATTTAGCCAACATTTCCCCATCCTCGAACTAACATTTTGGACCACCCAAATATTCTAGATATACTAGTATACTAAGGATAAATACGTTCAAAGGGTTCATAAAACTCAGCCCAAACGAAGCAAGAATCACAAACAAAATTTTGAGAACGTAACCCTTGACTCACGCCAAGATCCTAAGTTTAAACCCAATTCTCGACACCATGATCGTGGGGGAAAACTGTGTGCAAAACGGAGTTATAAAAAAGTAGGAATCACGAAAACAAGTTTGAAGTTTGTCGACGATTGCAAGACGCGAATTCTTCCTAAAACCCATCCCACATCGCCCAAGAACCAATATTTTTCCCCTTTGAACACCTTTAAATATCCTTGTTTGGCCTTTTATAGTTTTCAACTCCTATTTGAGTATAAACATGTAGAATAACCAAATTTTGGTGGTTCTACAAGTGCAACACCTATTGGGATGTAGAAAGTAACAGTTTTATTTTATGCTCTTGGCGAGTAGGTGCTTCCCTTCGAGATCATCTCGTATGTAAAGTTCCTTTGAGGTAATTTTATTTTTCTTTTTCTTCTTTTCATTATTCATTTATTTATTTTTTTCTAGTCTAAGTAGTTGAGCTTATGTTATTAGTTGTCGGTATTAGGCTCGTTTAGGTTGCCTTGTTTAGGCCGCCTTTAGAGTTGGTGTAGTCTTGTAGAGGTCGGCCAGGCCAATGAGTTCAGCCTATGATGTCTGTTCATTTAGCTATGCCTAGCATAATGTTTACCCATCCTCGTTGCATTCGTTTGACTAGGTTGATCTTGATTCTTCTTCATTATACTAGTTTTCTCGAGCACCATTAATGAGAGTATTCATACTCCCTCTTTTACTTTTAGTATTTTGGGATGTTACATATGTTTACTCAAAACAATGTTTACAATCAAAATCATTCAATGCAAGCATTTAGTTTATGTTAGTTAGAATCCTTACTATGTGAATGTGTGATTTGTGAAATCTATTATTCATTATTCATGTGTTATCTATTGCAAACAAGATTGAAATACTAGATGTTATGTTAGTATTGAAACTTATTTGAGAGACTATTATCTATTGCAGACTTGGTTGAAGTATTAGTTATTATACTATTACTGAAACTGGTGTTTTGCATGTCTTAGTTTAAGACTTGATCAGTCTTGACTGACTAAGTTCTATGTATTACGTTTTTTTGAGAGAACATTATTGTTATTGTATTCATCTTATGTACAAACATGTAACTTATACGTGCTCAGATTCTAATTTTAGATAGTCTGATTGTGATGCATCATTTATTTTATAAACATTTATTTAAATTGTATGTTATACTTACCAACTATTCATATAGTTGACCCAAAAACCATTTTTACATATGTAACAGGTCAAGGTGAAGACATGGCGAACACATAGGAATAGGAATAGTAGACCTAGTTAAATTGTAAAACGATGTTTAGAATTTCAATTGTAACACTCTGTACATTAAACTCATGAAAATGCTGATTATGTATTAATGAATGTTGTGTTGGTTTTGTAATAATGATGCATTAAATATTGAAACTTATAACATAGCACCATAAGCTAATGAACAGTAAAACTCGTGCCCTGACGTATTCCGTCGTCGGTCGGAGTGTGACACTATCTATGATTAGGAGTAATTTATTATTACTATACCTAGGATATAAAAAATGTCACAATTCTAATGTATTATGTAGAATTCTATCCTTTTATATTAAATACCTAACCGATTCCAATTTCATGTTTATCTAAAATGGCTAGATGACAATGTGCTGTTGAACGTCGCATAGCCGCCAAGATTGCTTGGTAAATGGAAATCGTGATACCAGACATGGTGATACCTTTGCAACAATGACTCAATATTAATCCAACAAACCAAATCCTCAACCTGTCAACCAACCCAAGTGCTCATTCAAGCACTTCAATTCATGTAACCCGCCCAAGTACAACGGGTCAGATGGAGCGATTGGGTTGCTCCAATAATTCGAAGGTATGGAGAGTACCTTTCTGAACAGTGACTGACCAACCAACTTAAAGGTTCGTTATGCTATAGGTGTCTTAAAAAACAAACCCTTACTTGGTGGAATAACGAGAAGAGGGCCTTAGATGATAACACTGCTACTGAACTGACTTAGGACAAACTCAAGAAACTCATGACTCAAGATTTTTGCCCTCACAATGAGGTTAAGAATCTTGAATTTGAGTTTTGGGAGCTCAAGCAAGAAAGTGGCAAGAACCTGGCCTATAACAATCGATTTCATGAACTTAGTCTTATGTGCCCAAATATGGTGATCCCATTGGAAAGAAAGATCAAGAAGTGCATTGGTGGTCTGTCAATGCAAATCCAAGATTCGGTCCTAAGTAGCAAGCCTGCTACTATTGCTCATGCCATTAACATGGCTGCAACTTTGACTGACAACCATGTCAGAGCAGGAACACTAACCAGGAAAGAGTTCAAGAAAGATAAGGATCAACCAAAAGGTCCAAATGAACCAACAAAAGAAGAAACCAGAGTAGGGTCATCCACTTCTTTCAAGAAAAACAAGAGAAAAGCTGATCACTTGAACTTTGTGACTCATGACATCCCAATCCAACAAGTTGCCCTTACTACTGCAACTAACCAGGCCAACAAGAAGGCCTATACCGGTCCACGCCCATTGTTTCCTACTTGCAACTTCCACCACATGCTTGCAAAACCATGCCGAATGTGCATAAACTGCAATTTTTCCGTTCATTATAGATTGCCAAAAGCACAAGCCAATCAAGCCAATGTACCTCTCCTCATAGCTCCAAGGAAACCTGTGACTAGAGCTTGCTTCCAATGTGGGGATCCGAATTATCTCATAAGTGTTTTTCCATTTCGGGCCAACAATAACAACAACATTGTGGTGGCCCCAAACAATCAAATCAATCAAGGAGCAAGGGGTCGTGTTTTCAATGTTAACGCGAACCTAGATCAAGATAACAATGAAGTGGTGAACAATGCGGTATGATAAACCGATTTGATATTCCATCTTATTCAAGGAGCGACCGATAAAAGTTTAATTTAAGTTTTCATTTGTTTTGAATTCATGTATTTCTGATTTCATGTGGAACTATTTCAATCTTGAATGTTATGTTTTATCATTATATTTTTTATTTCGTTTATATTTCAATATGCATGACCTGAACTGACGAAATTTTAGTATGAGTGATTCCATATAAATCTTTCACAAAGTTCACATGAATCATGTTATTGATTTCCAAGTAAATTGATCTCTATACTCATGTTTAAACAAAGATTCAAAGATTCGATGATACTATAATAAGGTTATTGGTAATTAGTTATCACAACCATATAATATCACATACTAGTGTACTCTATATCATTTGCATATTCAAAATCGATCATTCATCAAGTTATACAACCATGAGTTTCTATTACAAGATTTCAATTATTAGAATCTTTATACTCATACGATTCCTAAAGCAAAGTCAAGTATTCAAACACCTATTCCAATGTATTCAAAGTTTATGTTAGTCTTGGTAGGTAATTGGAATGCTATCAAAGTATTGGTGATGTGATGGGTTGGCTGCAGTATACCCTATATATATAAGAATCAATTGTACATTGATAGTAGTACTGAAAGCTTGACCAAGGATAGGATTTGTCATTTCAATATACAAATCGAGTGATCCATTCTACAATCAAGTCTTCAACACTTAGTCAAGCATGTTTTAAGTTTAAGTTAGTCTTGATAGGCGTTCGGTATGCCATCAAAGTATTAGTGGTATGGTGAGTTGTTGCGGTATACCCTATATATAAGCACCAATAATACATTGGTAGTAGAACCAAAAGCTTGATCAGGAGTTGGATTCGCCGATTCAAGTAAATCAAGCTTTAGTTAATCAAATTAATTTTTATTCATGTATCAATATCTGGTGTGTACTTTTACACCAGGTCAAATCAAGGAGATCGGTCATTATGCTTACCTGGAGTTAAGTAAGATATCCTTAATTCGAAATCCTCTTAGCAAGTAAACTGTAACAACCACCAAAAATTCAGGTTCGTTTTGATTTTTTTTTATTATTTAAAGATCATACCTGCTAGTGTTATTAAATAGAATGTGAACCAGATATAGTGGTCTAATAAAATATGAACTTGGAGGAATATATATTCTACTATTAAGATTTAAGGCTCACATAATTTTGCTAAGCCCAAAAAATAATAATTTAGTGTAATAATTAAACATAAACTAATTCAAATACCAATATATATTGCGATTGAATGTACATAAACTTAACCCTGACATGTTCAACATGAGAAACTCGAGATTACGAGGTTCATAAATTATTAAATAATATGGATACATAATAATATGATCCATGCATTTAACATTTCATAATCAATTGTGTATATATTATTAGATATACAATCGCGATCACAAGCGTGATAATATTACACAATAAAATTAATATTATTGAGTATTATACATGTGACATGTATAATAATTAAAACTCTAGATGTAAAAATAAATAAATAAATAAATATGACAGCAATAAGTTTGTAAATATTACCTATTATTGAACTACCTATCCTAATTCAAAAGAATTTATCATCCGTTAAAAGTAAACTAGATACACACATGCATACTAATAATCACACAAATATATACATATATACATATATCCATGTGTGTGTATCAAGAAAAGAAAATACGTACATGAATGGACATGTTCAAATACACATGCATATGTGAGTGTATGTATATTTACATATATATATATATAAAAAAAGAAAAGAAAAAACTATAATAAAATCTTTATAATGATTTGAATCTACACAAAATCCATCCTAACCACTTAAAATCTCTGCACAATATCAAAAAAAATCCTTGTAATATCTTTCATATCTCATTAAAACCAAGACAATGATTAGAAAGATCTTAAAAAGCCAATAAATTCATCACTCTTTTTCCTTGAGCAAAATACACTTCCAAAACTCCTCCAAACCATCTCATATTATGCAGAAACAAACCTTTATCTCCTCCAAGGAAATCCCCACCGATTTGGCTTCAATCCATCTAGTATTCGACCTCCAAACAACCCTCAAACTAAGACTGCGCGAGAGGACGACCTGCAGTGACATCTCATCTTTATCACCCTAGTTAAAGTATCAAACGAACTCCAAATTCCTTGATTATTTTTCCTAATTCCTTGGTCTTCAATAATCTTAATAATCGTTTAAAACCAACAGCATTTGATCACAAAAGACGACCTCAAAACAGCCTACAAGAACCTCGAAATTCTAGAGGAATTATAGGTAAACTTTGCATCTTTTGTTTTTGACAAATTAAACCAAGAGCCTTTATGCTCATATGACACTTATAGACTCTTATTAAGATCATATTCATCATTTTTACATCACATGCAGCTCTCATTCATCTTTGAATCCAAACTATGAACACCAAATTCGTCGTAAGCTTAAACTGTTGATATTTTTTTTATTCATTCTCATATCTAAAGCTTCCTATTTATTTAAAAGTATTTTCTAAAATTCAAACACACCATCTCATATATATATTTTCAAATCTATATATAATATTTGCATGTGCCTTACCAAATTAAAAATCAACGCAACCAAAGACATGCAAAAGCTAAACCGAAAAACTTATAAAATTGTTAATTTTATGATTTTTATACATTTATATATACGCATGATATCTATTGTGTCCAACACATTATCAACACTAAATATATGTAACATAATACATACAACGTTGGTTCATGATGACCATTTTCCTAAGAAAACATTAAACCGTTAGAAACATTAAAACCGGTAAAATTGTTTTGTAAAGGAATTATTTATTAAAAGCCGAATCACAACCAAATAAAATAATATAATTAGTTATGAACTTTTGAAACATTATATGAATATATAATAACATAAAACAAGTAGCAAAAATGTTGGATGCATTATATATGCAAGTATCCAAAGACCCGGACGAATATAACCGTCACTAATTTCTATATAATAAAACTAAATAATTTTATTATCAAAAGTTTATAAAATGCTCCAGAATAGTTATTTATATGATTAAGTTATGAAAAATAACTAAAATAATATTTTATAAATTTATTTGGTATTTTATAGAAAATACGAATTAAAATCATTAACCGGCGTAAAAATCGTTTAAAGCACCAAAACAAGTTAAACTTTAGATTCAATAAATTCTAATGATTTTATGAACATATAATAATATTATAAAAGCATTTAACTTGTTAATGAGGTTGGTAAATGTCGTATACGTAAACCCGACTGATTGAAACCGTTACATTATATAAAAGTCTATATTTAATCATTTTTATTTCAATATATTATCAAAGATTATATAAGTGTTATTATAACATAATAGTATGATAAAATATTTTAAATATTTATTTTATCATTTCTTTAAAGACTTTAATTTAAAATAAAACATTTTTGTGTTGAACAAACACCTAAAAATTATAAAATGATTTCTTATGTACAAAAGCTATAGATAATGAGTTAATAATAAAATTATCTATTTATCTTATATTATTAAAGTATGGAAAATGGCTATCGACTTAAACTGTTGGAACCGACACGAACTCGAGTCTTGAAATTTGCAAACTAATTTTGTATACTTATTAATATTATATATTTAATATAATGATTAATATAATCAAATGATATATTACTTATATCATAACTCAAAATCATGTAAAAATAAAATAAAAACACGTATCGAGTTTAATATTTTCAAACTAAAGAAAATATAAAAATCGTTAAATTTTTAAAACCAACACATGACTTATTCATTCACACAACTCATCAACACATAAAATGTTGAAAGTTCCTATTATTAAGGATACAGTGAATGATAATATTCAAGTAAATAAACTTCACCAAATAAAGTTTCTACAATGAATACTTACTAAATATGGAAACTTTACAAAACAACAACAACCATCTAAATAAATAACCTTTTCACAAATATAAGAAACGGGCTATAGAGCATAAGTCAATATACTAATGTTAGAGAATAATAATAATAGGTAGGCGTGTAATAGCCTCAACCTAACTGTGACATAATTTCAAGTGACCAAGGATCTTATTGTAACAACCTCGAAAATTCAGGTCCAATTTGAACTTTTATTATATAGTAAATCGTCTAGAATATTTCGTAAGTTAATTTCTAAGTTAGAAATGTATTCGATATCCTATGGATCAATTAAAGGAATATGCTATTTCGAATAAAGAACTTAGAACCAAACACAAAGGGATTCGAATCGACATTAGACGGTTAATTGATAATCACTTTACTCGGCCCAAATCCCTTAACAGTTTAATTACGACAATTAGTAAATTCAATGCCAACATAATTATGTTATACAAGAACGTATATATATAAATTACTATAATCATACACATAAAAGTATATACATGAAATCATTTATGTAAAGCAACTAATTTATTTAACACATATAATTAATTCTAAGAAAAATACAATATATATATATATACATAGACATGCAACATTTATATATATATATATATATATGGATGCATATATATATGTATAGACAAGCAATGTTTATATATATATACACACAAAATACACGCATACATACATTTATTCATACACATGTAAACAAAAGAGATCAAACAACTATAAAACACACAAATATATATGCATGTTACACACATGCATGAATGAGTATGAAATCTATACATACATACTTGCATTCATACGTATACACATACATGTATTCATACATATAACACACACATGCGTGCAAAAGATGCCATGCACACTAACAAACAAATATCCAAATTCAAACATACCACCCCCATGCCCAATCCACACACTCCCTGTTTCTCTTTCTCTTCCCTATGCCCCTTTTACTTTTCTGCTTTTTGACAGCATTCAGCTGTCAACTTCCAACAGCTATAATTTGTTCCATACTTCACGAAATCACTCCATTATTTTTCCATAATCAACTTCAACTTCCTCCAGAAAAATCCCAAGTGGTCTCACTCATTTTCATCAAGATTTAGACCTCCAAACAGCCTTCTAAACTCAGGTGCGCAGAAATCGACCAGCTTTGCTATCTTCACTTCTTCATCACGGTTAAGGTACCAAATGAACTCCAAATCATCTCATTATTTTTGTAATCTTCTTGGACTTCAATGTAATTTGTTTGGTAAAAATCCCAGGAGATTTTGAGTCCCAGAACTAAGCTTAAAGTCCTTGGAAACGTGGAACAAGTGCAGCAACATTACATGCAAAGGCTTGCATCTTCCTTCTTCCTTGATTCTTGAACTTTTGAACACAAATCCTTAAACAACTCCTCATAGAAGATTCTTTGTTATCATTTTCAGGTCCTACCATCTAATAATCCATCTCTCTTCATTATTCTTCAAGAACTAGGTACAAATCCTACATTCTAAAATCAAAAACTCACTTTTATTAATGTTTTTGCACACTATCATATACTCTTTAAAATCTATGACCAAGACCTATTTTTAAACAGAAAATAAAGACCATTTAACTTCCAAACTTTCTTGGTTTTGAAGCCATGGTCAAAACTCTTACATGCAACAAGGTTGCATGTACAAAAAGACGAGTTTTTGAGTTCTAAAAACAACTATGTATTTTTTATCATTACTTCTTGTTGACCACGACCAAGAACTTGTTTGGGCAGTAAAAAATAAATTTTTTAACTATCAAAGGTCGTTTGTATAAAAGCTTGGTCGAAAGACACACATGCACGAAGGTTGCATGTGCCAAACTTGGTTTTTTTGAGCACTAATACCTTCACCTTTGCACCTTCACTTCACCTAAAGCCAATACAATTTTGTTAACCATATTTACAGCCCTAAAACCCTCTGGATACAGAAGCTTCACACGTAGGATTGGTTGAGCACCGGTCAAGGCAAAGCAACATCGTTAAGGGTATTCATTCAACTAGTTTAGTTATGTTTTACTTGCATAGTTTGCATTTAACACTTGTATTAGCACATGAACACTTATAACATATAAAACACATGTAATATAAGTTAAAATGAGTAAAAGGATCTGAATATAAAAGGTAACATAATGCATGCAACGTCTTGTACGTTAAAAACGGATATAACACGTTAAAATCTCAAAAACCGACACAAACCGTACAAGCATAACTTCAAACATTCCAGACGTTAAAAACATCTTAAATGATGTTAAAAATAATTTAAATATGTTTTATAAGACTGTGACACACGGCAATTTCAGGTAAATTGAGACTCTTACATTCTTTACATTTCACATTCATACTTGTTGCATTTAATTTAATAATGTTTAATTGGATGAGTTGAACACACACAACTACGAAACGATATTTCGAGGAACTATCGAATCGTACATTGCACATTGGTTTTGGAAACCAAGTGTGGCAAACACACACAAACGATATTTCGAGGAACTATCGAATCGTACTCTTACATTCTTTACATTTCACATTCATACTCTTACATTCACATCATCCCCTTGTTGAAAGAAATTTCGTCCCGAAATTTGGTTGTTGTTGGTAGCGTTTGAATAGCAAGAATGTTCGACGTTGTATGCTTGAAGAGATGGGGATATTTGCGCATCATCTGATCTTCACGTTCCCACGTGAATTCAGGTCCTCGTTTCGAGTTCCATCGAACTTTAACAATCGGAATCTTGCTCTGTTTGAGTTGTTTGACCTCACGGTCCATGATTTTTACCGGCTCTTCCACGAACCGTAGTTGTTCATCCACCTGGATCTCATCCAGTGGAACTACAAGTGTCTCATCAGATAAACATTTCTTCAGGTTCGAGACATGAAATACGTTGTGAAATCCATCGAGTTCGGTTGGTAGGTTGAGTTGGTATGCCACTGGACCAATCCTCTTCAGGATCTCGAAAGGTCCAATATACTGTGGGTTAAGTTTGCCTCGTTTGCCAAAACGTATGACGCCTTTCCAGGGTGAGACTTTCAGAAGGACTTTATCTCCTACCTGAAATTCTAAAGGCAATCGACGTTTGTCGGCATAGCTCTTTTGACGATCACGAGATGCTGCCATGCGATTTCTGATTTGTATGATTTTCTCCGTTGTTTCATATACAAGTTCCGGGCCAGTGAGCTGACTGTCACCCACTTCCGCCCAACAGATAGGGGATCGGCATTTCCTGCCATAGAGTGCCTCAAAAGGCGCTGCCTTGATGCTGGTGTGGTAGCTGTTGTTGTAGGAGAACTCCACCAATGGTAGGTGAGTTTCCCAACTATTTCCGAAGTCCACTACGCACACTCGTATCATGTCTTCAAGTGTTTGTATCGTGCGTTCGCTCTGGCCATCAGTTTGTGGGTGGTATGCTGTACTCATATCCAACCGCGTGCCAAGCGACTTTTGTAGTGATTTCCAGAAGTTTGAAGTGAATCGAGCATCTCGGTCAAAAATGATGGAGATTGGCACTCCATGTCGCGAGACCACTTCCTTGACATAGATTTTGGCTAGCTTTTCCATCTTGTCATTTCCCTTGATTGCAAGGAAATGTGCTGACTTAGTCATTCGGTCCACAATTACCCAAATAGTGTCACATCCACTAGGAGTACGGGGTAATTTGGTAATGAAGTCCATGGATATTTGTTCCCATTTCCACATAGGGATCTCAGGCTGCGTGAGTAATCCAGAGGGTTTCTGGTACTCGACCTTGACTTTGGCACAAGTCAAGCATTTGCCTACGTAGGTGGCGATGTCGGCTTTCATGTGTGGCCACCAGTAAAGTACCTTCAGATCATGATACATCTTATCAGACCCAGGGTGAATGGAATATCGGGATTTGTGAGCCTCGTCCATCACAAGGTCTCGTAAGTTTCCGTGATGTGGAACCCAGACGCGTTCCATGAAATAATGTAATCCATCGGCTTTTACTTCAAGTTGTTGCTCCATTCCCCTCAGTGATTCTGCCGCTAGATTTTCTGCTTGAAGTGCCTCCACCTGGGCACTGCGTATCTGTTCAGGGAGATTGGGATGGATGGTGAGTTGTAAAGCTCGTACCCTCTTAGGTTTCGAGGTATTCTTCCGTCTTAGGGCATCGGCCACAACGTTGGCGTTCCCTGGGTGATACTTGATAGCACACTCATAGTCGTTTAGGAGTTCGAGCCAGCGGCGTTGTCGCATGTTCAATTCCTTCTGCTCGAATATGTGTTGGAGACTCTTGTGATCAGTGTATATCGTACACCTTGTACCATACAGGTAGTGTCTCCAGATCTTGAGTGCAAATACCACGGCTCCAAGTTCCAAGTCGTGGGTGGTGTAGTTTTTCTCGTGGACTTTCAGTTGTCGAGAAGCATATGCGATCACCTTTTCTCGCTGCATTAGCACACAGCCGAGTCCCTGTATCGAGGCATCGCAATATACTACGAAGTCATCCGTTCCATCAGGAAGAGATAAGATAGGTGCGCTACAGAGCTTCTGCTTGAGAAGTTGGAATGCATCCTCCTGTTTGTCAGTCCAGAGATACTTCTTGTCCTTATGGGTTAAGGCTGTAAGGGGTTGGGCTATCTTTGAAAATCATTCGATAAATCGTCGATAATAGCCTGGCAAGCCTAGGAATTGCCGCACCTCAGTTGGGGTCTTTGGTGCTTCCCAGTTCTTGATTGCCTCTATCTTAGACTTATCCACGTGAATTCCTTGTTCATTAACAACATGTCCCAAGAATTGGACTTCTCGGATCCAGAAGTCGCATTTGGAGAGTTTAGCGTACAACTTCTCCTTCCGTAGCAGTTCAAGAGCCAATTGAAGATGCTCTTGGTGTTCTTCTTGGGTTTTGGAGTGAATGAGAATATCATCAATGAAAACGATGATACACTTATCCAGGTAGGGTTTGCAGACTCTATTCATGAGGTCCATGAATACTGCGGGCGCATTAGTTAGCCCAAATGGCATGACCAAAAACTCATAATGGCCATACCGTGTGCGAAAAGCAGTCTTGGGGATATCTTCCTCTTGAATTCTCAGTTGATGGTACCCAGATCGCAGATCAATTTTAGAGTAGTAGCTTGATCCTTGTAGTTGATCGAACAGATCATCGATCCCACGTAAGGGGTAACGATTCTTGATCGTTACTTTGTTTAACTCACGGTAGTCAATGCACATACGAAATGTGCCATCCTTCTTCTTCACAAACAGCACTGGAGCTCCCCAAGGTGAGAAGCTTGGTCTGATAAAACCCTTGTCCAACAGCTCTTACAGTTGATTGGACAGTTCCTGCATCTCCGAGGGTGCAAGTCGATATGGTGCCCGTGCGATAGGCGCTGCTCCTGGCATGAGGTCTATGCGGAATTCCACTTGTCGAGGCGGTGGAAGTCCTGGTAGATCCTCAGGAAATACGTCGGGATAGTTGCACATGACTGGGATGTCTTCTATTCTTTTCTCCTCTTCGGTCTTGTCGGTGATAAGCGCCAGAATGGCAGTGTATCCCTTTCGTAAGCATTTGTGAGCTTTCATGCACGAGATGATGTTCAGAGGAGTGTCACTCCTTTCGCCTTTGATGTCTAGAGTTTCTCCGCCAGGGAGAAGTATGCGTACAACCTTGTCGTGGCAAATGATTTCAGCCTGGTTATCATACAACCAATCCATGCCCACTACGACATCAAAACTGCCTAGTGTGACCGGCATGAGGTCAATCTTAAATTTATGGCCTGCTAGCTCTAAAGTGCATTCTTTAAGAATGTGCTTAGTCACAATCAATTTACCATCAGCTAGCTCTACTGTATACTCAACCTCTAAGGGTATTGGGGTAATGGCAAGTACCTCACTAAAATCCTTAGATATAAAGCTTTTCTCAGCTCCAGTATCAAACAATACAGAAGCATAATTATCGTTCAAGAGATACGTACCAGTTGCAAGGTTGGGATTTTTCCTGGCCTCCTTTGCCCCGATTACGAAGGCTCGTCCCTTCGGACCGTTGTTGTTCCCGTTATTGTTGTTATTCTTCAGATATGGGCAGTCCCTCTTGAAGTGCCCTGGTTTCCCACATTCGAAGCAGCCCTTCGGTGTTTCAAGTTGTTGTTGTTGTTGTGGCTGTGGGGTCTTTGCAAGCAGCTCACCCCTGCAGTATTTGGCAAGGTGTCCACCTTTGCCACACCGTTGGCATCGAATAGAACCACATTGTCCCAAAACATGGTGTAGGTTGCATTTGTTGCACTTGGGGTGTTTGCCTGCATAGGTTCCGGGGTTTTGGCTGGTTGGGATGGGTGGTACGTAAGCTTGAGATGACCCAAGCTTATGTTCCTATGGTGGTGGTTGGAGAGTGGAAGCTTTACTCTGGGTGTTGTCCCATTTGCGCTTGTTGTCAGTGGTTGTGGTTACATTACCACGAGGTGGTAAGAGTCCCTGTGCAACTGCCGAGTTAGTGAGCTTGTGGGTTAACCGAACGGCTTGTTGCATGGTGATGGGGTCAGCAGAGAGTACCATGCCTTGAATTTGAGGTGGCAGTCCATCAATATACTTCTCTATGTGTTTGAATGGTGGGGTTGCCATTTCCGGGCACAGGTGTGCCAACTCATACGATCGGGCAGTGTATGCCTCAACTTCGGAACCAATCATCTTATGGTTCCAGAATTCAGTTTCCAGCTTCTGCACTTCACCGCCAGGACAGTATTCGCGGTTCAACATCCTCTTGAAGTCATCCCAAGGTAGGGCATTAGCTGCATCTAACCCCAGGTTTTGAACATTGGCGTTCCACCAAGTGAGGGAAACTCCCTCAAAAGTTCCAGCAGCGAACTTGACCCGGTCCTCGTTCCTGCAGTTACTCATAGCTAAGGCCGATTCTGCCTTTTCGATTCAGCGCAATAATCCAACGGCGCCCTCTGTGCCACTGAAGGAGTGGGGTTTGCAATCCAGGAACATTTTGAACGTGTAGAGAGGAGGGTTGGGGTTTTTCCTGAGGTATGCAAAGAATAAAGCTGGATTCAGTATCGACAAATGTGTTGAATTGAAAACGAATGAATGCGATGCAAGGTGAATATGAAATAAGACTCATCACCTTGGTTCAGTAGGTTTTGATTACGGGCAGCATCCCGTGCAGTGAGTACCTCTTCAACTCGTTCGTTGATGAGTGCGTTCAGTTCAGCTTGTGTCAGGTTGATGTTTCCACGTCCACCCGCATTCCTGCGTCCTCCACGTCTTCAAGCCATGATCTTCATAGCGAGAATAAGTGTTAGACTTTTATCCAATGACCAAGATAGGGTGTGCGGTAGGTAATGAAAGGAAAACATGTAGAGCTATCAGCTCCTCCCCGTCATGTGTAATCACATGCGGTGACGATGGTGACGTCATAACTATTATGCGTGTAGTATGCGTGTGTACA
Source organism: Mikania micrantha (assembly GCA_009363875.1). NCBI lineage: Eukaryota > Viridiplantae > Streptophyta > Magnoliopsida > Asterales > Asteraceae > Mikania > Mikania micrantha. The sequence continues at coordinate 20,117,653 of CM018695.1, forward strand.
ATCATGTATGCTAGTATCACAATACTAAGCACTAAGTGTTGTGTGGAGACTAGTGGTTATAGACTAAGTTCACTAAATGCAAACCTAATTCGCAATAACCGGAGTCTCTGATACCAATCTGTCGCACCCCGGCCCTCCCGTCCCGGACGGGGGCGCGACGACTGGCTGATCTTGCAGGATCGCAGTCTCCGGTCACACAACTTGCGAGACCTACATGTCTGGTTGCGTACGTACATCCAATAACTTGGATAAAAACAGTTTTGTAAAATCAGAGTTGCGGAAGTAAAAGTTTAGGTTATCAATATATCCTTGAAATTATAAATTGCGGAAGCATAAGATTAAACAGTTTTCAAAACGAAACAGAGTATTAGTTTGTGGAAGCGATTTAAGTTGTTTAACAATACAATAATTAACATAACAAAATGATAATGTTCTCAAGACTTCCTAAGACACTACAGCCGATGCATGGGACTCCATCCTAGCATCCTATCATCAAGTGCATGCCTTAGCTACCTGAGAAAACATGCGAGTAAAAGGTCAACACAAAGGTTGGTGAGAGCACAGGTTTATCATAAGCAGTAAACATCCAATGTTTAAAGTAAGAGTTGCTATTTACATATCATTACAATGCAGTATCGATTGATAGCTAGTCAATACAATTATATTATATGCGGGGTCGTACCGAAGCTGACAGTTGTGCCTCCCGCCATGTCCATCACAAGACAATGGCAAAGTATTGGTCAATATTGCACCCATTCCGACCTACAGTCGGGTTGGCCTCCCAGGCGCGATGGGTGGGGCTTGTTAGGCCCAAATAGTACTATTCAAGATTACCACGCTAGGCGCTATGCGCTACTAACGGTCCGTGGAGTATCGCGAGGTCTTTTAGTTGTGATGTGGTCCACACATATACATATATGATAAAGCATGTCCATACGTAAATGAAATGAGTTGTTGTTTGTAAAACAGTTTAGCATGTAATGTTTTCTCCCCCAAAGGTAGAAAAGTAAAAAGGGGACGCGAACTCACCCGTTACAGAAGTCCTGGGTATGTGTTCGCGTCTGCGAATGCTAGCAATCCTGCTATTAGGCACCTATAACCATATAGGTGTGAGTATGTGTTTTGTGGTGTGTTGTATCCCATACAACTCCAAGTGTCGGTGTGCTCAACCGAGTGTGTGCGCGTTGACTAGTGAGACTCGACGAATCGTTGGTGACACGATTGTTGTGTTATGACCGCCAATGTGTCATAAGTACAAGTAGGACACTTACATGCATCCTATGACCCTAATCGTACAAGTTACCATTTTTAGAAAGTTTCCAATTTAGGAAAGTGTGGTTATGAAATCCCATTTCATAAAGTTAACACTTCTAATGTGTTTGTAAAATACGTGTAAACCCTTAAAACATGTCGTTTGCGCATAAATCACCGTTTATGCCGTTTTGCCCAAATAAAGTTTCCTTATTTGGAAAGTATCCGTTTTAAAACTCGTTTTCACCAATCAAGGTTTCCAAATATGTTAGAAATAATCTCTAAGCATATTCCAAAGCTCAAAGTTCATCAAAACATTTTAAAACGTCAAAAGCCCTCTTTTGATTTTTAAAAGTTTCCATAAATAGCAAGTTTATACCAAACCAAGTTTTTGACAAAATCAAACATCCAAATGTGTTTCTAAACACTCCATATGCATTTAACAACATCTAGACATGTCTAACATGTCTAGATCATTACCAATCCAAAACTTGCGCATAAAAGTTTCCTTTTATGGCAAGTTTGCCCAAATCATCACCAAATCAATCCTAACTTAACCAAAACTCAATTCTAACATTTCTAAACTATAAAATCAGTAAATACACAACAAATACTCATCAAATCACCAACAAATTTGAGCACAATAACCATATGGAGTTGCATGTGGGTTTTTACCCATTGCATGCACAATCTAACACTAGGAAAACGTTTAAAACTACCTTAGAGGCGTAGATTCGTGCTAGAACAGGTTCTGGAAATGACGATCTACTGGTTCGGTGGTTGCTCTAAGCTTGTGGATGAACTACAACGACTTCCTTGTGCTTCAATGGCTTCCAACTCCAAAGGATACCTCCCAATGCTGATTTCAGAGACTTGGAGGCCTGGTTTCAGTGTATTTGGTCGAGAGAATAGGTGGAAACTCGAAGAAGATGAGGGAAAAACCGAACAAATGAATTGGGGATGGTTTAAATGGAATTTTCGATCTGCATGGCCTTCGCGTACCGCGTAGGCCGATCAAAATTTCTTATCGCGTACCGCGATGGGATTCGGGAGTCTCAACTCCCGGTTTGTGCCGCGTACCGTGACGCCTTTCGCCATAGGATCCTCGCGTACCGCGATGGGTCCACTTTCTTGTTTTTCGATTTCGATGATCCGATTTCGCTCATACTCGATTCCTAACGTTTATCCTAAGCGTATGATGCATGTTTAGCACATAATCATATAATAGCACATAAGTTTGATTGATCACCAACGTTCGTGAGACTCGTGTGTGTGTTTCGATAATTCCTCGAATTATCTTCGATAGTTTGTGTTCGTTGCTACGAACTGTTCGCATGCTTGATTAACCATAATCAACATGTATTTGTACAATCCACTTGTGTTTGTGTTTGTGTTTGTGTTTGCCACACTTGGTTTCCAAAACCAATGTTCAATGTACGATTCGATAGTTCCTCGAACTATCGTTTCGTAGTTTTGTGTGTTCAACTCATCCAATTAAACATAATTAAATGAAATGCAACAAGTATGAATGTGAAATGTAAAGAATGTAAGAGTCGCAATTTACCTGAAATTGCCAGGTGTCACATCATCCCCTTGTTGAAAGAAATTTCGTCCTGAAATTTGGTTGTTGTTGGTAGCATTTGAGTAGCAAGAATGTTTGAGAAACAAAAATTTTCTGGTTGTCACAAAGACATCCCTAACATGGTTTAAGCTTAAAACCGTTGTATTACCGAACCGACGTGTTCAAAACTACTAAAACGGTTTATTTTTGTGCATATATAAATTCTGGAAATTTTGTAAGTTTATTTATGATCAATAATATATATAATATCATATTTTGATGAGTTATGGTGATGAAAATGACTAACAACGTATTTTATGCAAAACTAGCTACGAAACTGATGTCTTTAAATTGTTAAATGACATAGTCTTGAGCTATAACTTATTTTTGAAATATTACAGAATATATAAAAGTAAAAATATATAAAATAATGTTATAAAAATATTTGGGATGATAGGAAATACGAAATACTCTTTAAAAGCGAAACTACGTACATAACCGACACGCGAAATGCGTAAAAACGGGTTTTTATATATATGCAAGCCAATAACTATTTAGACCAGAATATTATTCTTAATATATTTTATATATAATGAAAATATATTTTCTAAAACTTATGGCTTAAACTATTTATTTAAAATGGATAAAAAAAGAAGTTACGGGCGTTACGGCCCAATTAGCCCACTAAGTAAAATGAGGTATTTCTCATCAAAAGATTTTATAAATAAATAATCTATTTTGAATATTTGAACCAGTATATACTTATTTGGACAAATTATGATTTATAAACGTATTGTTGGGCTTTAAACGTCTTGACGGGCCCAATAGGCCCAATGGTAACTTTACATGTAAAAATAACTTAAAGCTCAATTGTTAACCTATCTAGTTTTTTTAATTATTAGTATTTGCATACAATAGCCATATTAAAAATCTAATTAATACATACAAGAGGTTACGTAAGTGTTATAACTTACAAAACATCTAAACTGGGCCTGAGTAAAGTATGACACTATGCATAGAGCACAATGATACTAGCAACTAAGTCTAATCTTAGCAACACGTTTAAACATAGGTATACACCTATCTCGTAAAGGCAACCACGTGGAACACTCAACTCACAACATTGTTTGCAAACCGTAACCTCGGTGAGTTTTCGTGCAAACATTTCCCTTATTTACTATGTTTTGGGATAAAATACATGCTACTAAAACTTTTTATGTGTACTAATGTTTGAGACTTGTTACTTCCCATATTGTTGTCCCTTCTTTAGAGCACACCACTAACCCTAGTTAGGGCCATTAGTATTATGGGTAGCGCTATCTGAGAAACCCTCACACACAGTGGTCTCCCCACTGAGATTGGCAAATCGTTGTGGCATAATTACTAACTATTTTATTTAGTTCATTAATGGGAAATGAACTACACAGGGACGGAACGCAGGCATATGGTCTTGTTGCGAGATCATATGGGTGGTACAGGATTGGCTGTGCGACTTGAACATTGTACACGAACGAACAAACTATTGTTATCTTTGTTTATCACAAATAATACAAACTGTTTACTTATTAAATGTTTTTAACTGCTCGAGCTCACCAGCTTTATACTGACCCAAACTCTTTTAAGCATGTATTTCAGGACGTTAAACTAAGAAGGAGAGGTAGACGGGAAGCCTTTGGTGCCTAACACTTTGGAGTCTATCTTAGAGACTTACTTTGTTATTTCCACTGCCTAGGAACTAGATTTAAACTGCATCTGTTTTATTATGATTACAAACGTTATGCTATTGGGTTGTTCATGCCCACTTTTGGTTTTAAGACAATTGTTATGACTATTTTGCACTAGTTGATTATGAAGTTATCTTAGTCCTACTTATTTAAGTGTTTTACCAATCTTTCGTCTTGCCCCTACCGGCGGGGTGTGACACTTATACTCGGTGAGTCTCGTGCTTTTAACTTCCTCTTTTTGTTTTACTATCTTGGGGTGAATGCATGCTATTATATAAAAACAGTGTATGAATAATAAATATTTCCCATTCTTAGTTATCCTTGTATAGCACTCCATTAACTCTCTTGTGTAGAGCCATTAGTAACGTGGATAGTACTATTTTGGGAAGCCCCCTCATGTAGTGGATACACCATCGTGCATGTTCACTAATTACTATATGTCTAACCATGGGGATATGGACATTGGGATGCTTAGGTAAATGACTAGAACATTGTACGTGTTATGGCAATGTGACTAGATCAAGGATTGGATTTGCGAATTGTATTATATTACACTCGCTATTCAAAATGCTTATAAATCATTGTTTAATGTTTTAAAAACTCGCGAGTTCTCACCAGCTTTTGCTATTAAAATATTTTTAAGCATGTATTTCAGGAAAGTAATGAATGAAAGAAAGCACTTAAAAATGGAGCATAGCCGAGGGGTCACATTATTAGCTTCCGCGTGTTATTTAACTATTTATGTTATCTTAAAGACAATTTGATGTAATGTAAAGGGGTGGTGTAGACAATATAGATATCGTGACCTATTATGGTTGTGTGCCAAGACATAACTTAATTTTAATGATGTAAGGTGTTGGGCCTTGTCATCTAAGTAATGATATGCGTATTTAAGTTTAAGTTTGGTATACAATCTGTTTATCCTCGCGCTCCGTGTCGGGGTGTGACATAAACGAATTGTATATAAACTCTAAAAGTGTCACACTCCCAAATTCCCACTCGTAGTGTCAGTCCACGTGGGTGTAACGTGGCCAGGATCACAGCTCATGGTCATATAGAACGACTCTATATGAGTTATACTACCACACGGTTTTATAAAACAAACATGTTTTCAAAATAGAGCAGCGGAAATGTTTCATAACTAAAGCAGCGGAATAGTAATGTGTTACAGCGGAAAGTAAATTGTTTTAAACACTACATAGTTTGAAATGTTTCAAAAGAAATCAATGCATACAAAGCCTAGAACAAAAGTCTAATGCATGTGACTCTTCTTGAAGTCCTCCTGAGTGTCCTAGCGTGTGCCCCATCAGTTACCTGAGAATACATGCGAAAAGTGTCAACTAAATAGTTGGTGAGTTCACAGGTTTAGACAGACAGAAATAGTAAATAGACATATACTGGGTATGTTAAGTTTAGTAATTGGATCTACGATCTGTGGAGTGTGTCAGTTCATCTTACCGAAACTCGACTGTTTCCGTTTGCCTCCGCGGGTCATCGCTGAACCCGACATCACATCGAAATTACACTCGTTATGACCTCCAGTCAACATTGGTGCCGAGTGGGGTTAGTCAAACCCAGTAGTACTACGTAATTACGACTCGTTTGTTACACAACTAACGGCAAGGATAAGTGAGGACTTAATGCGATAATGGTTACACTCAAAATAGTTTTACAACATACCAGTCATATATCTAAAACAGTTGCATAATATTCTCACCCCAAAGTTAAGTAAAACAGTGTAAGAGTAAAAGTGGGGCTGTAAACTCACCTGAGTTTAAGAAGTGCGTTTCTTACAGAAGTCGTGTAGCTTGCCGGCTAGCAGTTACCTATATCACATAGGTGTTGTAAGTTTGTGTTACATACATGTGGGTCTCACAGGACCGTGTTAGTGTTTAACAACTCTAAGTTGTCGTGTGGGTCGTGTTGACCGTGTTTGACATAACGACCCGTTGGTGACGGTTTTTGATCAAGTGTTCGTGTAACGTGTGGTTAAGTGTTGTGTGATGTGTACGGATACCAAAATCACTTTTGTGAGGAAACTTACTATTTATAGTAAGTATCTATTTCAGGAAAGTTTCCAAATTTAGCAAGTCATGCAATAAATCAAAATCCGATTCTTCTAACATTAATATTTATCCTAGGTGAGCTTCTTATCACATAGCACATCATCATATGAAACCACATAAGTCATTTATGTCATGTTTGCACATAAAAGTTTCCTAAAATGGAAAGTTTCTATTTCTAGCATACGTGTTATCGGAAACCATCTAACTTAGCATCCATTCCTCATGTTAAAACATAATAAGTCACTTAGCAGGCTCAAATCACACAAGATGCTCATGAGTCGGTTTTTGTAAAAATAAAGTTATTATTAATAGTAACTATGACAATTTTCATACAAATGATGATCCTAAACCATTCTAACCCAATTTTATGTCTCAAATCATCATAATAATCCATTTAACATCACTTAAACATACTAACATAATCCAAGTCATCATCTAACAATACTTGGTCCATAAAAGTTACAATAAATAGTAACATTGTTATAAATGACCATATTCAATATCCAAATCACATTCTAAGCATACATATCATTCTACTAACATCTAAATAGCATTCCATAAGCATGCATGACACCAAATATCATCCTTAACACCATTTTATAGATAAAAAGTTACTATTAATGGAAAGATTCACAAATAACCTATTTTTGACCATTTCAACATCCTCTAATCATGAAATCATCTTCCGATACCATCAAGATACATATCTATATACTCAAAATCATCCTAACCATCATGGATCATACATGCATGGCAATATAATGTCATAAATCATCATTTTAAGCAAAAAGACTTATACCCAATACCTTGGATCATCATAAAACATCAAATAATAATCATGGATCATCAAGAATCACATCTAAATTATCAAACCCAGAAATAAAATTCGTGCATGTGCCACAAAGATGCTTGCATGTAAGATTTATACATGCATGTGTGTGTAATAGTGTGAAAATCGAGTTTTAATCATGAGTACTACCTTCTAATGCTCCTGGAACTTTTGTATTGGTGCTAAATCCGTCTCCTAAGCTCCTGGACAGCTTGTTCTTAGCAGCATTGAGATGATGGTGGTGGGTACGAGCTCCAACAATGGTTCTTCAAGTCTCCAACCTTCAAACCTTCAAGTTGAGCTTCAACAATGGAGATTGCTAAGTGAAAATGGTGGTAGCAGGGGGTTCTGATCGAGATTTACCGGGTTGATGGCGTGCAAGAGTGTTTATAATGATGAAGATAGGTGAAATAATGGATTTTGTGGTTTTTAAGAAATTTTCTGCGATTTTAGCTGCCAGGTGCATCGCCTGACGTGGCGTGGGTGACGCCTGGCGTTGCGCGCGGGTGAACCGAATGAGGCGAGCTCTGAGTCTTCCGCGCGTATCGTCCATGGTCAATGCTTCGGGTCAGGCGTAGCGCCTGGTCCGTTTTTCAGGCCCAATAAGCCTATTCTTGTGGTTTCGGCCAGTTTTTACCCGTTTCTCGATTGTAGAACTTCGTTCGAGCGTCGTTTGGACTCTAATAGTCAATTACTAGCCATAATTGACTCATGAAGTATTTATGTGCCTAATTGTTGTGACGTTCACCAACGTTCGTTATTCAAGACACATACTAGTGTTGTGCGATAATTCCTCGAATTATCGATATGTCTGGTCTGTCGTGCCACGTGTCACACTAAATGCAATTATTCTAGTGTCACGTATGAAATAAATATACACATCATTATTAAAATAATATAAATGTTGACCTGTAAATTGCGAGGTGTCACAAAAAGCGAATACATTTCTCATATATCTCTAGATAGTACAAATAGTAGCCTATAGATTTAAACACTATTCTATAAAACTAATTAAATAATAACTATATTTCAATTAAACCAATAATCAAAGAAAACAAAACAAGATGAAGGAAAACTAAGAAATTGAATAATAGTCATGGCAACAGTTCCAATTAAATAAATTTCGGTATGAAATTCTCAAAAGTAGGAGAGACTGTAACCTCTAAAGTTTTTCGTTATGAATTTAAATTTTGATTAATTTATATCAAATGAAATTTGTGGCATTGTTAGAATAATTGTAAATATGTATGTGTATGTATGTGTATATATATATATATATATATATATATAAGGAATTATTATACGTATGTTTATGTAAATACACACACGTATAAACTTATGCAAAACATAAACTAACTAAAAAGAAGATAACAATAATAATAACAATAATAATAATAATAATAATAATAATAATAATAATAATAATAATAAGACGTAATAAAGAGTTTATAAAATTTTACAAACTTTAACATAAAGTTATAAAAACATTGGGTTATATGTATGTGACAAAACCTTTAGAAGTATTTCACATAAAATAACAAAACATAAAAATGAAATGACTAAGAAGGTAATTTATCAAATCAGCTTTAGAATTAATAAAGTTTAAGTTAGATTAGTGAAAAGTACAAAGATGGAGGGTAAAACCTCTAAACTTCCTATTTGGGTTACTTCCCTCACCCGTTTACCTAACCACCTGATCCAAAGTCCATAAAGCGACCCAAGTTCGTCCAACTCATTTCGAATGCATACGTGCTCGATTGGGAGTTATTATAGCAAGGATTTGAATGCAAAATATATTCCCAATCAGCCATTTATAAGATTAAACATGTATTACATGCAAAATCACTTCCAAAAATACTAGCATTTGACCAAAAATTTGAATGTGTTACAAACGAGTATAAAACTCGAATTAATCTATCCTAATATCTTCCTTTGTTAATTGTGAATCAGTCTGAATACTCAACTTACCTTTACACGCTCTTCTGAGGCCAAATCGAACTCAAGATGGGTCGCTCATAACCTTCTATTCGAACTTCATCAAATCAATAACATACCAAGTGAGTTTGTACACCATTATACTCATTTTTACAAGAAGAACAAAAGCTCTATCATTCTAAGGGCTTAAATTCGATAATCTGATTGAATTAGAAACGATTGTGTTTTAGGGCTCTTATTTCAATTGGGATTTATATAACTATTTGTTTAAAGATAATTTGAACTGGAATGCTATAATGATAACACCTCCCAGCCCATCGGTTAAAACTCACGCTCGGCCAGGAGGTTGACCCAGGTTCGAAACCGGTCAAACGCACAAAGAACCGGTTTTTGGGGTTTTTCAGCCTTTTTCCGTCCATTTAATTTATAAAAAATTACAAAAATAATTCTAAAATTTTTAAAAATTAATTTTATGTAATCTGTTAATAATTAGTTGTTTTTAGAATTATTTTTTTTATTATTTTCTTAAATTAACTATTTTTATTCGTAAAACTAATTTAATAAATAATTCAAAAATTATTACGTATATATTTACATTTTATCAAATTTAAACCATAAATTCATATGAAACAACTTAAGGATTTTCTTTTCTAATAAGAAAATAATTTTTATAAAAGATATGCATACATTTCTTATAAGATATTTATTCCAATAAATTCTATATCACAAATAAAATTCAAACATTAATTGTAAGAATTTTATAATAAAAAAATAATAATATTAATATAAATTATTTAAATCAATTATTAGAACCAACATATTTAGCTATTATTCTAAATTAAGGTTTTGATAAACAAAACATAGAATCATTTTAAACATGCATTTTAAACGAATAAATGAAATCTTTGTTCAAATAAATCAACTATTAAAATACATAATCCACAACAAATGCTTAATTAGATTATTCATAAATTATTTAAAATGAATTCTTTTAAACAAAATTCTTAAATCTAATTATTATACAATTATACTTAATTAAACAAAAGCCAAAGGGTGGAATTAGGTTATTCAAATGCTATTTACTACTTAAATACAATTAGGAATATTTATTTACTTAAATAAATAAATATTCCACATGTTATCATTCAAACATAGACAATATCTTTAGGACTTTCAATAGGATGCCATAGATTATAAGAGAATCAAGAAATGAATTCTAAGCAAATATTAAGATTTCTATGCCTTTGTAATTCTAGGTTGAAGCACTATTTACAATTCCATTCTCTATCACCTATCTACGCCAACAAACATGTGAGTTTCACTCATACTCCCTTTTTTACTATTGTATTTTAGGGATGTTACATATGTTATACAAAACCATGTTATTCTAGAGTCAGCAATCAAATTAGAAGAAAACGATTAGTCTAGGTTATATGACTTATGTCCTATAGTATGCCTACTTGTTTAAATGAAATGTGTTATCTTGTTATGCTATGTGTTGTCAATGTAACTAGTAGCCCTTGCAATATAACTTAGGCTACTCTATATTGCAAAGGTGAAAGAGCCAAGAATCTATGTAACTAGTAGTAGTCTTTGCACAATAGCTTTGGGTTATTGTAAAATGCAAAGGTGAAAGAGCTGACATTAAATTGTTGTAACTAGTAGCCTTTCATTAATGACTTATGTCATTAGTAATGGTGAAAGAGCCAAAGAATTCAATTTGAACTTGCAACATATACTTGTTTTAGGTCTTATCAATTTGGGCTTTGTTTGCATTAAAGTTTTCAAACATATTCATATATATATATTAAACTGTATGGGTAACTCACCAACTATTTATATAGTTGACCCAAATTTATTTTACATATGTAACAGGTTAAAGTTAAGACTTGGTGAAGATATAGGATAGGCATTAGTATTCCTAGTTAAATGTTAAACATTGTATTAATATTTTAAATGTAGGTCCCTAGCATGTCAAGACTCAAACATTATCTACCAAATCAGCATCAAATGTCTTCTATTGTGTGCGGAATCCAGAATAGAAGATAGAAAAGTGAATATATACCGAAAAAAACGTGAACTTTACAAGGTAGCTTCAATACGTCTAGAAGCGTTTTTACCTCGGGATTCTAACCTAGACCAGTACACTATGCGTCTATTTATACTAGTATAGGAGTACACAAAATCTATGTACACGAATTACAAAGTTCACGAAATACAAAGTACACGAAAATACTAAGTATACGAAATCTACAAGACTTGATCTGATTGTTGATTTTGTCAGTCTTTAGCATCTGGATGGGCTCTATAAATTCCCCCTAAACTGATAAAATCAATCAATACAGAGTGTTTTCTCGTGAGGACCAGCTCCAGCATATAGCTTGTGTGTAATTGCCAAAGCAACTACCTTCGTGAATGGTTTGGCTTCCGGTTCATATCCTCCATACACGCGGATTGGATTCTTGTGCAGCACTATCATGTCATGTTTACCAAACTTCAGTAGATCCATGGGGTCTAAGATAAAGTAATCTTCAGATTTGTGCACGATAAGTGCTCCATATGATATCTCATCAAAATACCAAAACTTGAAGTCCTTGAGCGAGTTTTCTGCCACCCTCATGTGAAATGGGACAAACTTCTCAGTGTTGGACGGTGGATACTTGGTGTAGACCCAAGGCTGCATTGTGACAAGATCCATGATGTACTTTGAAATGAATCTTCTTCCCTGTACTGGCTTCATAGTGGGAAAATCTTTATCATATTGGTCCTTCAAAAACTTGGCAAACAGATCAGCTTGATTGTCTTCGAAGATGTTCTTGTATACTGTGTTGTTGATGCTTCTCAAATCAATCTTGAGCAAGGAGGAGAAGTCCTGTGGACGCTTAAAGTACTCCAACTTCCCGTTCACCAGATACAACTGCTGTTGTGTCTGGATCTGTCATTGTGGACAACAAATAAATCTCTTGAGCTGGTGGTGTATGTAAACTCTTGATTCTCCACATCATCTTCAAGATCAGGAGCAATCCATGCCTTTTGTATGGCTGTAGGTGTGGGTTTCCAGTCCTTCCTTTTATCGAACCAGTTCTCTATCAAATTGTCGAACCCGGTCACCTCTGCACCTAAAGCATTGACATACTTGTGAGCATACAAGTAATCTATATATGGATATTCTTAGACATTCCCAAGCACAATGTTTTCTGGTTCATCCTCCTTAGATGCTACCAAGGAGGCGCCAGGAATCTCTTCACATTCTTTATCTATAATGGCTCCAAAAACTGAATCCATACTGATAGCTTTGAACATGTCACTAAAGCCTTCATTCTTGTAACAACCGAATAATTAGCATATTTGATCGTGTATGAAATCCACATTTATTCGACAACTAAAATTATTACAGGATGATAGTAAGCGGGAAATGGTGAACATGGGCGAAAACCGTGCGTGAAACGGAGTTACGGATTGTCCGGAATCACGAAACAAAGAAAAATCTCAAAGTATGGAACATTTGGACTCGTCGCGCTACGCGACGAAGAGGTTGAGGATCCTTCGCGGTACGCGATGGACCAAAATATCTTAAATCTTCCGGATTTCTTCGCGGTACGTGAAGCCCTAATTGGCTCCTCGTCGCAGTACGCGACGGGTGAGGCGGTGGAAAAAGTTGATTACTTCATCCAGAATTCATGCAGAAGATTATTATCTTCTTCTTCTCGAACTTAAACGTTCTACAGACGAAAACACGCACACTTCTATCATCAAATCACCATTCTGAAGCCATCATAAGTTACCGATCGCACCAAGGAACGTGTTTACAAGTCCTGATCGTTGTTTTACCCGCAGAAACCCGTCAGATTAGGTAGTGATTCATTTTACCCTTCTAGTTTGATTTTGATTGATTAGATCTTGATTTTGAACGTAATGACATAGTTAGGATTGTTGATTATTGTCTAGATGATGGCTAGGATTGATTATAAATGAAGAACACGATGTTATGACGGTTAAATCCTTGTTTTGATTCGTTATAATGCCCGATTTGCTTGAAATCACAACTACGGATATAATGGTTTAATCCATTTGATTATGACAATGTAGGTGATTAGTTTGGTTAATCTTTGAAATGCAAAGGTTAAATCTAAGTGTTTCAAACTAATCACAATCATTAACATACTCATTGGAACGATTATCTGGTGTTTATAATAACTATCAGATTAGTATGTTAGACATGGTTATTAAACCTATTCTAATACTACATTGTGATATTTTATGATATCTGGGTAATCAATGATAAGGATTGATCATTTCTAAGCCATTAATCTGTCTAGGAACTGTTTTAGCATTATAATCAACAACATTAACTATTTGATGACTTTCAAGGCAATGTCTTGACACTGAACGTTCAGAAAGATCTAATCAGTAGGTTAAAACATAAATAATTTATTAAGTGTAAACTGATGCAGAATTACACCATTAGTACCAGTTTACGAGGAATCTTGCTACCGTAAGATATCAAGTGAGTTCTTATAGCCCTGTTTTAAATGTTTTATCATTTTGGGCTGATATGCATGTTATAAAGTTATTTTATGAAAATGATTGTATGTATGTATAAAGTTATGGTATGAAAGTGATTTTAACCTGTTTATGGTCAGGTAAAGCATGTTTTCAGGAAAAGTATGTTTTCAGATAAAGAATGTTTTAAAGTAAAGAATGTTTTAAATCTCAACTACGGTTGAGAAGTAAATGATTTTAAGAATTTCAGCTGAGATGTAAAGAATATATTAAGTCTCAACGATGGTTGAGAAGTGAATGATTTTAAGAATCTCAGCTGAGATATAACGAATGTTTTTAAGGTCTCAGCTGCGGTTGAGAAAGAAATGATTATTTTTGTATAAGACACTCGACTTATGTCGAGGATGAAATGTAAGACACTCGACTGATGTCGAGGATGAAATGTAAGACACTCGACTTATGTCGAGGAGGAAATGTAAGACACTCGAACGAGATCGAGGAGGAATTATGGTTTTGCCAGCTGCGGTTGGGCAGAACTTGAGCACAGCGGTGAAAGGAGCCGCTTTTTCTTATGATGTTTAAAGAGTCCTGTGGAAACACGGGCCTGCCGACTGTGTGTCACCAGTGAGGAAATCTTATGCATGTGTAAGTTATCGACTTCGGGTTGATAGTTTAAGAGCCTTGTGCTGCACAAGCCTGTTTGACTTCAGGGGCAGTTGACGGTGAAGTTCCTTCACTGTATGAATGACCTTATGATGATATGTATGTTATGTAATTATGTTATGATGCTATGTATGTTATGAAACTATGATATGAGAACATATATGCAATGTAGTTAAATTATGTCATGTGATGACATGAATGAATAAAGATTTTTCTAAGAAATGAACTTAGAACTCACCAGCATAAAGCTGACTTGTTTTACATGCATATCAGGTTGAATAGTTTGAGGAAGGAGACCGGGAAGGCTCATGGCATACGTTGAAGACTACCCTGGCATAGACTGGCTGTATTATATAACTGTTAGAAGAGTGGGTATGTTTAATATGTGTACTTTATGCATGTAATCATCTTAAATTCCGCTGCTATAGTAATCTAAATATGGTTTAAGGACTATGGATATGATGATTTGCCAACTGAGGGGCTCGGGGCCTCTCAAGTTGGTATCAGAGGCATAGTTTGAGAGATTCAGTCATCCCTAATGGCTGAACTTAGACTGAAAATGGGACAGAATGAATGCCAGTCAAGGGTAGTTTGATGCCATGAGCATATGACCTTAGAGCTTTGTTATGTTTATGATATAGATTAAATTAGCATGATGTTGCGAATGATAATGTGTTCATGATTGGGAATGTTTAGAACTTATAAGTGAGGTAAACAGTTAATTACACTTGATCAACGTCATTAACAATTTACAATGCTTATTATGTCCTGAATTATTACCTTGATTGACACGTGGTTGTTTGCAATATGTATAGAAAACTAAAATGGCAGGCGAAGGTACAGAAGGTGGACGTAGTAGAGGTCGAGGCCGACCACCTAAAAATAAGAAGCAAGTTGAGGAAGTACAAATGAATAATGCGGAAACTGAAGTCAACATTGAAGAAGAAAATGAAGAAGAGGAAATTAGGCTTGAACCGGTGGTGGTAAAGGCAATATCTAATGAAGTTCGTAAAATTTTAAAAGACTTATTACCTTCAGATAGAACCAAATTCGAAAAGGAAACTACTAAAGAAGGAGCTACTGAGGAAGGAGAGAAAGCTAACAGCTCTAACATAGAGCACAATGAAGATGAGGTATTGATCATCAATGCTAAAGGTAAGGGTTCGGGTACAAAGGAACCCAAAGGATGTGATTACAAAGCTTTTAAAGGGTGCAATCCTCCACCATTTGATGGTAAGAAAGATGCGGTGGCTACCTGCCATTGGATTTCGGCTATGGAGGCGGTTATCGAGATCAGTGAATGTCGGGTTGATCAAGCTGTGAAATTTGCAGCTCATTCATTTACTGAAGAAGCTTTACACTGGTGGAACACGGTCAAGCATTCAAAGACCACTGCTGATGTGGAAGGCTTAAGATGGGAAGACTTAAAAGAATTGGTTACGAAACACTTTTGTCCGAAGAATGAAATTGATAAAATCGAGCGGGAATTTCTGACTTTGAAAGCTGGACGTATGAATCATAGGCAATATACGTCAAAATTTAATGAAATGTCAAGACTGGTTCCTCATTTGGTAAACACGGAGGAACGCAGGTTGAAGTTATATGTGGAAGGACTACCACCTAGAGTTCGAACACATGTAAAGGCGCATGCTCCCAGAACTTTTGAATCGGCCGTAGAAATTAGCGGTATTGTCTGGGATGATGTGTTGGAAGCTGAACCAATAAAGGAAGAACCTAAGCAAAAGTGGTCATCTAGATTTAAAAGAAACCGAAATGACAAACCAGGGCCCCCTATGAAAAGGTTTAAAATGGAAGGAGTTGAAACATGCCCTAAGTGTGGAAGGAAACATGGGGGAGAATGTCGCATGGGGACTACTTTGTGCTACCGTTGTGGAAAAACTGGACATTTCTCGAATAATTGTCCAAGTATGCCAAAATGTTACAATTGTGGTGGAATCGGTCACGTGAGCAAGAATTGTTTTAAACCAAAGACAATGCCTACTGAAGCCAGCAAACCTGAAAGTAGCAAGGGAGGTGAGAAGCAAAAGGCAAAAGCGTGTGCCTTTACTATGACTAAGGATCAGGCCGATAAAGACCCGGATGTGGTGACAGGTACATTCTTGATTAATGATATCCCTGCTTCAGTGCTATTTGATTCTGGTGCAAGAATGAGCTTTGTGGCTATTACTTTTTGCGATAAACTGCGTGTTAATGTTAAAAAGATAGAAAATGCCTTTAATATAGAAACTGCTCTGGGTAAATCCACTAGAGTAACGGAGGCCATTGATGATGATTGTTATATTGATATAGAAGGTCATAGATTCCCTGTTAAGTTGTTCGTGATTACGTTAGGAGGTTTCGATGTAGTTTTGGGTATGGATTGGTTGGCCAAACATGAGGCTAACATTGTCTGTCGACGAAATATGATTTTCTTAACAGCTCTCAATGGGAGATCAGTAACGGTTTACGGGGATAAAGTGTTTAACGCGCCTAAAGTCATTTCGATGATTAAGGCGAGTGAATTTATGAGGCGAGGGTGTGGGGCTTATCTGGCCTATGTTATTGACAAAGAAATTAAGGTAAAAGAATTGGAAGACGTACCCGTGGTGTGTAACTTTCCTGATGTATTTCCTGAGGATTTGCCAGGAATTCCACCTGATCGGGAAATCGAATTCCAAATTGATGTTGTGCCAGGAGCTCAACCTGTCGCCAAGGCACCGTACCGTCTGGCTCCAACAGAGATGAAAGAATTAATGACCCAACTACAAGACCTTCTAGACAAAGGTTTTATAAGACCAAGTGTGTCACCTTGGGGTGCACCGGTGTTGTTTGTAAAGAAAAAGGACGGAAGCATGAGAATGTGTATTGATTATAGGGAATTGAATAAGCTTACAATAAAGAATAAGTATCCGCTACCAAGAATTGATGATCTATTTGACCAATTGCAAGGGGCAAGTTGGTTTTCTAAAATAGATCTCAGATCAGGGTATCATCAGCTAAAGGTAAGAGAACAAGACATTTCGAAGACAGCGTTTCACACACGTTATGGACATTATGAGTTTCTTGTGATGTCTTTTGGATTAACAAACGCTCCTGCGGCGTTTATGGATTTAATGAATCGGGTGTGCAGACCTATGTTAGACCGATCAGTGATTGTGTTTATTGACGACATCTTGATATATTCAAAAAGCGAAGGTGACCATGCTTGTCACATACGGGAAGTACTTGAAATTCTAAGAAGAGAAAAGCTTTATGCTAAGTTCTCCAAATGTGCTTTTTGGTTACGAGAAGTGCAGTTCTTAGGTCATGTCATTAGTCCAGAAGGTATAATGGTGGATCCAGCTAAAGTAGAAGCAGTAATGAAATGGAATCCTCCGAAAACACCAACGGAAGTTCGTAGCTTTCTCGGATTAGCAGGTTACTACAGAAGATTTATTCAGGATTTCTCCAGGATTGCTACACCATTGACAAAATTGACTAGGAAGGAAGTAAAATATGACTGGGGTCCAACTCTGGTCCAAGATTTTGATGAAATTGAAAAAGAGATTAACTGAAGCTCCTATCTTAGCATTACCGGATGGTAATAAAGACATGGTTGTGTACTCAGATGCGTCTTATCTAGGTTTGGGTTGCGTACTTATGCAAAGAGGAAAGGTAATAGCATATGCCTCAAGACAATTGAAAACCCACGAGGCTAATTATCCAACACATGATTTGGAATTGGCTGCTGTGGTATTTGCTTTAAAAATTTGGAGGCATTATCTATATGGAGTTAAATGTACAATTTACACAGATCATAAAAGCCTAAAATACTTCTTTGAACAGAAAGACTTGAATATGAGACAAAGAAGATGGCTTGAACTGCTCAAAGATTATGACTGTGAGATCTTGTACCACCGGGAAAGGCGAATGTGGTGGCTGATGCTTTAAGTCGTAAGACAGAACACTCTGCTATACGAGTTAAGTCTTATAGTTTGGTAATAACACCAGATTTCCTGAATGAGCTTAAGGATGCACAGAAGGAAGGATTAAAGGAAGAAAATGTGGGATTCGAAAGAATCTTTGGTCAAGTTAAAAGTCTAGAAGAAAATGAATTTGGTGTTAAGATTCGATTTGGTCGAATGTGGGTTACACGAAATGGGGACATCAGGTCAAGGATTTTAGATGAAGCACATAAGTCACGTTATTCTATTCATCCTGGGGCAACGAAAATGTATCAAGACCTCCGAAAGGATTATTGGTGGCCAGGTATGAAGTTTAATGTAATGCAGTACGTAAACAAATGTTTGACATGTGCGCAAGTAAAGGCTGAACATCAGAAACCCTATGGTTATGTGCAACCTTTAGAAGTCCCAGAATGGAAGTGGGAACACATCACTATGGATTTTATTACCAAGTTGCCTCTTACAGCGAAACGTCATGATGTTATTTGGGTGATTGTAGACCGGTTAACGAAAAGTGCTCATTTCTTACCTATACGTGAGACGTATACGTCAGAGAAACTGTCTGAATTATTTGTGAAAGAAATAATTACAAGACATGGAGTTCCAGTTTCTATAGTGTCAGATCGTGACACGCGATTCGTTTCAAGATTCTGGAAACGATTTCATGAATCGATGGGTACAAGGCTCAAAATCAGCACTGCATATCATCCTCAAACAGATGGACAGTCTGAAAGGACTATCCAAACTTTAGAGGACATGCTCAGAGCCTGTATTATTGATTTTGGTGGTAGCTGTGATAATCATTTACCATTGGTGGAATTTTCGTACAATAATAGCTACCATGCTAGTATTGGAATGCCACCATATGAGGCATTGTACGGACGACGTTGTAGGACACCTGTGTGTTGGGGAGGAGTAGGACAGAAAGAAGTAGGAAGCAAAGCTGCAGTATTAAATTTGACATAAAAGCTTCAACTAGTCAAAGCGCGAATGAAAGCTGCACAGGATCGGCAAAAGTCCTATGCCGATAAAAGACGGAGACCAATAGAGTTTGAAGTAGGTGATCAGGTATTGTTAAAAGTTTCACCATGGAAGGGAGTTATTCGATTCAGGAAAAGAGGAAAGCTGAGTCCGAGATTTATTGGACCTTTTCGAATAATGGCACGGGTAGGTAAGGTAGCTTACCGATTAGATCTGCCAGATGAACTGAATAGAATTCATCCGACATTTCACGTTTCACATTTGAGAAAATATCTAGCAAATGATGTAGCATATGTGTCGTTAAATGACATTGAAGTTGATGAGAAGCTAAACTACATAGAAGAACCAGTTGCAATTGTTGACACAAAAGAAAAATGATTACGTAACAAGACGTTTAGACAAGTTAAGGTTCAATGGAAACACCGAAAAGGATCTGAGGCTACATGGGAGACTGAAAACGAGATGAAACGACTCTACCCACATTTGTTTGAAACGTAACAGGTTTCGAGGACGAAACCTATTGTAAGGAGGATAGATTTGTAACAATCGAATAATTAGCATATTTGATCGTGTATGAAATCCACGTTGATTTGACAGCTAAAATTATTACAGGATGATAGTAAGCGGGAAATGGTGAACATGGGCGAAAACCGTGCGCGAAACGGAGTTACGGATTGTCCGGAATCACGAAACGAAGAAAAATCTCAAAGTATGGAACATTTGGACTCGTCGCGCTACGCGACGAAGAGGTTGAGGATCCTTCGCGGTACGCGATGGACCAAAATATCTGAAATCTTCCGGATTTCTTTGCGGTACGCGAAGCCCTAATTGGCTCCTCGTCGCGGTACGCGACGGGTGAGGCGGTGGAGAAAGTTGATTACTTCATCCAGAATTCATGCAGAAGATTATTATCTTCTTCTTCTCGAACTTAAACGTTCTACAGACGAAAACACGTACACTTCTATCATCAAATCACCATTCTGAAGCCATCATAAGTTACCGATCGCACCAAGGAACTGTTTACAAGTCCTGATCGTTGTTTTACCCGCAGAAACCCGTCAGATTAGGTAATGATTCGTTTTACCCTTTTAGTTTGATTTTGATTGATTAGATCTTGATTTTGAACGTAATGACATAGTTAGGATTGTTGATTATTGCCTAGATGATGGCTAGGATTGATTATAAATGAAGAACACGATGTTCTGACGGTTAAATCCTTGTTTTGATCCGTTATAATGCCCGATTTGCATGAAATCACAACTACGGATATAATGGTTTAATCCATTTGATTATGAAAATGTAGGTGATTAGTTTGGTTAATCTTTGAAATGCAAAGGTTAAATCTAAGTGTTTCAAACTAATCACAATCATTAACATACTCACTGGAACGATTATCTGGTGTTTATAATAACTATCAGATTAGTATGTTAGACATGGTTATTAAACCTATTCTAATACTACATCGTGATATTTCATGATATCTGGGTAATCAATGATAAGGATTGATCATTTCTAAGCCATTAATATGACTAGGAACTGTATTAGCATTATAATCAACAACATTAACTATTTGATGACTTTCAAGGCAATGTCTTTGACATTGAACGTTCAGAAAGATCTAATCAGTAGGTTAAAACATAAATAATTTATTAAGTGTAAACTGATGCAGAATTACACCATTAGTACCAGTTTACGAGGAATCTTGCTACTGTAAGATATCAAGTGAGTTCTTATAGCCTTTTTTAAATGTTTTATCATTTTGGGCTGATATGCATGTTATAAAGTTATTTTATGAAAATGATTGTACGTATGTATAAAGTTATGGTATGAAAGTGATTTTAACCTGATTATGGTCAGGTAAAGCATGTTTTCAGGAAAAGTATGTTTTCAGATAAAGAATGTTTTAAAGTAAAGAATGTTTTAAATCTCAACTACGGTTGAGAAGTAAATGATTTTAAGAGTTTCAGCTGAGATGTGAAGAATATATTAAGTTTCAACGATGGTTGAGAAGTGAATGATTTTAAGAATCTCAGCTGAGATATAACGAATGTTTTTAAGGTCTCAACTGCGGTTGAGAAAGAAATGATTATTTTTGTATAAAACACTCGACTGATGTCGAGGATGAAATGTAAGACACTCGACTGATGTCGAGGATGAAATGTAAGACACTCCACTGATGTCGAGGAGGAAATGTAAGACACTCGACCGAGATCGAGGAGGAATTAAGGTTTTGCCTGCTGCGGTTGGGCAGAACTTCAGCACATCGGTGAAAGGAGCCGCTTTTGATTATGATGTTTAAAGAGTCCTGTGGAAACACGGGCCTGCCAACTGTGTGTCGCCAGTGAGGAAATCTTATGCATGTGTAAGTTATCGACTTCGGGTTGATAGTTTAAGAGCCTTGTGCTGCACAAGCTTGTTTGACTTCAGGGTCAGCAGTTGACGGTGAAGTTCCTTCACTGTATGAATGACGTTATGATGATATGTATGTTATGTAATTATGTTATGATGCTATGTATGTTATGAAACTATGATATGAGAACATGTATGCAATGTAGTTAAATTATGTCATGTGATGACATGAGTGAATAAAGATTTTTCTAAGAAATGAACTTAGAACTCACCAGCATAAAGCTGACTTGTTTTACATGCATATCAGGTTGAATAGTTTGAGGAAGGAGACCGGGAAGGCTCATGGCATACGTTGAAGACTACCCTGGCATAGACTGGCTGTATTATATAACTGTTAGAAGAGTGGGTTATGTTTAATATGTGTACTTTATGCATGTAATCATCTTAAATTCCGCTGCTATAGTAATGTAAATATGGTTTAAGGACTATGGATATGATGATTTGCCAACCGAGGGGCTCGGGGCCTCTCAAGTTGGTATCAGAGGCATAGTTTGAGAGATTCAGTCATCCCTAATGGCTGAACTTAGACTGAAAATGGGACAGAATGAATGCCAGTCAAGGGTAGTTTGATGCCTTGAGCATATGACCTTATAAGATAGGTGAAATAATGGATTTTGTGGTTTTTAAGAAATTTTCTGCGATTTTAGCTGCCAGGTGCATCGCCTGACGTGGCGTGGGTGACGCCTGGCGTTGCGCGCGGGTGAACCGAATGAGGCAAGCTCTGAGTCTTCCGCGCGTATCGTCCATGGTCAATGCTTCGGGTCAGGCGTAGCGCCTGGTCCGTTTTTCAGGCCCAATAAGCCTATTCTTGTGGTTTCGGCCAGTTTTTACCCGTTTCTCGATTGTAGAACTTCGTTCGAGCGTCGTTTGGACTCTAATAGTCAATTACTAGCCATAATTGACTCATGAAGTATTTATGTGCCTAATTGTTGTGACGTTCACCAACGTTCGTTATTCAAGACACATACTAGTGTTGTGCGATAATTCCTCGAATTATCGATATGTCTGGTCTGTCGTGCCACGTGTCACACTAAATGCAATTATTCTAGTGTCACGTATGAAATAAATATACACATCATTATTAAAATAATATAAATGTTGACCTGTAAATTGCGAGGTGTCACAAAAAGCGAATACATTTCTCATATATCTCTAGATAGTACAAATAGTAGCCTATAGATTTAAACACTATTCTATAAAACTAATTAAATAATAACTATATTTCAATTAAACCAATAATCAAAGAAAACAAAACAAGATGAAGGAAAACTAAGAAATTGAATAATAGTCATGGCAACAGTTCCAATTAAATAAATTTCGGTATGAAATTCTCAAAAGTAGGAGAGACTGTAACCTCTAAAGTTTTTCGTTATGAATTTAAATTTTGATTAATTTATATCAAATGAAATTTGTGGCATTGTTAGAATAATTGTAAATATGTATGTGTATGTATGTATATATATATATATATATATATAAGGAATTATTATACGTATGTTTATGTAAATACACACACGTATAAACTTATGCAAAACATAAACTAACTAAAAAGAAGATAACAATAATAATAACAATAATAATAATAATAATAATAATAATAATAATAATAAGACGTAATAAAGAGTTTATAAAATTTTACAAACTTTAACATAAAGTTATAAAAACATTGGGTTATATGTATGTGACAAAACCTTTAGAAGTATTTCACATAAAATAACAAAACATAAAAATGAAATGACTAAGAAGGTAATTTATCAAATCAGCTTTAGAATTAATAAAGTTTAAGTTAGATTAGTGAAAAGTACAAAGATGGAGGGTAAAACCTCTAAACTTCCTATTTGGGTTACTTCCCTCACCCGTTTACCTAACCACCTGATCCAAAGTCCATAAAGCGACCCAAGTTCGTCCAACTCATTTCGAATGCATACGTGCTCGATTGGGAGTTATTATAGCAAGGATTTGAATGCAAAATATATTCCCAATCAGCCATTTATAAGATTAAACATGTATTACATGCAAAATCACTTCCAAAAATACTAGCATTTGACCAAAAATTTGAATGTGTTACAAACGAGTATAAAACTCGAATTAATCTATCCTAATATCTTCCTTTGTTAATTGTGAATCAGTCTGAATACTCAACTTACCTTTACACGCTCTTCTGAGGCCAAATCGAACTCAAGATGGGTCGCTCATAACCTTCTATTCGAACTTCATCAAATCAATAACATACCAAGTGAGTTTGTACACCATTATACTCATTTTTACAAGAAGAACAGAAGCTCTATCATTCTAAGGGCTTAAATTCGATAATCTGATTGAATTAGAAACGATTGTGTTTTAGGGCTCTTATTTCAATTGGGATTTATATAACTATTTGTTTAAAGATAATTTGAACTGGAATGCTATAATGATAACACCTCCCAGCCCATCGGTTAAAACTCACGCTCGGCCAGGAGGTTGACCCAGGTTCGAAACCGGTCAAACGCACAAAGAACCGGTTTTTGGGGTTTTTCAGCCTTTTTCCGTCCATTTAATTTATAAAAAATTACAAAAATAATTCTAAAATTTTTAAAAATTAATTTTATGTAATCTGTTAATAATTAGTTGTTTTTAGAATTATTTTTTTTATTATTTTCTTAAATTAACTATTTTTATTCGTAAAACTAATTTAATAAATAATTCAAAAATTATTACGTATATATTTACATTTTATCAAATTTAAACCATAAATTCATATGAAACAACTTAAGGATTTTCTTTTCTAATAAGAAAATAATTTTTATAAAAGATATGCATACATTTCTTATAAGATATTTATTCCAATAAATTCTATATCACAAATAAAATTCAAACATTAATTGTAAGAATTTTATAATAAAAAAATAATAATATTAATATAAATTATTTAAATCAATTATTAGAACCAACATATTTAGCTATTATTCTAAATTAAGGTTTTGATAAACAAAACATAGAATCATTTTAAACATGCATTTTAAACGAATAAATGAAATCTTTGTTCAAATAAATCAACTATTAAAATACATAATCCACAACAAATGCTTAATTAGATTATTCATAAATTATTTAAAATGAATTCTTTTAAACAAAATTCTTAAATCTAATTATTATACAATTATACTTAATTAAACAAAAGCCAAAGGGTGGAATTAGGTTATTCAAATGCTATTTACTACTTAAATACAATTAGGAATATTTATTTACTTAAATAAATAAATATTCCACATGTTATCATTCAAACATAGACAATATCTTTAGGACTTTCAATAGGATGCCATAGATTATAAGAGAATCAAGAAATGAATTCTAAGCAAATATTAAGATTTCTATGCCTTTGTAATTCTAGGTTGAAGCACTATTTACAATTCCATTCTCTATCACCTATCTACGCCAACAAACATGTGAGTTTCACTCATACTCCCTTTTTTACTATTGTATTTTAGGGATGTTACATATGTTATACAAAACCATGTTATTCTAGAGTCAGCAATCAAATTAGAAGAAAACGATTAGTCTAGGTTATATGACTTATGTCCTATAGTATGCCTACTTGTTTAAATGAAATGTGTTATCTTGTTATGCTATGTGTTGTCAATGTAACTAGTAGCCCTTGCAATATAACTTAGGCTACTCTATATTGCAAAGGTGAAAGAGCCAAGAATCTATGTAACTAGTAGTAGTCTTTGCACAATAGCTTTGGGTTATTGTAAAATGCAAAGGTGAAAGAGCTGACATTAAATTGTTGTAACTAGTAGCCTTTCATTAATGACTTATGTCATTAGTAATGGTGAAAGAGCCAAAGAATTCAATTTGAACTTGCAACATATACTTGTTTTAGGTCTTATCAATTTGGGCTTTGTTTGCATTAAAGTTTTCAAACATATTCATATATATATATTAAACTGTATGGGTAACTCACCAACTATTTATATAGTTGACCCAAATTTATTTTACATATGTAACAGGTTAAAGTTAAGACTTGGTGAAGATATAGGATAGGCATTAGTATTCCTAGTTAAATGTTAAACATTGTATTAATATTTTAAATGTAGGTCCCTAGCATGTCAAGACTCAAACATTATCTACCAAATCAGCATCAAATGTCTTCTATTGTGTGCGGAATCCAGAATAGAAGATAGAAAAGTGAATATATACCGAAAAAAACGTGAACTTTACAAGGTAGCTTCAATACGTCTAGAAGCGTTTTTACCTCGGGATTCTAACCTAGACCAGTACACTATGCGTCTATTTATACTAGTATAGGAGTACACAAAATCTATGTACACGAATTACAAAGTTCACGAAATACAAAGTACACGAAAATACTAAGTATACGAAATCTACAAGACTTGATCTGATTGTTGATTTTGTCAGTCTTTAGCATCTGGATGGGCTCTATAAATTCCCCCTAAACTGATAAAATCAATCAATACAGAGTGTTTTCTCGTGAGGACCAGCTCCAGCATATAGCTTGTGTGTAATTGCCAAAGCAACTACCTTCGTGAATGGTTTGGCTTCCGGTTCATATCCTCCATACACGCGGATTGGATTCTTGTGCAGCACTATCATGTCATGTTTACCAAACTTCAGTAGATCCATGGGGTCTAAGATAAAGTAATCTTCAGATTTGTGCACGATAAGTGCTCCATATGATATCTCATCAAAATACCAAAACTTGAAGTCCTTGAGCGAGTTTTCTGCCACCCTCATGTGAAATGGGACAAACTTCTCAGTGTTGGACGGTGGATACTTGGTGTAGACCCAAGGCTGCATTGTGACAAGATCCATGATGTACTTTGAAATGAATCTTCTTCCCTGTACTGGCTTCATAGTGGGAAAATCTTTATCATATTGGTCCTTCAAAAACTTGGCAAACAGATCAGCTTGATTGTCTTCGAAGATGTTCTTGTATACTGTGTTGTTGATGCTTCTCAAATCAATCTTGAGCAAGGAGGAGAAGTCCTGTGGACGCTTAAAGTACTCCAACTTCCCGTTCACCAGATACAACTGCTGTTGTGTCTGGATCTGTCATTGTGGACAACAAATAAATCTCTTGAGCTGGTGGTGTATGTAAACTCTTGATTCTCCACATCATCTTCAAGATCAGGAGCAATCCATGCCTTTTGTATGGCTGTAGGTGTGGGTTTCCAGTCCTTCCTTTTATCGAACCAGTTCTCTATCAAATTGTCGAACCCGGTCACCTCTGCACCTAAAGCATTGACATACTTGTGAGCATACAAGTAATCTATATATGGATATTCTTAGACATTCCCAAGCACAATGTTTTCTGGTTCATCCTCCTTAGATGCTACCAAGGAGGCGCCAGGAATCTCTTCACATTCTTTATCTATAATGGCTCCAAAAACTGAATCCATACTGATAGCTTTGAACATGTCACTAAAGCCTTCATTCTTGTAACAACCGAATAATTAGCATATTTGATCGTGTATGAAATCCACATTTATTCGACAACTAAAATTATTACAGGATGATAGTAAGCGGGAAATGGTGAACATGGGCGAAAACCGTGCGTGAAACGGAGTTACGGATTGTCCGGAATCACGAAACAAAGAAAAATCTCAAAGTATGGAACATTTGGACTCGTCGCGCTACGCGACGAAGAGGTTGAGGATCCTTCGCGGTACGCGATGGACCAAAATATCTTAAATCTTCCGGATTTCTTCGCGGTACGTGAAGCCCTAATTGGCTCCTCGTCGCAGTACGCGACGGGTGAGGCGGTGGAAAAAGTTGATTACTTCATCCAGAATTCATGCAGAAGATTATTATCTTCTTCTTCTCGAACTTAAACGTTCTACAGACGAAAACACGCACACTTCTATCATCAAATCACCATTCTGAAGCCATCATAAGTTACCGATCGCACCAAGGAACGTGTTTACAAGTCCTGATCGTTGTTTTACCCGCAGAAACCCGTCAGATTAGGTAGTGATTCATTTTACCCTTCTAGTTTGATTTTGATTGATTAGATCTTGATTTTGAACGTAATGACATAGTTAGGATTGTTGATTATTGTCTAGATGATGGCTAGGATTGATTATAAATGAAGAACACGATGTTATGACGGTTAAATCCTTGTTTTGATTCGTTATAATGCCCGATTTGCTTGAAATCACAACTACGGATATAATGGTTTAATCCATTTGATTATGACAATGTAGGTGATTAGTTTGGTTAATCTTTGAAATGCAAAGGTTAAATCTAAGTGTTTCAAACTAATCACAATCATTAACATACTCATTGGAACGATTATCTGGTGTTTATAATAACTATCAGATTAGTATGTTAGACATGGTTATTAAACCTATTCTAATACTACATTGTGATATTTTATGATATCTGGGTAATCAATGATAAGGATTGATCATTTCTAAGCCATTAATCTGTCTAGGAACTGTTTTAGCATTATAATCAACAACATTAACTATTTGATGACTTTCAAGGCAATGTCTTGACACTGAACGTTCAGAAAGATCTAATCAGTAGGTTAAAACATAAATAATTTATTAAGTGTAAACTGATGCAGAATTACACCATTAGTACCAGTTTACGAGGAATCTTGCTACCGTAAGATATCAAGTGAGTTCTTATAGCCCTGTTTTAAATGTTTTATCATTTTGGGCTGATATGCATGTTATAAAGTTATTTTATGAAAATGATTGTATGTATGTATAAAGTTATGGTATGAAAGTGATTTTAACCTGTTTATGGTCAGGTAAAGCATGTTTTCAGGAAAAGTATGTTTTCAGATAAAGAATGTTTTAAAGTAAAGAATGTTTTAAATCTCAACTACGGTTGAGAAGTAAATGATTTTAAGAATTTCAGCTGAGATGTAAAGAATATATTAAGTCTCAACGATGGTTGAGAAGTGAATGATTTTAAGAATCTCAGCTGAGATATAACGAATGTTTTTAAGGTCTCAGCTGCGGTTGAGAAAGAAATGATTATTTTTGTATAAGACACTCGACTTATGTCGAGGATGAAATGTAGGACACTCGACTGATGTCGAGGATGAAATGTAAGACACTCGACTTATGTCGAGGAGGAAATGTAAGACACTCGAACGAGATCGAGGAGGAATTATGGTTTTGCCAGCTGCGGTTGGGCAGAACTTGAGCACAGCGGTGAAAGGAGCCGCTTTTTCTTATGATGTTTAAAGAGTCCTGTGGAAACACGGGCCTGCCGACTGTGTGTCACCAGTGAGGAAATCTTATGCATGTGTAAGTTATCGACTTCGGGTTGATAGTTTAAGAGCCTTGTGCTGCACAAGCCTGTTTGACTTCAGGGGCAGTTGACGGTGAAGTTCCTTCACTGTATGAATGACCTTATGATGATATGTATGTTATGTAATTATGTTATGATGCTATGTATGTTATGAAACTATGATATGAGAACATCTATGCAATGTAGTTAAATTATGTCATGTGATGACATGAATGAATAAAGATTTTTCTAAGAAATGAACTTAGAACTCACCAGCATAAAGCTGACTTGTTTTACATGCATATCAGGTTGAATAGTTTGAGGAAGGAGACCGGGAAGGCTCATGGCATACGTTGAAGACTACCCTGGCATAGACTGGCTGTATTATATAACTGTTAGAAGAGTGGGTATGTTTAATATGTGTACTTTATGCATGTAATCATCTTAAATTCCGCTGCTATAGTAATCTAAATATGGTTTAAGGACTATGGATATGATGATTTGCCAACTGAGGGGCTC
The DNA here is from genome assembly GCA_009363875.1 of Mikania micrantha. Taxonomy (NCBI): domain Eukaryota; kingdom Viridiplantae; phylum Streptophyta; class Magnoliopsida; order Asterales; family Asteraceae; genus Mikania; species Mikania micrantha. Next base: position 20,147,283 of record CM018695.1, read on the forward strand.
GGGGCCTCTCAAGTTGGTATCAGAGGCATAGTTTGAGAGATTCAGTCATCCCTAATGGCTGAACTTAGACTGAAAATGGGACAGAATGAATGCCAGTCAAGGGTAGTTTGATGCCATGAGCATATGACCTTAGAGCTTTGTTATGTTTATGATATAGATTAAATTAGCATGATGTTGCGAATGATAATGTGTTCATGATTGGGAATGTTTAGAACTTATAAGTGAGGTAAACAGTTAATTACACTTGATCAACGTCATTAACAATTTACAATGCTTATTATGTCCTGAATTATTACCTTGATTGACACGTGGTTGTTTGCAATATGTATAGAAAACTAAAATGGCAGGCGAAGGTACAGAAGGTGGACGTAGTAGAGGTCGAGGCCGACCACCTAAAAATAAGAAGCAAGTTGAGGAAGTACAAATGAATAATGCGGAAACTGAAGTCAACATTGAAGAAGAAAATGAAGAAGAGGAAATTAGGCTTGAACCGGTGGTGGTAAAGGCAATATCTAATGAAGTTCGTAAAATTTTAAAAGACTTATTACCTTCAGATAGAACCAAATTCGAAAAGGAAACTACTAAAGAAGGAGCTACTGAGGAAGGAGAGAAAGCTAACAGCTCTAACATAGAGCACAATGAAGATGAGGTATTGATCATCAATGCTAAAGGTAAGGGTTCGGGTACAAAGGAACCCAAAGGATGTGATTACAAAGCTTTTAAAGGGTGCAATCCTCCACCATTTGATGGTAAGAAAGATGCGGTGGCTACCTGCCATTGGATTTCGGCTATGGAGGCGGTTATCGAGATCAGTGAATGTCGGGTTGATCAAGCTGTGAAATTTGCAGCTCATTCATTTACTGAAGAAGCTTTACACTGGTGGAACACGGTCAAGCATTCAAAGACCACTGCTGATGTGGAAGGCTTAAGATGGGAAGACTTAAAAGAATTGGTTACGAAACACTTTTGTCCGAAGAATGAAATTGATAAAATCGAGCGGGAATTTCTGACTTTGAAAGCTGGACGTATGAATCATAGGCAATATACGTCAAAATTTAATGAAATGTCAAGACTGGTTCCTCATTTGGTAAACACGGAGGAACGCAGGTTGAAGTTATATGTGGAAGGACTACCACCTAGAGTTCGAACACATGTAAAGGCGCATGCTCCCAGAACTTTTGAATCGGCCGTAGAAATTAGCGGTATTGTCTGGGATGATGTGTTGGAAGCTGAACCAATAAAGGAAGAACCTAAGAAAAAGTGGTCATCTAGATTTAAAAGAAACCGAAATGACAAACCAGGGCCCCCTATGAAAAGGTTTAAAATGGAAGGAGTTGAAACATGCCCTAAGTGTGGAAGGAAACATGGGGGAGAATGTCGCATGGGGACTACTTTGTGCTACCGTTGTGGAAAAACTGGACATTTCTCGAATAATTGTCCAAGTATGCCAAAATGTTACAATTGTGGTGGAATCGGTCACGTGAGCAAGAATTGTTTTAAACCAAAGACAATGCCTACTGAAGCCAGCAAACCTGAAAGTAGCAAGGGAGGTGAGAAGCAAAAGGCAAAAGCGTGTGCCTTTACTATGACTAAGGATCAGGCCGATAAAGACCCGGATGTGGTGACAGGTACATTCTTGATTAATGATATCCCTGCTTCAGTGCTATTTGATTCTGGTGCAAGAATGAGCTTTGTGGCTATTACTTTTTGCGATAAACTGCGTGTTAATGTTAAAAAGATAGAAAATGCCTTTAATATAGAAACTGCTCTGGGTAAATCCACTAGAGTAACGGAGGCCATTGATGATGATTGTTATATTGATATAGAAGGTCATAGATTCCCTGTTAAGTTGTTCGTGATTACGTTAGGAGGTTTCGATGTAGTTTTGGGTATGGATTGGTTGGCCAAACATGAGGCTAACATTGTCTGTCGACGAAATATGATTTTCTTAACAGCTCTCAATGGGAGATCAGTAACGGTTTACGGGGATAAAGTGTTTAACGCGCCTAAAGTCATTTCGATGATTAAGGCGAGTGAATTTATGAGGCGAGGGTGTGGGGCTTATCTGGCCTATGTTATTGACAAAGAAATTAAGGTAAAAGAATTGGAAGACGTACCCGTGGTGTGTAACTTTCCTGATGTATTTCCTGAGGATTTGCCAGGAATTCCACCTGATCGGGAAATCGAATTCCAAATTGATGTTGTGCCAGGAGCTCAACCTGTCGCCAAGGCACCGTACCGTCTGGCTCCAACAGAGATGAAAGAATTAATGACCCAACTACAAGACCTTCTAGACAAAGGTTTTATAAGACCAAGTGTGTCACCTTGGGGTGCACCGGTGTTGTTTGTAAAGAAAAAGGACGGAAGCATGAGAATGTGTATTGATTATAGGGAATTGAATAAGCTTACAATAAAGAATAAGTATCCGCTACCAAGAATTGATGATCTATTTGACCAATTGCAAGGGGCAAGTTGGTTTTCTAAAATAGATCTCAGATCAGGGTATCATCAGCTAAAGGTAAGAGAACAAGACATTTCGAAGACAGCGTTTCACACACGTTATGGACATTATGAGTTTCTTGTGATGTCTTTTGGATTAACAAACGCTCCTGCGGCGTTTATGGATTTAATGAATCGGGTGTGCAGACCTATGTTAGACCGATCAGTGATTGTGTTTATTGACGACATCTTGATATATTCAAAAAGCGAAGGTGACCATGCTTGTCACATACGGGAAGTACTTGAAATTCTAAGAAGAGAAAAGCTTTATGCTAAGTTCTCCAAATGTGCTTTTTGGTTACGAGAAGTGCAGTTCTTAGGTCATGTCATTAGTCCAGAAGGTATAATGGTGGATCCAGCTAAAGTAGAAGCAGTAATGAAATGGAATCCTCCGAAAACACCAACGGAAGTTCGTAGCTTTCTCGGATTAGCAGGTTACTACAGAAGATTTATTCAGGATTTCTCCAGGATTGCTACACCATTGACAAAATTGACTAGGAAGGAAGTAAAATATGACTGGGGTCCAACTCTGGTCCAAGATTTTGATGAAATTGAAAAAGAGATTAACTGAAGCTCCTATCTTAGCATTACCGGATGGTAATAAAGACATGGTTGTGTACTCAGATGCGTCTTATCTAGGTTTGGGTTGCGTACTTATGCAAAGAGGAAAGGTAATAGCATATGCCTCAAGACAATTGAAAACCCACGAGGCTAATTATCCAACACATGATTTGGAATTGGCTGCTGTGGTATTTGCTTTAAAAATTTGGAGGCATTATCTATATGGAGTTAAATGTACAATTTACACAGATCATAAAAGCCTAAAATACTTCTTTGAACAGAAAGACTTGAATATGAGACAAAGAAGATGGCTTGAACTGCTCAAAGATTATGACTGTGAGATCTTGTACCACCGGGAAAGGCGAATGTGGTGGCTGATGCTTTAAGTCGTAAGACAGAACACTCTGCTATACGAGTTAAGTCTTATAGTTTGGTAATAACACCAGATTTCCTGAATGAGCTTAAGGATGCACAGAAGGAAGGATTAAAGGAAGAAAATGTGGGATTCGAAAGAATCTTTGGTCAAGTTAAAAGTCTAGAAGAAAATGAATTTGGTGTTAAGATTCGATTTGGTCGAATGTGGGTTACACGAAATGGGGACATCAGGTCAAGGATTTTAGATGAAGCACATAAGTCACGTTATTCTATTCATCCTGGGGCAACGAAAATGTATCAAGACCTCCGAAAGGATTATTGGTGGCCAGGTATGAAGTTTAATGTAATGCAGTACGTAAACAAATGTTTGACATGTGCGCAAGTAAAGGCTGAACATCAGAAACCCTATGGTTATGTGCAACCTTTAGAAGTCCCAGAATGGAAGTGGGAACACATCACTATGGATTTTATTACCAAGTTGCCTCTTACAGCGAAACGTCATGATGTTATTTGGGTGATTGTAGACCGGTTAACGAAAAGTGCTCATTTCTTACCTATACGTGAGACGTATACGTCAGAGAAACTGTCTGAATTATTTGTGAAAGAAATAATTACAAGACATGGAGTTCCATTTTCTATAGTGTCAGATCGTGACACGCGATTCGTTTCAAGATTCTGGAAACGATTTCATGAATCGATGGGTACAAGGCTCAATATCAGCACTGCATATCATCCTCAAACAGATGGACAGTCTGAAAGGACTATCCAAACTTTAGAGGACATGCTCAGAGCCTGTATTATTGATTTTGGTGGTAGCTGGGATGATCATTTACCATTGGTGGAATTTTCGTACAATAATAGCTACCATGCTAGTATTGGAATGCCACCATATGAGGCATTGTACGGACGGCGTTGTAGGACACCTGTGTGTTGGGGAGGAGTAGGACAGAAAGAAGTAGGAAGCAAAGCTGCAGTATTAAATTTGACAGAAAAGCTTCAACTAGTCAAAGCGCGAATGAAAGCTGCACAGGATCGACAAAAGTCCTATGCCGATAAAATACAGAGACCAATAGAGTTTGAAGTAGGTGATCAGGTATTGTTAAAAGTTTCACCATGGAAGGGAGTTATTCGATTCAGGAAAAGAGGAAAGCTGAGTCCGAGATTTATTGGACCTTTTCGAATAATGGCACGGGTAGGTAAGGTAGCTTACCGATTAGATCTGCCAGATGAACTGAATAGAATTCATCAGACATTTCACGTTTCACATTTGAGAAAATATCTAGCAAATGATGTAGCATATGTGTCGTTAAATGACATTGAAGTTGATGAGAAGCTAAACTACATAGAAGAACCAGTTGCAATTGTTGACTCAAAAGAAAAATGATTACGTAACAAGACGTTTAAACAAGTTAAGGTTCAATGGAAACACCGAAAAGGATCTGAGGCTACATGGGAGACTGAAGACGAGATGAAACGACTCTACCCACATTTGTTTGAAACGTAACAGGTTTCGAGGACGAAACCTATTGTAAGGAGGATAGATTTGTAACAATCGAATAATTAGCATATTTGATCGTGTATGAAATCCACGTTGATTTGACAGCTAAAATTATTACAGGATGATAGTAAGCGGGAAATGGTGAACATGGGCGAAAACCGTGCGCGAAACGGAGTTACGGATTGTCCGGAATCACGAAACGAAGAAAAATCTCAAAGTATGGAACATTTGGACTCGTCGCGCTACGCGACGAAGAGGTTGAGGATCCTTCACGGTACGCGATGGACCAAAATATCTGAAATCTTCCGGATTTCTTTGCGGTACGCGAAGCCCTAATTGGCTCCTCGTCGCGGTACGCGACGGGTGAGGCGGTGGAGAAAGTTGATTACTTCATCCAGAATTCATGCAGAAGATTATTATCTTCTTCTTCTCGAACTTAAACGTTCTACAGACGAAAACACGTACACTTCTATCATCAAATCACCATTCTGAAGCCATCATAAGTTACCGATCGCACCAAGGAACTGTTTACAAGTCCTGATCGTTGTTTTACCCGCAGAAACCCGTCAGATTAGGTAATGATTCGTTTTACCCTTTTAGTTTGATTTTGTTTGATTAGATCTTGATTTTGAACGTAATGACATAGTTAGGATTGTTGATTATTGCCTAGATGATGGCTAGGATTGATTATAAATGAAGAACACGATGTTCTGACGGTTAAATCCTTGTTTTGATCCGTTATAATGCCCGATTTGCATGAAATCACAACTACGGATATAATGGTTTAATCCATTTGATTATGAAAATGTAGGTGATTAGTTTGGTTAATCTTTGAAATGCAAAGGTTAAATCTAAGTGTTTCAAACTAATCACAATCATTAACATACTCATTGGAACGATTATCTGGTGTTTATAATAACTATCAGATTAGTATGTTAGACATGGTTATTAAACCTATTCTAATACTACATCGTGATATTTCATGATATCTGGGTAATCAATGATAAGGATTGATCATTTCTAAGCCATTAATATGACTAGGAACTGTATTAGCATTATAATCAACAACATTAACTATTTGATGACTTTCAAGGCAATGTCTTTGACATTGAACGTTCAGAAAGATCTAATCAGTAGGTTAAAACATAAATAATTTATTAAGTGTAAACTGATGCAGAATTACACCATTAGTACCAGTTTACGAGGAATCTTGCTACTGTAAGATATCAGTTTACGAGGAATCTTGCTACTGTCGCACCTCAGTCGGAGTCTTTGGTGTTGTCCAGTTCTTAATGGCCTCGATCTTGGCTGGATCTACGTGTATTCCTTTTGCGTTTACTACGTGTCCAAGAAACTGGACTTTGCGAATCCAAATATCGCATTTGGAAAACTTCGCGTATTGTCGTTCCCTCTTCAGTAGTTCCAAGACACGCTTTAAGTGGTCGGCATGTTCTTCTTGGGTCTTGGAGTATATCAGGATATCATCTATGAATACTATTACGAATTTGTCCAGATACGGCTTACACACCCGATTCATGAGATCCATGAATACTGCCGGCGCGTTGGTCAGTCCGAAGGGCATGTCCAAACATTTGTAATGTCAATCTTGCGTCCTAAGGATCGTCTTAGGAATGTCCTTTTCTTGTATCCTCGTTTGATGGTAATCGGAACTCAAAACGATCTTCGGGTAATAGCTTGACCCTTACAACTAGTCTAACAAATCGTCCATTCGTGGTAATGGTATCGATTCCTGTTTGTCACCATGCTTAGCTCTCGGCAGTCGATACACATTCGGGAAGACCCGTCTTTCTTCCTCATAAGCAAGACTGGTGCTCCTCATGTTGATAATCTTGGTCTGGTTAATTCTTTGTCTAACAACTCTTGCATTTGATCAGAACGTTTCTTGCATCTTAGTTGGACCAATCGGTATGGTGCTTTGACGGTTAGTGCGGCTCACGGTGTGAGGTCTATCCGAAACTCGACTTGTCGCTTTGGAGTAGTCCAGGTGGATCTTTGGGAAAATTACAAACAACTTCAATATCCTCCATCTTCCTTTCCTTCTACGATTGTTTCGTGATACAACTAACATCGTTGAGTATCCTTTCTATAGGTACTTGCCAGCCTAGGACATGGTGTTTCGCGTTATTCTCCGTCGTTCTCTCTGAATAGGGATCTGATTTCCATTTGACAACGTAACATTGACCTATCTTCTTATTGCACACACTCTCTGCTTGGTCTGTAGTTACTAGTCTGTCCCCACCATTGCATCAAAGTTTTCGGGACTTACTGAAATTAGGTCGATCTCAAATTCTTGACCCGTCAACACCAAGGCGCATCTTTTGAAAATGTGTTGTGTCTCAATCAGCTTACAGTCGGCTAACTTTTATAGTCTAAGGATGTCAGGGTAATGTTAAGCATTTTACTAAATTCGCTAAGCATCAGGCTACTCTTAGCACCAATATCACATTACATACTAGCATAGGCATTATGTAAAAGGAACGTACCAGTCACAATGATAGGATCATCTTTTGCTTCTTTGGAGTCATTTACAAATGCAGGGCCCATTGTCACGCTTTCTTTTTCCTTCAGTTGTGGGCAATCCCTGCGCAAATGCCCAGGCTTGCCACACTTATAACACCCTTTAACGACTTTCTGGTTGTCTTTGCTACCAACTGGCTTGCTTCTACACTCCTTGGCCATGTGACTGTTTCTTCCGCATTTCCGACATCGATAGCGTTCACACTGGCCGTTGTGATGATATGGGCATCTTTTGCACTTAGGGTATTTCCCCTGGTAGGCATTCTTGCCCTTGGTACTGGATGGTGTAGCAGTAGAGTCGCTAGTTGTTGCTGACTGGTTATGGAGTTGCATTTGTTGGGAAGAGGGAGTTTGATTGTGACTAGGCTCCCACTTGCGCTTGCGATCCTGAGGCTTCAGGTGTTCACCCCTTTTGGGTAATTTACCCTGTGCTACCGCTTGGTTAGTCATATGGTGAGCCAGGCAAATAGTGGGTTGAAGGAGGGTGGGGTCTATCATGATAACCAAGCTTTGGATCTGTTGGGTAATCCACTGACGTACGGCTCAATCTTTTTGTATTCCGGGGTCACCATTTCTGGGCATTGTTTACACCATTCGTGAAATCGAGCGGTGTACTGTTCGATTTCAGATCCTTCCATTTTGTGATTCCAGAACCCCTCCAGTTTCTTGATTTCGTTCTGTGGACAGTATTCTTCCTTCAACATTTTGATGAAATTTTCCCAGGGAATTGAGTTAGCAGTCTTCAGACTCAGTGTCTGGACATGCGAGTTCCACCAAGTGAGGGCTTGTCCTTCTAGAGTCCCGGTAGCAAATTTCACTTTGTCTTCTTCAGAACACTTGCACATGTGAAAGATTGATTCGGCCCTTTTAACCCATTGGAGCAGTCCTACCGCTCCTTCTGATCCCGTGTATGGTTGAGGATGGTAGCTAAGGAAAGTTTTGAAGGTGCATCCTCTTGGGCTGTTGTTGTGAGTCTCACTTCCTGTCTCACTGTTTAAGCATGCAGCCTCGTAATCCGTAATGGCTTTGTTAACCAGTTGTTCTATCATGGCCTCGACAGCCGTAGAATCGATTGACGGGTTGTCAGTGCGCACATACGTTCCTTGACCATCCATTTGTTGGCATCTATATACAATGGATATTGTATTACTCACTGTTAGAGTTATTGTGTGTAAGCATGTGTAGGGAGGAAATATATCATAAACTTAAGATATCATTTCAGAAGTAGGATCGTAGGTTTGACGAGATTACTACTACCAAAAGGATTTGTATGAGCACAACTCGTTCATATCGGTTCTAACAATAGTACAATACTATATATAATAAAGAAATAACCTACTCGGTGGGGATAGTGAAGCTCGAATGTCCACTTTCAGAGGTGTACTATACAGTTTCCCTGATGGTTGTAGCTTATCAATTCAACTTGCCAGAATTTGTATGTACCTATAAATTCACGATTACGTTGGCCACCATAATCGTCAATTTATCTTACACAGTCATTCTAGTTTATTCAATCTCAAGCTACTTAACAATCTCGGGTTCGAAGTTTTGTTTCCTGAGTGTCGATGCTAAGGTTACAATCCATAAACATGCGTCATTTGACTGGGTTTACACTCAAGAAAGAGGTTGGAAAAGGCGTTCGATTTGAGTTGGATTGTGCTATAGGAGTCTTCTTCATAGCATAGAAGAGTTTCCCCTTCGGTCTTGAGTTCGCCTTTTCGCTAATTCCCTTGCACAGGCTGCATCTGTAGTTGAGTGTTAACGCCCGCTAAGGGTGCCAGATGCATGTTCGTAAGAGTTAGATCAAGTCACAAAGCATATTGTTATGTTAAGCACATAATGGGTTGTGTGAAGCTAGCGTAGTGTCTAATGTAGAGCAGTGGCTATAGTCTAAGTTCACTACATGCAAACCTAGTTCTCTATAACCAGGGCTCTGATACCAGTCTGTCACACCCCCAAATTCCCACTCGTGGTGTCAGTCCACGTGGGTGTGACGTGGCCAGGGTCACAGCTCATGGTCATATTGAACGACTCTATATGAGTTAACTCAATCATACAGTTTGTAAAATAAGACTAGTTTCATAAGGTTAGCAGCGGAAAATTTCATCATTAAAGCAGCGGAAATAAGTAATCAGAACTACACTGTTAACATTGTTTAAAATGACAAAAATCAAAACATAAGCCTAGGATTAGAGTCTATATGTATGCAGACTCTCTTGTGCATCTCCATGTGCCTCCTAGCTCATGCTGTTCAGTTACCTGAGAATACATGCTAAAGTGTGTCAACATAAAGTTGGTGAGTTCACAGGTTTAAGTATTGGAAAACAGTAAAACTGTTATATATACTGGGTATGTTAAATAGTTTTGTTGGATCTACGATCCGTAGAGTGTGTCATGTCATCTTACCGAAACTCGACTGTTTCCATTTGCCTCTGCGGGTCATCGCGGAACCCGACATCAACATCGATATTACACTCGTTATGACATCCTGTCAACGTTGTTGCCGAGTGGGGTTGGTCAAACCCAGTAGTACTACGTAATAACGACTCGTTTGTACACAACTAACGGTAAGGGTGGAGAGGACTTGTAGCGATAATAGTACACTCAAAATAGTTTTTCGACATACCAGTCATATATCTAAAACAGTTGCATAGCATTCTCACCCCAAAAGATTAGTAAAACAGTTAAGAGTAAAAGTGGGGCTGTAAACTCACCTGAGTCTGCTTGAGTGCGTTCTTACGAGAACGGAGTAGCTCGCTGGCTAGTAGTTACCTATATCACATAGGTGTTATGAGTTTGTGATCATATTTGTGTTGGTCTCACAGGACCGTATTCGTGTCTAAACAACTCCTGGTTGTTATGTGGGTCGCGTTGACCGTGTTGGTCGTGTTGACCGTGTTTGACCTAACGACCCGTTGGTGACGGGTTTGGATCAAGTGTTCGTGTACGTGCGATTTAGTGTCGTGTGAAGTGTACGGATACCAAAAGTCATTCCTATGAGGAAACTTACTATTTATAGTAAGTTTCTATTTTAGGAAAGTTTCCAATTTAGGCAAGTCAAGCGATAAATCATATTCCGATTATTCTAGCATGCGTATTTATCCTAAATGAGCATGTTATCACATAACACATCGTTACACATAGCCGGTTTAGCATAGTTTGCGCGTAAAAGTTTCTAAAATTAGAAAGTTTACACAAATAAGCATATTTCTTCAACTTTAACAACTAATATCATCTAATATCACTATTTTAGTTCTAAGTAGCCATCAAATCGTAACTAGCATGCTCCTATTCCCGACCTTGCAAAATAAAGTTACTATTTTTAGTAACTTATGAAAATACCCAAAATCAAATCTTCCAACAACATAATCCTTTCAATATCATTATGAAATCACTAGATAAGCATGTTAGACTCATAACATTATCATACATATCATCTATTTGCTATCTTGTGATAAAAAGTTACTATTTATAGTAGCATCTATAAAATCATGACTTTGACCATTCTAAACATTCCTATGCATCAAATAACTATCATATTAACTCTTAAACATCATTTGAAACATATATTTCAGATCTAAACATTCCCATGTGGTCATTTCATCATCAATACCTACTTAGTAACTTTAAAGTTACTATTTTTAGTAATATTCACATCTATGACACATCTTGACCATAATCAAACGATTCTAATCACATGGAACATCATCAATAACACTTTCAATAACATTTCAATATCAATCCTCATGCCAATAGTCTTAGATCATATATGCATGTTACTAGAAACACCCATTTGTGACCAATTCATCAATATACATGTTAACATCATCATGGATCGTCATAGAAACTCATTTAATCAATCTAGATCATCAAATAACACAATATTATCATCAAACCCAGATCCAAACAAAGAAAAATTCGTGCATGTGAAGTGTTAGTGATTGCATGTGGGTATTTCCCATTGCATGTGGGTTTAGAAGTGATTTTAGGCTACATGGAGCATAGATCTACCTTCTAAGGCTTTCAACAAGATGAAATGCTCCTTGAACAGATCTGGATGACTCCTAGAATCGGCTGAGAATGACACTCCAGTAGCTAGGACGTGTTGGTGTTGATGGTGAGATCCCACAAGCCTTCCTTCTTGCCCTCCAAGCTTCAACCTTCGATCTAAGCTTCTCCAATGGTGTTCTTGAGCTTTAGCAGGTTTGGGAGAGGGTTTAGAGGTGTATTTATCGAGCTAATGACGTCTAATACCGGTTATGATGGGTTATAGTAGAGTAGGGTGGTTAATAGGCATGATTAGTCTTGGATTACTCAAGATTTTGCGTGCTGGGGTCGTCGCGTACCGCGACAATGGCTGAAAAGATTCCTCGCGTACCGCGGCGGATTTCGGGATTCCATTTTTCCCGAAACTCGTCGCGTACCGCGATAGAATCTTTTTGGGGTCCATCGCGCACCGCGATGGGTCCACAGAGAGCCCAATTAGCCCAATCTTATTGTTTTGAACCGAATTTCTCGAATACGATCATTGTTTCTCGACACTTAAGCGTTGTTCTACTAACTTAGGTTCTCCGGAACCTAATTGTGCAATGTAAGTGTACTGTGGTTCGATCCGTTCACCAACGTTCGTCATTCAAGACACGTGTGAGTTTCGTGCAATAATTTCTCGAATTATCGGTGTGTTTGGTCCGTTGTGCCACGTGTCACACTAAATACAAATATTCTAGTGCCACGTATGAAATAATAATACACATTATTATTAAAACAAAATAAATGCTGACCTGGAATTTACCAGGTGTCACATCATCCCCCAGTCAATAGGAATTTCGTCCCGAAATTCAGTTCGTGTTGCTCGTGCCAGTTTGGTCGGAGAATAAGTGAGGGTATTTCTTTTTCATCTGATCCTCCCGTTCCCAGGTGTATTCCGGTCCTCGCCGTGAATTCCATCGAACCTTTACAATAGGTATTTTACTGAGTTTCAGCTTCTTGAGTTCCCGGTCCATGATTTCCACCGGTTCCTCAACGAAGTGAAGTTGTTCGTCAATCTGGATTTCCTCCAAAGGAATCGCGAGCGTTTCGTCTGATAGACATTTCTTGAGATTTGAGACGTGAAACACGTTGTGTACACTACTCAATTCTTGCGGTAGTTGTAGTTCGTAGGCCACGGGGCCTATTCGTTTAGTGATCTCAAACGGTCCGATATAACGAGGATTTAACTTTCCCCGCTTCCCGAATCGAATCACTCCCTTCCAAGGTGAGACTTTAAGGAGTACCCGGTCTCCCACCTGGAATTCCAAGGGTTTGCGCCTCTTGTCAGCATAGCTCTTTTGTCGGTCTCGAGCTGCTGCCATTCTGTTACGTATCTGCACGATCTTTTCAGTTGTTTCGTGCACGAGTTCGGGTCCGGTCAGTTGGCTTTCACCAACTTCCGCCCAACAGAGTGGTGATCTGCATTTACGTCCGTAGAGCGCTTCAAAAGGTGCAGCTCCAATGCTGGTGTGGTAGCTGTTATTATACGAAAACTCCACCAAAGGTAAGTGAGTCTCCCAGTTGTTACCGAAGTCAATCAGACATGCTCGAAGCATGTCTTCCAAGGTCTGGATGGTTCGTTCACTCTGACCATCTGTTTGTGGGTGATAGGCAGTGCTCATATCCAATCTTGTCCCAAGCGCCTTGTGTAAGGACTTCCAAAAATGTGCCGTGAAACGGCTGTCTCGGTCAGATATAATAGAGGTTGGGACTCCGTGTCTGGATACGATTTCCTTTAAGTAGACTCGGGTTAACTTCTCCAGTTTGTCAGTTTCCATAATCGGTAAGAAGTGTGCCGATTTCGTGAGTCGGTCGACGATAACCCAAATGGTATCGCAACCACTCGCTGTCTTCGGCAGCTTGGTAATAAAATCCATGGAAATCTGTTCCCACTTCCATACTGGAATTTCCGGCTGTTGGAGTAATCCCGAAGGCTTCTGGTATTCTACCTTGACCTTTGAGCAAGTCAGACATTTACTCACATACGTTGCGATTTCTGACTTCATGTTAGGCCACCAATAAGTTGCTTTTAGATCGTGGTACATTTTGTCAGAACCTGGATGAACTGAGTATCGGCTCTTGTGAGCTTCATCCATCACTACCTTCCTCAAGTCCCCAAAACGTGGGATCCAAATACGATCCATTAGGTAGTAAGCTCCGTCGTCTCTCTGTTTCATCTGCTTGTCCATCCCTCTCATGGCTTCGAGAGTGAGGTTTTCGGCTTTCAATGCTTCTTGTTGAGCGATCCGAATTTGATTTGGCAGTTCGGAGTGGATGGTAAGTTGCAGTGCGCGCACGCGTTTGGTTGTTTCTTTCCGGCTTAGTGCGTCGGCTACTACGTTAGCTTTCCCAGGGTGATACTTGATTGCACAGTCATAATCGTCTATTAGCTCGACCCATCTGCATTGTCTCATGTTTAGTTCCTTTTGGTCGAAAATGTGCTGTAGGCTCTTACGATCAGTGAATATCGTGCACTTAGTGCCGTACAGATAGTGTCGCCAAATCTTCAATGCGAACACTACGGCTCCCAATTCCAAGTCATGAGTCATGTAGTTCTTTTCGTGCACTTTCAATTGTCGTGACGCATAAGCTATAACCTTCTCGCGTTGCATCAATACACAACCGAGTCCTTGTTTTGATGCGTCGCAATAAACTACAAAGTCTTCGCACCAGTCCGGTAGCGATAAAATAGGTGCACTGCACAATTTCTGCTTCAACAAGTCGAAGGCAGCTTCTTGTTTCTCTCCCCATTCAAACTTCTTATTATTGTGCGTAAGGGAAGTCAATGATTGTGCGATCTTTGAGAACATTTCGATAAATCGCCGGTAGTACCCGGCCAATCCCAGAAGCTGTCGCACCTCAGTCGGAGTCTTTGGTGTTGTCCAGTTTTTAATGGCCTCGATCTTGGCTGGATCTACGTTTATTCCTTTTGCGTTTACTACGTGTCCAAGAAACTGGACTTCGCGAATCCAAATATCGCATTTGGAAAACTTCGCGTATTGTCGTTCCCTCTTCAGTAGTTCCAAGACACGCTTTAAGTGGTCGGCATGTTCTTCTTGGGTCTTGGAGTATATAAGGATATCATCTATGAATACTATTACGAATTTGTCCAGATACGGCTTACACACCCGATTCATGAGATCCATGAATACTCCCGGCGCGTTGGTCAGTCCGAAGGGCATGTCCAAACATTTGTAATGTCAATCTTGCGTCCTAAGGATCGTCTTAGGAATGTCCTTTTCTTGTATCCTCGTTTGATGGTAATCAGAACTCAAAACGATCTTCGGGTAATAGCTTGACCCTTACAACTAGTCTAACAAATCGTCCATTCGTGGTAATGGTATCGATTCCTGTTTGTCACCATGCTTAGCTCTCGGCAGTCGATACACATTCGGGAAGACCCGTCTTTCTTCCTCATAAGCAAGACTGGTGCTCCTCATGTTGATAATCTTGGTCTGGTTAATTCTTTGTCTAACAACTCTTGCATTTGATCAGAACGTTTCTTGCATCTTAGTTGGACCAATCGGTATGGTGCTTTGACGGTTAGTGCGGCTCACGGTGTGAGGTCTATCCGAAACTCGACTTGTCGCTTTGGAGTAGTCCAGGTGGATCTTTGGGAAAATAACAAACAACTTCAATATCCTCTATCTTCCTTTCCTTCTACGATTGTTTCGTGATACAACTAACATCGTTGAGTATCCTTTCTATAGGTACTTGCCAGCCTATGACATGGTGTTTCGCGTTATTCTCCGTCGTTCTCTCTGAATAGGGATCTGATTTCCATTTGACAACGTAACATTGACCTATCTTCTTATTGCACACACTCTCTGCTTGGTCTGTAGTTACTAGTCTGTCCCCACCATTGCGTCAAAGTTTTCGGGACTTACTGAAATTAGGTCGATCTCAAATTCTTGACCCGTCAACACCAAGGCGCATCTTTTGAAAATGTGTTGTGTCTCAATCAGCTTACAGTCGGCTAACTTTTATAGTCTAAGGATGTCGGGGTAATGTTAAGCATTTTACTAAATTCGCTAAGCATCAGGCTACTCTTAGCACCAATATCACATTACATACTAGCATAGGCATTATGTAATAGGAACGTACCAGTCACAATGATAGGATCATCTTTTGCTTCTTTGGAGTCATTTACAAATGCAGGGCCCATTGTCACGCTTTCTTTTTCCTTCAGTTGTGGGCAATCCCTGCGCAAATGCCCAGGTTTGCCACACTTATAACACCCTTTAACGACTTTCTGGTTGTCTTTGCTACCAACTGGCTTGCTTCTACACTCCTTGGCCATGTGACCGTTTCTTCCGCATTTCCGACATCGATAGCGTTCACACTGGCCGTTGTGATGATATGGGCATCTTTTGCACTTAGGGTATTTCCCCTGGTAGGCATTCTTGCCCTTGGTACTGGATGGTGTAGGAGTAGAGTCGCTAGTTGTTGCTGACTGGTTATGGAGTTGCATTTGTTGGGAAGAGGGAGTTTGATTGTGACTAGGCTCCCACTTGCGCTTGCGATCCTGAGGCTTCAGGTGTTCACCTCTTTTGGGTAATTTACCCTATGCTACCGCTTGGTTAGTCATATGGTGAGCCAGGCAAATAGTGGGTTGAAGGAGGGTGGGGTCTATCATGATAACCAAGCTTTGGATCTGTTCGGGTAATCCACTGACGTACGGCTCAATCTTTTTGTATTCCGGGGTCACCATTTCTGGGCATTGTTTACACCATTCGTGAAATCGAGCGGTGTACTGTTCGATTTCAGATCCTTCCATTTTGTGATTCCAGAACCCCTCCAGTTTCTTGATTTCGTTCTGTGGACAGTATTCTTCCTTCAACATTTTGATGAAATTTTCCCAGGGAATTGAGTTAGCAATCTTCAGACTCAGTGTCTGGACATGCGAGTTCCACCAAGTGAGGGCTTGTCCTTCTAGAGTCCCGGTAGCAAATTTCACTTTGTCTTTTTCAGAACACTTGCACATGTGAAAGATTGATTCGGCCCTTTTAACCCATTGGAGCAGTCCTACCGCTCCTTCTGATCCCGTGTATGGTTGAGGATGGTAGCTAAGGAAAGTTTTGAAGGTGCATCCTCTTGGGCTGTTGTTGTGAGTCTCACTTCCTGTCTCACTGTTTAAGCATGCAGCCTCGTAATCCGTAATGGCTTTGTTAACCAGTTGTTCTATCATGGCCTCGACAGCCGTAGAATCGATTGACGGGTTGTCAGTGCGCACATACGTTCCTTGACCATCCATTTGTTGGTATCTATATACAATGGATATTGTATTACTCACTGTTAGAGTTATTGCGTGTAAGCATGTGTAGGGAGGAAATATATCATAAACTTAAGATATCATTTCAGAAGTAGGATCGTAGGTTTGACGAGATTACTACTACCAAAAGGATTTGTATGAGCACAACTCGTTCATATCGGTTCTAACAATAGTACAATACTATATATAATAAAGAAATAACCTACTCGGTGGGGATAGTGTACTATACAGTTTCCCTGATGGTTGTAGCTTATCAATTCAACTTGCCAGAATTTGTATGTACCTATAAATTCACGATTACGTTGGCCACCATAATCGTCAATTTATCTTACACAGTCATTCTAGTTTATTCAATCTCAAGCTACTTAACAATCTCGGGTTCGAAGTTTTGCTTCCTGAGTGTCGATGCTAAGGTTACAATCCATAAACATGCGTCATTTGACTGGGTTTACACTCAAGAAAGAGGTTGGAAAAGGCGTTCGATTTGAGTTGGATTGTGCTATAGGAGTCTTCTTCATAGCATAGAAGAGTTTCCCCTTCGGTCTTGAGTTCGCCTTTTCGCTAATTCCCTTGCACAGGCCGCATCTGTAGTTGAGTGTTAACGCCCGCTAAGGGTGCCAGATGCATGTTCGTAAGAGTTAGATCAAGTCACAAAGCATATTGTTATGTTAAGCACATAATGGGTTGTGTGAAGCTAGCGTAGTGTCTAATGTAGAGCAGTGGCTATAGTCTAAGTTCACTACATGCAAACCTAGTTCTCTATAACCAGGGCTCTGATACCAGTCTGTCACACCCCCAAATTCCCACTCGTGGTGTCAGTCCACGTGGGTGTGACGTGGCCAGGGTCACAGCTCATGGTCATATTGAACGACTCTATATGAGTTAACTCAATCATACAGTTTGTAAAATAAGACTAGTTTCATAAGGTTAGCAGCGGAAAAGTTCATCATTAAAGCAGCAGAAATAAGTAATCAGAACTACACTGTTAATGATGCGAGCGGTCAGTATACTAAAAACAGAACTAAATTTAATCTAATTAACCTAAGCTAAAGACACCAAATCTAATCCTAGACCTATACTTAACCTAAACACCTAGTAATAATCGGAAAACCTAAACTAGACCGCTCCTAAGGCAAGTGTACCTGTCGGGTGCAGAATAGCTGACGGAAGTCCGGATATCGAACCACGGACACTAGTGTGGCAAACTAACCTAGACTGTAAATTAAACTAAAGTAAAAGAGGGGGGTTTTGGTGCAACTAATAACCTAATCAGACAGGATTTGACTAAGTGAACTAAACTACAACTATACTAAGAATAGCTACACTAAAACTGGAACTGAATCTGAATCTGAATATGGTGAGGTAAACAGGTGTACCTAGGCTGGGAATCAAAAGTGTGACAGATGCTGATCTGGACTGATTTACTAAGGATGAAGACTAGGATCTTAATGAACAGACCTAAATTTACCTAAAGGGGACCCAGATCAGATACCAGGCAACTCCAATAGAAATCCTAAGTCTGTAATGAATACACTAGTCAATCGGGTATCCTCCCGGACTCCCCGACATGCATTTGCACTCTAACTGGTGGATCACCTCCCGGATTTCTCCACCAGTTTGCATCCTAAGATACTAGAGAGTCATAAAGTTGACAACTTTAACATGGATTGACACTTACACTAAGTAGATCTAAGACAACGCCCTCCCGGGTCGTTTAACTCAAAATTCCTAAGTGTAAGAGACCAACCATCTAACCTATCACCTCCCGGATTTCTAGGTTAGGTTACAAATGCAAATAACTATACTTAATGAAGTATAATCCTATGGAATGTGATCAACAACCCATAAACTAACCTAAAACACAAAGTAGTAGGCCTAACATGCATCTATGTGTGGAAAGACATTCCTAAACACATGTGGATCAAACATACACCAAATATAATCATTCAACATCTGTAATAATCATCAAAGTTTCAAGCTTTACAACTGATTACAAAGCAAACATCATCATTAAGCATAAATCAAGTCCATAATCATCAAAGTTCACAACTTTATCATCCCAAACCTAAGTACAACCATAGATCTAGCCACAAATCATAACTACAGTAGCTAAACAAGTCTGATCAAGGTCTATAAACATTAAAAATCCAAACTTTAAACTAAGAACATGAAAAGTAAAGAGAAATACTCAAGATCTAGCTCCTTCTTCACTCTAACAAGCCCTAATCAAGCCCAATACTCCATGGTTAAGCTCCAGCTGCTCCAAGGCTTGATTAGGGTTCAAAATACGCCGGAGAAGATGCTCAAAGCGGCTGGAATGCGATGCATTTATAGAGGGCAAGAAATTAGGGTTTTAGGGCTCAAAACCATTATCAGGCGTAACGCCTGACGTAGATGCACAATGTCAGGCGTTACGCGCGGGTCAGAAGGAAGCTTGCCGGCTGAAGATTCCGCGCGCATCGCCTGGGTTCAGGAGGTCGCGATAGGCGTACCGCCTAGGTCTAAATCCATTGATTTCTTCGTTTATTCACCCGATCTTGATTCCGACGCCCGTTTGCCTTCATTTCCGCTCCTCCGGGTCACATTCCTGCACAAAAACAATAAAATGTAAAAAGGAACTAGAATCAACTCAAAATATAAACAAAACAGACGAAAACTGACTCGAATATGTACGAAAACGGATGTGTTAAACTAACACATCAAAAATACCCACACTTAAACCTTTTTCGTCCTCGAAAAAAAGCTAGCAAAATGGAATCATAGATCAGGGCTTGGCTTTTATTTGCAAAAGGTATATCAATCCTAAATCCTTGTGTATTAACAACGATTGTTGATATAACGGTCCAATCTAACCCCAAACACCAATTTCAAGTTCCCTAATCATGATTTATTTATGTTCAAGTTTAATCATTCATCTTATGGATCCCATCCCTTGGTCAAAACGAGTTATCTTAATCCTAAACAACAGCTTTCAAGGCATAGGATTAAATCAAAAGACCTAAACCCACCTTTGTATGCAAACTTCCTAGAATAAGTTAAAATCTTAACCTAATGATGGAGATGGATGAAGGTGTGAGCATTTTGCCTTTTTATTCTCTCAATTTCTTTTTCTTTTACCTCACTTGAGCATATTACAGCACTGTTTCACTCGGTTATGAGCCGGGGTATGACAACTGCTTTTTAGCTCTTATTCTCTCTTTCTTTTATTTGCACAGGCTCAGCTCACTTAGTGGATTGTGAAATTTATTTAGCGGGCGCCATAAGTCTCGGATTTATTTTCATAAAAAGAGAACATATGTGCCAGGTTTAAATCTTAAATAATCTCGGTTGTTAGTTTACAGAGGTTCCTTTATTCACTATTACTTAGTTTCAGATTTCCCGAATTTTCCAAGTCTTAAACCCACAAGAATCCTGAATTTAAGTTTTATTCTATCAAATCCTAAGGAACTTTCTATCGGCTGGGCCTACCAACAAATCCCAAATCAATACACAAGTTAGCCTATAAAATCCTAAGCCCTAATCGTAGTCCGATCATCTTCCATTTATAAAATGCAAGCCAGAACGAGGACAATTTCCAGACTCTAGATATATACATCCTCAAAACACTAAACCCAATCAGAAAATGCAAAATAAATGCATAAACAAACAAATATTTACAGAAAGATAAAAATAAGGTAAAAAGTGGAAAAGACTTAGCTGATCACACAATCATCAGCACGAGTGAGTCTATTCCAAAAAGAAGCCAATCACTGCCGGTCGTTTGCAAAAGAAATAGCCTAAGTCGTCGCCACCCGAATGTAATTGAGTACGAATGGTTAGAACCAGACTGCAATTTAAGATCTCAAACAAACCAACTAGATTAACCGAAAACAAAAAGACTCAAAAACTGACTTAAAAATATTTACATTAACTCAATTTAAAAGAAAAATGTTTTTGTAAAGTTTTTGATTTAATTAATTTTTAATTTTTTTTTTTGTTTTTTGTTTTTTTAATTTAAAATAATTACAATTTCATTATTTAATTACAAATTGGAGTTTATTTACAAAAATTTCAAAAATTTTATTCTAAATTACAAAGCTAAATTACAAAATTGACTTGATATATACAATGACTTGATTTTACAAAATTTACAAAACTAAAAGGCGCCAGCCTGACATACCCACACTTAGAACAACACATTGTCCTCAATGTGAATCCAGAACTGGCACATAATTATTAATGAAAATAAATATACAAAAGGTTAGCACGAACTCCCTGAAATATGTAGACGTGTCGTAAATGGAGTTGCGCGCCTCTAAATATACAACAACACTCATACAATTGTTAATTCAACAATAAGATAATTACAATTTACAACACAACACAAAAGTACAACAAATTAATTACAAGTGTTAGATACAACATTATATACAAACATTGAATACAACGAATACATTACAAAAATGAGACAAATAATACAATCAACACATTATACAAATTTTACAATAAATATACACAACCAAAGCACAACATAATATACAACCCCAATAATACATGAAATAAATAAACACAACCACAGAACGAATAAATAAACGACAGACATACAAAAAGAAATGACATAGATACTGTCCAGTTCAAATACATACAACGTAAAACAAAATACATAAACTAAACTAACTATATACTACTCCTCATCCTCATCCGCGCCCACATCAGGCTCGGTGTCAGAGCCGTCCTCGGGATCGGATGGAAGATGAGGGTCTGGCATACGTGGGATCAACTCAACCTCCAGGCGTTCACCCAGGCGCCGGATGTTCGCGTCTATCGTATCCATCATCTGATAGAGATACATAAGGGTAAGACGACGACGAACAGGCCGGCGGCCCTGGGCATCACGAGGTGGTCGCTCACCAACGTGCAAGATACGACGGGGTAAGTCTGGAAGACCCGGAATACGTGCGCCAGATGCCCTATATAAGGCCCCATGTCGAGGCGCGCCGTGTTGCCTCCACGGCGAGGCCTCGCTAAAGATGTAAGCAAAAGTGCAGCGAGGTTCGCCGGGTGGCGACCGTGGAGGCAATAGAGGCAGAAGAGGTCCAGGGCGCTCACCTTGTCCTTGCCGGAGTGGCGATAGATCAAGGTGCTCCCTAGAATCCGATGAAGATATCGCAGTAAAGGGTCTCGGATCTGGGAAGCCAGCTTCCGGTCGGTGTGAGGCTGGGTGGAGATCTCCCTCCAAAAGGCAGCGACATCGTCATCTGCAGCAAACCCGGGCCGGGCGACCCGGGCAGTGCCTCGGAGGTAGCTCTCAAACTCAGGGGCCGTCACCTGCTCCTGCGTGTAAAGCCCGAAGGCGACCGCAAACTGGGCGACACTCATGGTGTGAGGGTGTCGCCCCAGAACAAACGATACAGCTCCAGGATCAGTGAGGGAGCCGATGTCCACTGTGGAGACATCATCGTGTCAAACTCATCTACGCGCCCTAGCTGCTGCAGTACGTCTCTCGCGTAGGACCGGTGCTGAATCGATGCTAAGTCGACGAGGGTCTGCATCCTCGCGTGCTCAGGAGTCCCGGGCGCGAACTGGAGGAAGGTGTGCTCGGCCCGTCGACGAAGCTGCGGTAGCGGCGCAGGAGCGTCCTCCGGCGGGATGACGATGGGAGCTGAATATCGGTACTGCATCTCCCGTGGCTGCTGCTGCTGCCTCCGCTGGGCCTGTGCCTCGGCCACTGTCACACGACGTGCTCTCTTGGGCCTGCTGCCCGATGTAGAAGCGTCTGCCATCTCTGTGATAATTTACAACAAACAAATAGACAACAAATTACAAGCTAATTACAAACCTAAATCCTAAATTTATTAATTTTATGTTACAAGTGTTTATTTATTTACAAAGTGTGTTGATTATGTTATTTATGTACAAAGTTGTTTATTTAATTATTTGTGCTATACATAAATACAAATTGTTATTAAATATATTATACAAGTTTTATTGTAAAATATAGTTAATTAATTAATTTACAAAAATCTACATACATATATTACATACAATTATTAAATACAAAATATTATACATTTTTTTTTGTACCTTATTTATTTTACAAGTTTTAGAATATATACTTATTACAATTTATTTATAATATATATAATACATTTCTTTTTTTACAATACAATTGTTTTTATTTAAAGATTATCTATTATACAATTTTATTTATTATAATATACAATTTATTTTTATTTAATTAAGGACATTTATTATTTAAATTACATTGTATTTTACAAGTGTAGTATTTATTTTACAAAACTTAAATATTATTATTTTTGGTTTTACATACAATATACATATATATTTAATTTACATTTACCTTAATTATATAAAATACATAAGTTTACATACAACACTAAAAATTACAAATTTTTCATATTTCAGCATAATAAATAGTTAGTTTACAAACATATACATTATACATTTACATTAATTTATTTTACAAATACAAATATAATTACATTTATTTTAAGTTACAATAATATTACACTAGTGTACATACATAAAAATTTACATTTACTTTCATTATTATTATTTTTATTTTCTGATGTATTTTACAAAAATTATTCTATGCTACAAAATTTACAATTAGTTTACATATATTTATTTATTAGAAATACATTTATATTTATTTATGAAACTTGACATTATTTTTATTTAGTTATTTGTTTATTTATTATTATTATGATTATTATTATTATTTTTCATTTTTTTCTGAAACCATAGTTAACCAAAACAAAAATAAAAATAAAATAAATAATAAAATAAAAAAAATAAAATACTAAAAGATTTTAAAAAAAAATTCGAAAAGGGGGGGGGGGGCTCCGGCAACTTTTTCCGGCCATACTTCGGCCAAATTCCGGTCATCAAACAAGAATCCCCAAATCAACCCTAATCTAACCTATTCTAATCTAGATATCGAAAAGTAAAATCAAGGAGATCACAGGGGTTACCGGTTGATGGTGGTGAATGGCGGTGGTTGTTGATGGAGATGAACAGAAGCGGCGACTGGTGTGCGGCGGCTCTCGTTGATGGTGGATGTGGTGGTTTAGGGCTCCGGCGGTGTGCGAGGGCGGCGGAGATACTGTGTCAGATGATGATGATGGCTGATGGAGATGAGCGGCGGTTGTTGATTGACAGGAGCGGCGGTGGTCGAAGGTAGATGATGTTGTATGCGGTGGAGATGGGTGATGATGGTGGCGGCGACTGCTGATCGACGGTGGAGGTGATGGCCGGAGCAGATGTGGCGGCGGCGTATAGAAATGAGGAAGATGATGACGATGGGTGGTGCTTGTGATGAGCTGCGGCGGTGGTTGGTGGCAGATGGGAGCGAGCGGAGATGATGATGGTGATGTCAGATAATGAGGATGGAGACGAGCGGCGGTGGCGATTGCGCGGTGGTGGTTGACCGGAGGATGGCGATGGTGGAGGCCGGTGGTCGGAGGGTTGTGCGGCGGAGGCTTAGGGTTTTTCAAGATGATATGTGGATGTGATGATGATGGTGACCGGTTGTGACCGGTTAATATATATATATATATTTTTTTTCGATGAAATTGAGGCCGCGCGTAACGCGCGAAATAATACACCCAAATTAGGCGTTGTGCGCGTGTGCTATCAGATTGTTTTTTAATTATTATTATTATTTTTTTTTTTTAATTAAAAGAAATTCTGAAAAATTAAAAATTAAAAATCAAACAAATTTAAACTAATTAAATTCTAATAACTTAATTTAAACTAAACTAGGATTTAACTACATGCAAGTAAATTAAATTAAATTAACTAAATTTAAATTAACTAATTCCTATTAACTAAAATTAAATTAAATTCTAACTAAGCTTAACTAGGCAAAATTAATTTAAACTAAATCTAATTAAAATTACTTCCAATAAAGCAAATTAAACTAGGCAAGAAATTTAATTAAGATTCTAAATTACCTAAGTTAAACTAGAACATAAAACTAAAACTAACTTAAAATTAAAGAAAATAGAATTAAAAGCAAACAAACCTTAAAAGCAAAAACTTAAACATTAAACCTAAAAAAAACAAAAAGAAAAACCGAGTCAAGCAACTAGTGATACATAAAGTAATCAGATTTAATGTACGGTAGTAAAATCAGTCGTTCGAAATGGGGATATCGAACAATACTGATGTCATACCCACACTTGAATCTGACATAATCGCGAAGGCACAAACACACGTCAATCACATAGACTCGAAATAACAAATAAAAGCTATGTACACTATATACAAGTTGGGCCTAAACCCCAAATCCCTAAGTAGCTCGGGATTCGAGGAGGATAACCTCCTCGTCTGATGGAATCGGGCCTCCAATGTAGGGCTTCAAACGGTGCCCATTGACCTTCCACGTGTGGTCTCCCGATTCCAACTCCACCGCACCATGCGGGAACACCTCGCGAATCACAAATGGGCCTCTCCAACGCGACTTAAGCTTTCCGGGGAAAAGCCTCAGTCTCGAGTCATAAACCAGGACTCGATCGCCCTTCGCGAACTCCTTCACATTCTTCAATCGCCGGTCGTGTAGCGCCTTCGTGCGCTCCTTAAAACTCCACGACCGAGCATACGCCTCGTCGCGTAGCTCATCTAACTCATGTAACTGGAGAAACCGGTGCTTGGCGGCCTGTGACATATCCAAATTCACAGCTTTCAAAGCCCAAAAGGCCTTGTGCTCAAGCTCAACCGGCAGATGACATGCCTTACCATAGACCATCCGATAGGGAGTCGTCCCAATCGGATTCTTAAATGCTGTCCTAAAGGCCCACAAGGCGTCATCTAATTTGTCGGCCCAATCCTTCCTAGTATGGCCGACAGTCCTCTCCAGAATCCTCTTAACTCCCCGATTCGCGTTCTCCACCTGACCGCTGGTCTGCGGGTGATATGCGGTCGACAGACGGTGGGTGACCCCGTACTTGGCAAGCACTTTGTCCATCTGGACATTACAGAAGTGCGTGCCACGGTCACTGATCAACGCTCTCGGAGTACCAAACCTACAAAACAAGTGTTTCAGAAATATCACCACTACTCGCGCGTCATTAGTGGGGAGCGCCTGTGCTTCCACCCACTTAGAAACGTAATCAATCGCGACGAGTATGTACCTGTTCCCTCGAGAAGCAGGGAAAGGTCCCATGAAGTCGATGCCCCAGACATCGAAAATCTCAACAACCTGAATAGGGTGCTGGGGCATCTCATTCCTGGATGAGATGTTGCCTGTCCTCTGACAGGAATCGCACTTCCTACATAACTCATGAGCATCCTTGAAGATGGTGGGCCAATAAAAACCAGAATCAAACACCTTCTTCGCCGTGGAAGAAGGCCCGTGATGCCCACCAGTAAGGCCCTCATGACAGTGCCTAAGGATCTCTAATCCTTCCTCTCTGCTCACACACCTCCTAAAAACCTGATCAGCACACACACGGAAAAGGTAAGGCGCATCCCAGATGTAATGCCTCGTGTCGGCAAAGAACTTCTTGCGCTGCTGGAATGTCAGACCCTTAAGAAGGAAACCGTTGGCCAAATAATTGGCAATGTCTGAAAACCACGGTAATCCCTCATCTAGCCTATCCGTGCGGCAGATCTCCTCTATCCCTACGCTCATAAGCGTCTCCTGTGGAAAGCAATCTCTCATCGCACCCTCTCGAATGAATTCCCTCTCCGGATCCTCAAGTCGCGACAAATGGTCGGCGGCGACGTTCTCAGCACCCTTCTTGTCCTTAATTTCTATGTCAAACTCGGACAGAAGGAGGATCCATCTGATCAGTCTAGGCTTCGCGTCCTTTTTAGCAAAAAGGTAACGGAGAGCCGCATGATCAGTATAGACAACAGTCTTGGAGAGCACGAGGTAAGACCTAAATTTATCAAAAGCATAGACTACCGCCAACAACTCTTTCTCGGTAGTCGTGTAATTCTCTTGCGCGGCATCTAGGGTCTTACTCGCGTAATAAATGGGGTGGAAATGCTTATCCACCCGCTGCCCAAGGACAGCCCCAACTGCGAAATCGCTCGCATCGCACATGAGCTCAAATGGCTGGCTCCAGTCGGGGGCTATCAAGATCGGGGCACTAACCAGCCTCTCCTTCAGAAACTCGAAGGCTCGCACACAATCATCATCAAACACAAACTCCACCTCCTTCTCCAACAAACGAGTGATAGGTCTAGTGATCTTCGAGAAATCCTTAATGAACCGGCGGTAAAATCCCGCATGACCTAGAAAGCTTCGCACAGCTTTCACACTCGTAGGGGGTGGGAGTCTGCTGATCGTCTCTATCTTCGCCTTATCGACCTGGATGCCGTCACGGGATATTTTGTGACCCAGAACTATCCCCTCCGTGACCATAAAGTGGCATTTTTCCCAGTTCAACATCAGATTCGTCTCCACACATCTCCTAAGCATCCTCTCAAGATTGATCAAACACTGATCGAACGAGCTCCCAAAGACAGAGAAATCATCCATAAACACTTCCATGGAGGTCTCGATCATATCTTGAAAGATAGCTACCATACACCTCTGAAACGTCGCTGGAGCGTTACACAACCCGAACGGCATACGACGGTATGCAAAAGTGCCATACGGGCAGGTAAACGTGGTTTTTTCCTGATCCTCTGGTGCTATCGGGATCTGGAAATAACCTGAGAATCCGTCCAGGAAACAGTAAAACTGCTGTCCCGCCAAACGCTCCAGCATCTGGTCGATAAAAGGTAGTGGGAAGTGATCCTTACGGGTGGCGTCATTAAGCTTCCTATAGTCAATGCACACCCGCCAGCCTGTGACTGTACGTGTGGGAACGATCTCCTTCCTCTCGTTCACCACTACAGTCATACCGCCCTTCTTAGGGACCACATGAACTGGGCTCACCCATGATGAATCGGAAATAGGGTAAATGAGCCCAGCATCTAACAGGCGAAGGACCTCCTTCTTGACCACTTCTCCCATATTAGGATTAAGCCTCCTCTGTGGCTGAACCACCGGCTTATAATCCTCCTCCATCAAGATGCGATGCGTACAAAACGAAGGGTGAATACCCTTAATGTCCAATAACTTCCACGCAATCGCCTGTTTGTGCTCCTTAAGCACAGCAATGAGTCTACTCTTCTCTACGGCTGTCAGAGCTGCTGATATGATGACAGGTAGATCAGAGTCCCCATCAAGGAATGCATACTCAAGGTGAGGTGGCAACTCCTTTAGCTCTAATGACGGGGGAGCCTCAACAGATGGCTTGTCAGCCGGCTCAGAACTCTCAACCTCAAACACAGTGGGATAAACATGAGGCTCCATGGCTAAACTGCTAGGAATGTAATCAAGGTAAGCCTCAATAGCAGCAGCCTGGACCTCAACACCCACACTCTCAACTCTCTCATCATTGTCACCTAAGTCCTGATCTCCTAACAGATCAACTCCACTAATGTAGTCCAGGCAACGATCCATAGTAGAGAAAAATGCATCTAGAAAGTAGACCTGATCGTCCTGGCCACTGGAGTTCCTCATGGACTTCACCACATCAAAGGTGACAGTATCATCTCCAACACGCAATGAGATCTTCCCCTCATAAACATCAATCATGGCCTTCGCCGTGCGAAGGAAAGGTCGTCCCATGATGAGGGGAACTCGGTCATCAGCCTGCATGTCAAGTATCACAAAGTCCACTGGGAAGACAAACTTGTCCACCTTCACTAGGACATTCTCAACAATCCCCCTAGGATACTTGACTGACCGATCAGCCAATGCCAAACTCATGCGTGTAGGTGCCGGCTCACCAAGATCTAGCTGCTTATAAATGGAATAAGGCATCAAATTGATGCTAGCACCTAGATCAGCCAAAGCATGGTTCACAGAAGAACCGCCAAACAGACAGGGAATAGTGAAAATCCCTGGATCCTCAAGCTTCTCTGGCAGCTTATTCTGAACCAGAGCCGAACACCTAGCTCCTAAAGTCACGGTAGAGAGTGTCTCCAACTTCTTCTTGTTAGACAGGAGGTCTTTCAAGAACTTAGCATATTTAGGCATATGCTGGAGGGCCTCAACAAACGGGAGATTGATCTTAAGCTGCTTAAACATCTCCAGAAAGTGTCCATACTCCTGATCACGCTTCATCTGCAGTGCGCGTGCAGGATATGGAAGCTTAGTCAAATCAATCTCAGGCTCCTCCGCCACTCTCTTACCCTTCTTCTTCTCCTCTACCTGCTCCCTCCTCAACCTATCAACTGAAGACTCGCTGCTCGGCGCGGTACTTGTTGGGACTAGCCTCACGGGCGCCCCTGCAGGAGTCTCCATCTCTCTCTCCTCGTCCACCGGCTCATCCTCATCAGGTATGATCGGTGGTGGCAGCTCAACATCTCCTCCCCGACCACTACGTGTGGTCACTGCCTTCACATGACCCCTCGGGTTAGGGTCAGTGTTCGCCCTAAACGATCCATCCTGCCTACCCTCAAATCTCTTAGCTAACTCTCCCACTGATCGCTGCAAATCTAGAAATCCAGCCTGCTGGTTCCTCAACAATGTATCGTGCTCCTCGATCTTCTGGTCCCGTAGCTTGTCCTTGTCCATAATCTGCTGAAGCATCTTCATCTGCTGCGCCATCATGTCCTCAAGCTTCGTGTCTCTGTCTCGGCTACCAGAACTCTCGGGAGTGTCTCTCTCAGTGATCGGGATCTGACGAGCCGGTGGCTTCTCATAGGAACTGCTGTCGCTGTGGTTGCCCCGCCAATTGGACTGCTGATGCTGATGCTGTCCCTGGTTCTGATTCCTCCAATGTGAATTCTGATTCCAGCTCGGGTTTTGGTTGAAAGGCCTATTCCATCCAGACTTGATGGCCTCAACCTGTGCCTGATCAGTGACCGGGCACTCAGCAGTAGTATGTCCACCCCTACATATCTCACACCTAGCAGCAGCCATCTTCAATTCCTTAATATCCTTAGCAAGTGCCTCTAAAGCTGCGGCGGTGCTAGTGTCAGGGGTGACATGGTGCATTCCTCTAACAGGAATGGGCGGTGCAACAGTGGGCTTAGCTGCCGGTGCAGCTCTCCTCGCGTATGATGGGTCCTCATACTCGGCTAGGGCAAAGTCCTCGAACATCGCCTCACACTCCTCCGGCTCCTTCTTATCCATGATGTGCCCCCCAGCGGCTGTATTGAATCTGCGCTTCGTCTCCAGTGTCAGTCCATTATAGAACTTCTCGACGAGGGCCCAATCGGATAGGCCGTGCTGTGGGCATCTGCTCAGAAGGGAGTTAAACCTCTCCCATGCCATGTAGTATGGCTCATCCTCGTCCATCCTAAACGAGTGGATCTGATCCCGTAATCTGGCAGATTTAGAAGGAGGATAATACTTCTTCAGGAATTTCGTCTGAAGATCAGCCCATGTGGTAATCGAGTCCCTAGGAAGAAGGTTCAGCCATGTAGCAGCTCGTCCGGCGAGGGTGAATGGAAACAACCGAAGGTAGATGGCCTCCTCAGAAACTCCATTAATGCGGAACGTGTCGCATATACGCACAAAGAGAGAGAGATGGCCTGGTGCATCCTCATCGTCCAGGCCATGAAACTGTGTCGAATTCGTGATAGTCGACATCGCATGAGATGGGATCTGCCAGTTGTTGTTGTTGACACCCGGTCTCGTGATGGAAGACCGGGCACCGACAACACCATGACTGGCTAGCTCGTGAACAGTACGCCTCTGTGGCGGAGGTGGTGGATCCATGTCAAGAGAAAGATCAAGAAAACTTACCTGCTGTCGGGCCCTCAGAATCTGCTCTGGTGATGTAAGCTCGAACTCTGGTGCTCCCTGCGATCGGGTGTGGGGCATGCAACTATCGACACCCTAATCAAACAAGCAAGTAAGGCTCAAGTAGGCACAAGGAAAAATCTAAACTAAGGCACACGAAACAAATAAAGGCACTAAAGAGGAAAATTAAACTAAACCTAAAAGGAAAACTAAACTAACAGGGGGGGGGAAAGAAAACAGGAAAACAGGAAAAGAGCAACTTAAAGTCACAATCTAAGTAATCTTTGCTATTGCCTAGTGTCCCCGGCAACGGCGCCAAAAACTTGATGCGAGCGGTCAGTATACTAAAAACAGAACTAAATTTAATCTAATTAACCTAAGCTAAAGACACCAAATCTAATCCTAGACCTATACTTAACCTAAACACCTAGTAATAATCGGAAAACCTAAACTAGACCGCTCCTAAGGCAAGTGTACCTGTCGGGTGCAGAATAGCTGACGGAAGTCCGGATATCGAACCACGGACACTAGTGTGGCAAACTAACCTAGACTGTAAATTAAACTAAAGTAAAAGAGGGGGGGTTTTGGTGCAACTAATAACCTAATCAGACAGGATTTGACTAAGTGAACTAAACTACAACTATACTAAGAATAGCTACACTAAAACTGGAACTGAATCTGAATCTGAATATGGTGAGGTAAACAGGTGTACCTAGGCTGGGAATCAAAAGTGTGACAGATGCTGATCTGGACTGATTTACTAAGGATGAAGACTAGGATCTTAATGAACAGACCTAAATTTACCTAAAGGGGACCCAGATCAGATACCAGGCAACTCCAATAGAAATCCTAAGTCTGTAATGAATACACTAGTCAATCGGGTATCCTCCCGGACTCCCCGACATGCATTTGCACTCTAACTGGTGGATCACCTCCCGGATTTCTCCACCAGTTTGCATCCTAAGATACTAGAGAGTCATAAAGTTGACAACTTTAACATGGATTGACACTTACACTAAGTAGATCTAAGACAACGCCCTCCCGGGTCATTTAACTCAAAATTCTTAAGTGTAAGAGACCAACCATCTAACCTATCACCTCCCGGATTTCTAGGTTAGGTTACAAATGCAAATAACTATACTTAATGAAGTCTAATCCTATGGAATGTGATCAACAACCCATAAACTAACCTAAAACACAAAGTAGTAGGCCTAACATGCATCTATGTGTGGAAAGACATTCCTAAACACATGTGGATCAAACATACACCAAATATAATCATTCAACATCTGTAATAATCATCAAAGTTTCAAGCTTTACAACTGATTACAAAGCAAACATCATCATTAAGCATAAATCAAGTCCATAATCATCAAAGTTCACAACTTTATCATCCCAAACCTAAGTACAACCATAGATCTAGCCACAAATCATAACTACAGTAGCTAAACAAGTCTGATCAAGGTCTATAAACATTAAAAATCCAAACTTTAAACTAAGAACATGAAAAGTAAAGAGAAATACTCAAGATCTAGCTCCTTCTTCACTCTAACAAGCCCTAATCAAGCCCAATACTCCATGGTTAAGCTCCAGCTGCTCCAAGGCTTGATTAGGGTTCAAAATACGCCGGAGAAGATGCTCAAAGCGGCTGGAATGCGATGCATTTATAGAGGGCAAGAAATTAGGGTTTTAGGGCTCAAAACCATTATCAGGCGTAACGCCTGACGTAGATGCACAATGTCAGGCGTTACGCGCGGGTCAGAAGGAAGCTTGCCGGCTGAAGATTCCGCGCGCATCGCCTGGGTTCAGGAGGTCGCGATAGGCGTACCGCCTAGGTCTAAATCCATTGATTTCTTCGTTTATTCACCCGATCTTGATTCCGACGCCCGTTTGCCTTCATTTCCGCTCCTCCGGGTCACATTCCTGCACAAAAACAATAAAATGTAAAAAGGAACTAGAATCAACTCAAAATATAAACAAAACAGACGAAAACTGACTCGAATATGTACGAAAACGGATGTGTTAAACTAACACATCAGTTAACATTGTTTAAAATGACAAAAATCAAAACATAAGCCTAGGATTAGAGTCTATATGTATGCAGACTCTCTTGTGCATCTCCATGTGCCTCCTAGCTCATGCTGTTCAGTTACCTGAGAATACATGCTAAAGTGTGTCAACATAAAGTTGGTGAGTTCACAGGTTTAAGTATTGGAAAACAGTAAAACAGTTATATATACTGGGTATGTTAAATAGTTTTGTTGGATCTACGATCCGTAGAGTGTGTCATGTCATCTTACCGAAACTCGACTGTTTCCATTTGCCTCTGCGGGTCATCGCGGAACCCGACATCAACATCGATATTACACTCGTTATGACATCCTGTCAACGTTGTTGCCGAGTGGGGTTGGTCAAACCCAGTAGTACTACGTAATAACGACTCGTTTGTACACAACTAACGGTAAGGGTGGAGAGGACTTGTTGCGATAATAGTACACTCAAAATAGTTTTTCGACATACCAGTCATATATCTAAAACAGTTGCATAGCATTCTCACCCCAAAAGATTAGTAAAACAGTTAAGAGTAAAAGTGGGGCTGTAAACTCACCTGAGTCTGCTTGAGTGCGTTCTTACGAGAACGGAGTAGCTCGCTGGCTAGTAGTTACCTATATCACATAGGTGTTATGAGTTTGTGATCATATTTGTGTTGGTCTCACAGGACCGTATTCGTGTCTAAACAACTCCTGGTTGTTATGTGGGTCGCGTTGACCGTGTTGGTCGTGTTGACCGTGTTTGACCTAACGACCCGTTGGTGACGGGTTTGGATCAAGTGTTCGTGTACGTGCGATTTAGTGTCGTGTGAAGTGCACGGATACCAAAAGTCATTCCTATGAGGAAACTTACTATTTATAGTAAGTTTCTATTTTAGGAAAGTTTCCAATTTAGGCAAGTCAAGCGATAAATCATATTCCGATTATTCTAGCATGCGTATTTATCCTAAATGAGCATGTTATCACATAGCACATCGTTACACATAGCCGGTTTAGCATAGTTTGCGCGTAAAAGTTTCTAAAATTAGAAAGTTTACACAAATAAGCATATTTCTTCAACTTTAACAACTAATATCATCTAATATCACTATTTTAGTTCTAAGTAGCCATCAAATCGTAACTAGCATGCTCCTATTCCCGACCTTGCAAAATAAAGTTACTATTTTTAGTAACTTATGAAAATACCCAAAATCAAATCTTCCAACAACATAATCCTTTCAATATCATTATGAAATCACTAGATAAGCATGTTAGACTCATAACATTATCATACATATCATCTATTTGCTATCTTGTGATAAAAAGTTACTATTTATAGTAGCATCTATAAAATCATGACTTTGACCATTCTAAACATTCCTATGCATCAAATAACTATCATATTAACTCTTAAACATCATTTGAAACATATATTTCAGATCTAAACATTCCCATGTGGTCATTTCATCATCAATACCTACTTAGTAACTTTAAAGTTACTATTTTTAGTAATATTCACATCTATGACACATCTTGACCATAATCAAACGATTCTAATCACATGGAACATCATCAATAACACTTTCAATAACATTTCAATATCAATCCTCATGCCAATAGTCTTAGATCATATATGCATGTTACTAGAAACA
The DNA here is from genome assembly GCA_009363875.1 of Mikania micrantha. Lineage (NCBI taxonomy): Eukaryota > Viridiplantae > Streptophyta > Magnoliopsida > Asterales > Asteraceae > Mikania > Mikania micrantha. Next base: position 20,181,490 of record CM018695.1, read on the forward strand.
CCCATTTGTGACCAATTCATCAATATACATGTTAACATCATCATGGATCGTCATAGAAACTCATTTAATCAATCTAGATCATCAAATAACACAAGATTATCATCAAACCTAGATCCAAACAAAGAAAAATTCGTGCATGTGAAGTGTTAGTGATTGCATGTGGGTATTTCCCATTGCATGTGGGTTTAGAAGTGATTTTAGGCTACATGGAGCATAGATCTACCTTCTAAGGCTTTCAACAAGATGAAATGCTCCTTGAACAGATCTGGATGACTCCTAGAATCGGCTGAGAATGACACTCCAGTAGCTAGGACGTGTTGGTGTTGATGGTGAGATCCCACAAGCCTTCCTTCTTGCCCTCCAAGCTTCAACCTTCGATCTAAGCTTCTCCAATGGTGTTCTTGAGCTTTAGCAGGTTTGGGAGAGGGTTTAGAGGTGTATTTATCGAGCTAATGACGTCTAATACCGGTTATGATGGGTTATAGTAGAGTAGGGTGGTTAATAGGCATGATTAGTCTTGGATTACTCAAGATTTTGCGTGCTGGGGTCGTCGCGTACCGCGACAATGGCTGAAAAGATTCCTCGCGTACCGCGGCGGATTTCGGGATTCCATTTTTCCCGAAACTCGTCGCGTACCGCGATAGAATCTTTTTGGGGTCCATCGCGTACCGCGATGGGTCCACAGAGAGCCCAATTAGCCCAATCTTATTGTTTTGAACCGAATTTCTCGTATTTCTCGAATACGATCATCGTTTCTCGACACTTAAGCGTTGTTCTACTAACTTAGGTTCTCCGGAACCTAATTGTGCAATGTAAGTGTACTGTGGTTCGATCCGTTCACCAACGTTCGTCATTCAAGACACGTGTGAGTTTCGTGCGATAATTTCTCGAATTATCGGTGTGTTTGGTCCGTTGTGCCACGTGTCACACTAAATACAAATATTCTAGTGCCACGTATGAAATAATAATACATATTATTATTAAAACAAAATAAATGCTGACCTGGAATTTACCAGGTGTCACAGATTTGCATGAAATCACAACAACGGATATAATGGTTTTATCCATTTGATTATGAAAATGTAGGTGATTAGTTTGGTTAATCTTTGAAATGCAAAGGTTAAATCTAAGTGTTTCAAACTAATCACAATCATTAACATACTCATTGGAACGATTATCTGGTGTTTATAATAACTATCAGATTAGTATGTTAGACATGGTTATTAAACCTATTCTAATACTACATTGTGATATTTTATGATATCTGGGTAATCAATGATAAGGATTGATATTTCTAAGCCATTAATATGACTAGGAACTGTATTAGCATTATAATCAACAACATTAACTATTTGATGACTTTCAAGGCAATGTCTTTGACATTGAACGTTCAGAAAGATCTAATCAGTAGGTTAAAATATAAATAATTTATTAAGTGTAAACTGATGCAGAATTACACCATTAGTACCAGTTTACGAGGAATCTTGCTACCGTAAGATATCAAGTGAGTTCTTATAGCCTTGTTTTAAATGTTTTATCATTTTGGGCTGATATGCATGTTATAAAGTTATTTTATGAAAATGATTGTATGTATGTATAAAGTTATGGTATGAAAGTGATTTTAACCTGATTATGGTCAGGTAAAGCATGTTTTCAGGAAAAGTATGTTTTCAGATAAAGAATGTTTTAAAGTAAAGAATGTTTTAAATCTCAACTACGGTTGAGAAGTAAATGATTTTAAGAATTTCAGCTGAGATGTGAAGAATATATTAAGTCTCAACGATGGTTGAGAAGTGAATGATTTTAAGAATCTCAGCTGAGATATAACGAATGTTTTTAAGGTCTCAACTGCGGTTGAGAAAGAAATGATTATTTTTGTATAAGACACTCGACTGATGTCGAGGATGAAATGTAAGACACTCGACTGATGTCGAGGATGAAATGTAAGACACTCGACTGATGTCGAGGAGGAAATGTAAGACACTCGACCGAGATCGAGGAGGAATTAAGGTTTTGCCTGCTGCGGTTAGGCAGAACTTGAGCACAGCGGTGAAAGGAGCCGCTTTTGATTATGATGTTTAAAGAGTCCTGTGGAAACACGGGCCTGCCGACTGTGTGTCGCCAGTGAGGAAATCTTATGCATGTGTAAGTTATCGATTTCGGGTTGATAGTTTAAGAGCCTTGTGCTGTACAAGCTTGTTTGACTTCAGGGTCAGCAGTTGACGGTGAAGTTCCTTCACTGTATGAATGACGTTATGATGATATGTATGTTAGGTAATTATGTTATGATGCTATGTATGTTATGAAACTATGATATGAGAACATGTATGCAATGTAGTTAAATTATGTCATGTGATGACATGAATGAATAAAGATTTTTCTAAGAAATGAACTTAGAACTCACCAGCATTAAGCTGACTTGTTTTACATGCATATCAGGTTGAATAGTTTGAGGAAGGAGACCGGGAAGGCTCATGGCATACGTTGAAGACTACCCTGGCATAGACTGGCTGTATTATATAACTGTTAGAAGAGTGGGTTATGTTTAATATGTGTACTTTATGCATGTAATCATCTTAAATTCCGCTGCTATAGTAATGTAAATATGGTTTAAGGACTATGGATATGATGATTTGCCAACCGAGGGGCTCGGGGCCTCTCAAGTTGGTATCAGAGGCATAGTTTGAGAGATTCAGTCATCCCTAATGGCTGAACTTAGACTGAAAATGGGACAGAATGAATGCCAGTCAAGGGTAGTTTGATGCCATGAGCATATGACCTTAGAGCTTTGTTATGTTTATGATATAGATTAAATTAGCATGATGTTGCAAATGATAATGTGTTCATGATTGGGAATGTTTAGAACTTATAAGTGAGGTAAATAGTTAATTACACTTGATCAACGTCATTAACAATTTACAATGCTTATTATGTCCTGAATTATTACCTTGATTGACACGTGGTTGTTTGCAATATGTATAGAAAACTAAAATGGCAGGCGAAGGTACAGAAGGTGGACGTAGTAGAGGTCGAGGCCGACCACCTAAAAATAAGAAGCAAGTTGAGGAAGTACAAATGAATAATGCGGAAACTGAAGTCAACATTGAAGAAGAAAATGAAGAAGAGGAAATTAGGCTTGAACCGGTGGTGGTAAAGGCAATATCTAATGAAGTTCGTAAAATTTTAAAAGACTTATTACCTTCAGATAGAACCAAAGTCGAAAAGGAAACTACTAAAGAAGGAGCTACTGAGGAAGGAGAGAAAGCTAACAGCTCTAACATAGAGCACAATGAAGATGAGGTATTGATCATCAATGCTAAGGGTAAGGGTTCGGGTACAAAGGAACCCAAAGGATGTGATTACAAAGCTTTTAAAGGGTGCAATCCTCCACCATTTGATGGTAAGAAAGATGCGGTGGCTACCTGCCATTGGATTTCGGCTATGGAGGCGGTTATCGAGATCAGTGAATGTCGGGTTGATCAAGCTGTGAAATTTGCAGCTCATTCATTTACTGAAGAAGCTTTACACTGGTGGAACACGGTCAAGCAGTCAAAGACCACTGCTGATGTGGAAGGCTTAAGATGGGAAGACTTAAAAGAATTGGTTACGAAACACTTTTGTCCGAAGAATGAAATTGATAAAATCGAGCGGGAATTTCTGACTTTGAAAGCTGGACGTATGAATCATAGGCAATATACGTCAAAATTTAATGAAATGTCAAGACTGGTTCCTCATTTGGTAAACACGGAGGAACGCAGGTTGAAGTTATATGTGGAAGGACTACCACCTAGAGTTCGAACACATGTAAAGGCGCATGCTCCCAGAACTTTTGAATCGGCCGTAGAAATTAGCGGTATTGTCTGGGATGATGTGTTGGAAGCTGAACCAATAAAGGAAGAACCTAAGCAAAAGTGGTCATCTAGATTTAAAAGAAACCGAAATGACAAACCAGGGCCCCCTATGAAAAGGTTTAAAATGGAAGGAGTTGAAACATGCCCTAAGTGTGGAAGGAAACATGGGGGAGAATGTCGCATGGGGACTACTTTGTGCTACCGTTGTGGAAAAACTGGACATTTTTCGAATAATTGTCCAAGTATGCCAAAATGTTACAATTGTGGTGGAATCGGTCACGTGAGCAAGAATTGTTTTAAACCAAAGACAATGCCTACTGAAGCCAGCAAACCTGAAAGTAGCAAGGGAGGTGAGAAGCAAAAGGCAAAAGCGTGTGCCTTTACTATGACTAAGGATCAGGCCGATAAAGACCCGGATGTGGTGACAGGTACATTCTTGATTAATGATATCCCTGCTTCAGTGCTATTTGATTCTGGTGCAAGAATGAGCTTTGTGGCTATTACTTTTTGCGATAAACTGCGTGTTAATGTTAAAAAGATAGAAAATGCCTTTAATATAGAAACTGCTCTGGGTAAATCCACTAGAGTAACGGAGGCCATTGATGATGATTGTTATATTGATATAGAAGGTCATAGATTCCCTGTTAAGTTGTTCGTGATTACGTTAGGAGGTTTCGATGTAGTTTTGGGTATGGATTGGTTGGCCAAACATGAGGCTAACATTGTCTGTCGACGAAATATGATTTTCTTAACAGCTCTCAATGGGAGATCAGTAACGGTTTACGGGGATAAAGTGTTTAACGCGCCTAAAGTCATTTCGATGATTAAGGCGAGTGAATTTATGAGGCGAGGGTGTGGGGCTTATCTGGCCTATGTTATTGACAAAGAAATTAAGGTAAAAGAATTGGAAGACGTACCCGTGGTGTGTAACTTTCCTGATGTATTTCCTGAGGATTTGCCAGGAATTCCACCTGATCGGGAAATCGAATTCCAAATTGATGTTGTGCCAGGAGCTCAACCCGTCGCCAAGGCACCGTACCGTCTGGCTCCAACAGAGATGAAAGAATTAATGACCCAACTACAAGACCTTCTAGACAAAGGTTTTATAAGACCAAGTGTGTCACCTTGGGGTGCACCGGTGTTGTTTGTAAAGAAAAAGGACGGAAGCATGAGAATGTGTATTGATTATAGGGAATTGAATAAGCTTACAATAAAGAATAAGTATCCGCTACCAAGAATTGATGATCTATTTGACCAATTGCAAGGGGCAAGTTGGTTTTCTAAAATAGATCTCAGATCAGGGTATCATCAGCTAAAGGTAAGAGAACAAGACATTTCGAAGACAGCATTTCACACACGTTATGGACATTATGAGTTTCTTGTGATGTCTTTTGGATTAACAAACGCTCCTGCGGCGTTTATGGATTTAATGAATCGGGTGTGCAGACCTATGTTAGACCGATCAGTGATTGTGTTTATTGACGACATCTTGATATATTCAAAGAGCGAAGGTGACCATGCTTGTCACATACGGGAAGTACTTGAAATTCTAAGAAGAGAAAAGCTTTATGCTAAGTTCTCCAAATGTGCTTTTTGGTTACGAGAAGTGCAGTTCTTAGGTCATGTCATTAGTCCAGAAGGTATAATGGTGGATCCAGCTAAAGTAGAAGCAGTAATGAAATGGAATCCTCCGAAAACACCAACGGAAGTTCGTAGCTTTCTCGGATTAGCAGGTTACTACAGAAGATTTATTCAGGATTTCTCCAGGATTGCTACACCGTTGACAAAATTGACTAGGAAGGAAGTAAAATATGACTGGGGTCCAACTCTGGTCCAAGATTTTGATGAAATTGAAAAAGAGATTAACTGAAGCTCCTATCTTAGCATTACCGGATGGTAATAAAGACATGGTTGTGTACTCAGATGCGTCTTATCTAGGTTTGGGTTGCGTACTTATGCAAAGAGGAAAGGTAATAGCATATGCCTCAAGACAATTGAAAACCCACGAGGCTAATTATCCAACACATGATTTGGAATTGGCTGCTGTGGTATTTGCTTTAAAAATTTGGAGGCATTATCTATATGGAGTTAAATGTACAATTTACACAGATCATAAAAGCCTAAAATACTTCTTTGAACAGAAAGACTTGAATATGAGACAAAGAAGATGGCTTGAACTGCTCAAAGATTATGACTGTGAGATCTTGTACCACCGGGAAAGGCGAATGTGGTGGCTGATGCTTTAAGTCGTAAGACAGAACACTCTGCTATACGAGTTAAGTCTTATAGTTTGGTAATAACACCAGATTTCCTGAATGAGCTTAAGGATGCACAGAAGGAAGGATTAAAGGAAGAAAATGTGGGATTCGAAAGAATCTTTGGTCAAGTTAAAAGTCTAGAAGAAAATGAATTTGGTGTTAAGATTCGATTTGGTCGAATGTGGGTTACACGAAATGGGGACATCAGGTCAAGGATTTTAGATGAAGCACATAAGTCACGTTATTCTATTCATCCTGGGGCAACGAAAATGTATCAAGACCTCCGAAAGGATTATTGGTGGCCAGGTATGAAGTTTAATGTAATGCAGTACGTAAACAAATGTTTGACATGTGCGCAAGTAAAGGCTGAACATCAGAAACCCTATGGTTATGTGCAACCTTTAGAAGTCCCAGAATGGAAGTGGGAACACATCACTATGGATTTTATTACCAAGTTGCCTCTTACAGCGAAACGTCATGATGTTATTTGGGTGATTGTAGACCGGTTAACGAAAAGTGCTCATTTCTTACCTATACGTGAGACGTATACGTCAGAGAAACTGTCTGAATTATTTGTGAAAGAAATAATTACAAGACATGGAGTTCCATTTTCTATAGTGTCAGATCGTGACACGCGATTCGTTTCAAGATTCTGGAAACGATTTCATGAATCGATGGGTACAAGGCTCAATATCAGCACTGCATATCATCCTCAAACAGATGGACAGTCTGAAAGGACTATCCAAACTTTAGAGGACATGCTCAGAGCCTGTATTATTGATTTTGGTGGTAGCTGGGATGATCATTTACCATTGGTGGAATTTTCGTACAATAATAGCTACCATGCTAGTATTGGAATGCCACCATATGAGGCATTGTACGGACGGCGTTGTAGGACACCTATGTGTTGGGGAGGAGTAGGACAGAAAGAAGTAGGAAGCAAAGCTGCAGTATTAAATTTGACAGAAAAGCTTCAACTAGTCAAAGCGCGAATGAAAGCTGCACAGGATCGACAAAAGTCCTATGCCGATAAAAGACGGAGACCAATAGAGTTTGAAGTAGGTGATCAGGTATTGTTAAAAGTTTCACCATGGAAGGGAGTTATTCGATTCAGGAAAAGAGGAAAGCTGAGTCCGAGATTTATTGGACCTTTTCGAATAATGGCACGGGTAGGTAAGGTAGCTTACCGATTAGATCTGCCAGATGAACTGAATAGAATTCATCCGACATTTCACGTTTCACATTTGAGAAAATATCTAGCAAATGATGTAGCATATGTGCCGTTAAATGACATTGAAGTTGATGAGAAGCTAAACTACATAGAAGAACCAGTTGCAATTGTTGACACAAAAGAAAAATGATTACGTAACAAGACGATTAGACAAGTTAAGGTTCAATGGAAACACCGAAAAGGATCTGAGGCTACATGGGAGACTGAAGACGAGATGAAACGACTCTACCCACATTTGTTTGAAACGTAACAGGTTTCGAGGACGAAACCTATTGTAAGGAGGATAGATTTGTAACAATCGAATAATTAGCATATTTGATCGTGTATGAAATCCACGTTGATTTGACAGCTAAAATTATTACAGGATGATAGTAAGCGGGAAATGGTGAACATGGGCGAAAACCGTGCGCGAAACGGAGTTACGGATTGTCCGGAATCACGAAACGAAGAAAAATCTCAAAGTATGGAACATTTGGACTCGTCGCGCTACGCGACGAAGAGGTTGAGGATCCTTCGCGGTACGCGATGGACCAAAATATCTGAAATCTTCCGGATTTCTTTGCGGTACGCGAAGCCCTAATTGGCTCCTCGTCGCGGTACGCGACGGGTGAGGCGGTGGAGAAAGTTGATTACTTCATCCAGAATTCATGCAGAAGATTATTATCTTCTTCTTCTCGAACTTAAACGTTCTACAGACGAAAACACGTACACTTCTATCATCAAATCACCATTCTGAAGCCATCATAAGTTACCGATCGCACCAAGGAACTGTTTACAAGTCCTGATCGTTGTTTTACCCGCAGAAACCCGTCAGATTAGGTAATGATTCGTCAAATTAGGGTTTTAGGGCTCAAAACCATTATCAGGCGTAACGCCTGACGTAGATGCACAATGTCAGGCGTTACGCGCGGGTCAGAAGGAAGCTTGCCGGCTGAAGATTCCGCGCGCATCGCCTGGGTTCAGGAGGTCGCGATAGGCGTACCGCCTAGGTCTAAATCCATTGATTTCTTCGTTTATTCACCCGATCTTGATTCCGACGCCCGTTTGCCTTCATTTCCGCTCCTCCGGGTCACATTCCTGCACAAAAACAATAAAATGTAAAAAGGAACTAGAATCAACTCAAAATATAAACAAAACAGACGAAAACTGACTCGAATATGTACGAAAACGGATGTGTTAAACTAACACATCAGTTAACATTGTTTAAAATGACAAAAATCAAAACATAAGCCTAGGATTAGAGTCTATATGTATGCAGACTCTCTTGTGCATCTCCATGTGCCTCCTAGCTCATGCTGTTCAGTTACCTGAGAATACATGCTAAAGTGTGTCAACATAAAGTTGGTGAGTTCACAGGTTTAAGTATTGGAAAACAGTAAAACAGTTATATATACTGGGTATGTTAAATAGTTTTGTTGGATCTACGATCCGTAGAGTGTGTCATGTCATCTTACCGAAACTCGACTGTTTCCATTTGCCTCTGCGGGTCATCGCGGAACCCGACATCAACATCGATATTACACTCGTTATGACATCCTGTCAACGTTGTTGCCGAGTGGGGTTGGTCAAACCCAGTAGTACTACGTAATAACGACTCGTTTGTACACAACTAACGGTAAGGGTGGAGAGGACTTGTTGCGATAATAGTACACTCAAAATAGTTTTTCGACATACCAGTCATATATCTAAAACAGTTGCATAGCATTCTCACCCCAAAAGATTAGTAAAACAGTTAAGAGTAAAAGTGGGGCTGTAAACTCACCTGAGTCTGCTTGAGTGCGTTCTTACGAGAACGGAGTAGCTCGCTGGCTAGTAGTTACCTATATCACATAGGTGTTATGAGTTTGTGATCATATTTGTGTTGGTCTCACAGGACCGTATTCGTGTCTAAACAACTCCTGGTTGTTATGTGGGTCGCGTTGACCGTGTTGGTCGTGTTGACCGTGTTTGACCTAACGACCCGTTGGTGACGGGTTTGGATCAAGTGTTCGTGTACGTGCGATTTAGTGTCGTGTGAAGTGCACGGATACCAAAAGTCATTCCTATGAGGAAACTTACTATTTATAGTAAGTTTCTATTTTAGGAAAGTTTCCAATTTAGGCAAGTCAAGCGATAAATCATATTCCGATTATTCTAGCATGCGTATTTATCCTAAATGAGCATGTTATCACATAGCACATCGTTACACATAGCCGGTTTAGCATAGTTTGCGCGTAAAAGTTTCTAAAATTAGAAAGTTTACACAAATAAGCATATTTCTTCAACTTTAACAACTAATATCATCTAATATCACTATTTTAGTTCTAAGTAGCCATCAAATCGTAACTAGCATGCTCCTATTCCCGACCTTGCAAAATAAAGTTACTATTTTTAGTAACTTATGAAAATACCCAAAATCAAATCTTCCAACAACATAATCCTTTCAATATCATTATGAAATCACTAGATAAGCATGTTAGACTCATAACATTATCATACATATCATCTATTTGCTATCTTGTGATAAAAAGTTACTATTTATAGTAGCATCTATAAAATCATGACTTTGACCATTCTAAACATTCCTATGCATCAAATAACTATCATATTAACTCTTAAACATCATTTGAAACATATATTTCAGATCTAAACATTCCCATGTGGTCATTTCATCATCAATACCTACTTAGTAACTTTAAAGTTACTATTTTTAGTAATATTCACATCTATGACACATCTTGACCATAATCAAACGATTCTAATCACATGGAACATCATCAATAACACTTTCAATAACATTTCAATATCAATCCTCATGCCAATAGTCTTAGATCATATATGCATGTTACTAGAAACACCCATTTGTGACCAATTCATCAATATACATGTTAACATCATCATGGATCGTCATAGAAACTCATTTAATCAATCTAGATCATCAAATAACACAAGATTATCATCAAACCTAGATCCAAACAAAGAAAAATTCGTGCATGTGAAGTGTTAGTGATTGCATGTGGGTATTTCCCATTGCATGTGGGTTTAGAAGTGATTTTAGGCTACATGGAGCATAGATCTACCTTCTAAGGCTTTCAACAAGATGAAATGCTCCTTGAACAGATCTGGATGACTCCTAGAATCGGCTGAGAATGACACTCCAGTAGCTAGGACGTGTTGGTGTTGATGGTGAGATCCCACAAGCCTTCCTTCTTGCCCTCCAAGCTTCAACCTTCGATCTAAGCTTCTCCAATGGTGTTCTTGAGCTTTAGCAGGTTTGGGAGAGGGTTTAGAGGTGTATTTATCGAGCTAATGACGTCTAATACCGGTTATGATGGGTTATAGTAGAGTAGGGTGGTTAATAGGCATGATTAGTCTTGGATTACTCAAGATTTTGCGTGCTGGGGTCGTCGCGTACCGCGACAATGGCTGAAAAGATTCCTCGCGTACCGCGGCGGATTTCGGGATTCCATTTTTCCCGAAACTCGTCGCGTACCGCGATAGAATCTTTTTGGGGTCCATCGCGTACCGCGATGGGTCCACAGAGAGCCCAATTAGCCCAATCTTATTGTTTTGAACCGAATTTCTCGTATTTCTCGAATACGATCATCGTTTCTCGACACTTAAGCGTTGTTCTACTAACTTAGGTTCTCCGGAACCTAATTGTGCAATGTAAGTGTACTGTGGTTCGATCCGTTCACCAACGTTCGTCATTCAAGACACGTGTGAGTTTCGTGCGATAATTTCTCGAATTATCGGTGTGTTTGGTCCGTTGTGCCACGTGTCACACTAAATACAAATATTCTAGTGCCACGTATGAAATAATAATACACATTATTATTAAAACAAAATAAATGCTGACCTGGAATTTACCAGGTGTCACAGATTTGCATGAAATCACAACAACGGATATAATGGTTTTATCCATTTGATTATGAAAATGTAGGTGATTAGTTTGGTTAATCTTTGAAATGCAAAGGTTAAATCTAAGTGTTTCAAACTAATCACAATCATTAACATACTCATTGGAACGATTATCTGGTGTTTATAATAACTATCAGATTAGTATGTTAGACATGGTTATTAAACCTATTCTAATACTACATTGTGATATTTTATGATATCTGGGTAATCAATGATAAGGATTGATATTTCTAAGCCATTAATATGACTAGGAACTGTATTAGCATTATAATCAACAACATTAACTATTTGATGACTTTCAAGGCAATGTCTTTGACATTGAACGTTCAGAAAGATCTAATCAGTAGGTTAAAATATAAATAATTTATTAAGTGTAAACTGATGCAGAATTACACCATTAGTACCAGTTTACGAGGAATCTTGCTACCGTAAGATATCAAGTGAGTTCTTATAGCCTTGTTTTAAATGTTTTATCATTTTGGGCTGATATGCATGTTATAAAGTTATTTTATGAAAATGATTGTATGTATGTATAAAGTTATGGTATGAAAGTGATTTTAACCTGATTATGGTCAGGTAAAGCATGTTTTCAGGAAAAGTATGTTTTCAGATAAAGAATGTTTTAAAGTAAAGAATGTTTTAAATCTCAACTACGGTTGAGAAGTAAATGATTTTAAGAATTTCAGCTGAGATGTGAAGAATATATTAAGTCTCAACGATGGTTGAGAAGTGAATGATTTTAAGAATCTCAGCTGAGATATAACGAATGTTTTTAAGGTCTCAACTGCGGTTGAGAAAGAAATGATTATTTTTGTATAAGACACTCGACTGATGTCGAGGATGAAATGTAAGACACTCGACTGATGTCGAGGATGAAATGTAAGACACTCGACTGATGTCGAGGAGGAAATGTAAGACACTCGACCGAGATCGAGGAGGAATTAAGGTTTTGCCTGCTGCGGTTAGGCAGAACTTGAGAACATGTAATTATGATATGAGAACATGTATGTATGTTATGTAATTATGTTATGATGCTATGTATGTTATGAAACTATGATATGAGAACATGTATGCAATGTAGTTAAATTATGTCATGTGATGACATGAATGAATAAAGATTTTTCTAAGAAATGAACTTAGAACTCACCAGCATAAAGCTGACTTGTTTTACATGCATATCAGGTTGAATAGTTTGAGGAAGGAGACCAGGAAGGCTCATGGCATACGTTGAAGACTACCCTGGCATAGACTAGCTGTATTATATAACTGTTAGAAGAGTGGGTTATGTTTAATATGTGTACTTTATGCATGTAATCATCTTAAATTCCGCTGCTATAGTAATGTAAATATGGTTTAAGGACTATGGATATGATGATTTGCCAACCGAGGGGCTCGGGGCCTCTCAATTCTTCATGTCTTCTCCAAGCCCTTAAAAGTCTTGACCTTCAGGAAAGTCAACAAACAAATAGTCATCAAACTCGTCTGTAGGCTTGCTTGAAGAAGCATTTCCTTGGTCACTTCCTCCTTCATCTTTGTCATCAGGTTTATCATCTTTCTTTTCATCTCCATCTTTGTCATCACCTTTATCATCATCATTGTCTTCCTTTTTCTCTGATGCTCCACCTTTGTCAACATTATCATTATTGCCATCATCATCATATTTGTCATCATCATCTTTACAATCCTTATCATCATCTTTATCATGTTTATGCTCTGAGTCAGACTTAGCACCTTTAAGAGCATCAACTTCCTTCCTCAGTTTAGCGGTTTCTTTCATGACATATCTGATGTCTTTTCTTTGTCGGTTGATGTGATCCACAAATCTTAACATGCCTTTTCTGAGGTTGTCAACTATTTAATGAAAACAGTAAATGTTTACGAAAGAAAGTATACGAAAATGAAAATTTTGAATAACTTTCGTTCCATCGGCCTAAATTTGTTCAAAATCTTTACCTATGTTCGGTTTTAGTAGATCTACACGATGGTCGGAATGGATTTGTCGAAAATCCATTGAAAAGAAAATCGTCTAAAAGGAACTTTGGAAGTTCACGAAAGATGGTACTCGAAATGAGAAGTTCTCCGGGTATTTATAGGCGAAGGGAAGTACACGAAATGGTTCTTGTACTTGACCTTCATGTACTTCCTTTCGTGTACCCCTGTTTCTAATACATTTTATTTCATGAACTATTTATTTTGAAATTTTCTACGTTAAATAAATAAATAAAATTAAAAATAAAATAAAATAAAATAAAATGAACTTTGGACAGCTACAAGATTAAGTCGGGTCAATTTTGTGGGATCAAATCTTTTTCAAAATTTGACTATCTTATTAAATTTTCTTATAGAAACCCAACTTAAAATAATTATACCCCACCAATGATTTTCGTTTCTTTATCCATATTTCAAAGATAAGATATATGATCAAAAATTTATAAGGATTTTTCTAAATAATGTTGAGAAGTTTATAAATAATCAGACATGTTATCTAGTTCTGTGTGCAACCTATCAATTTTATGAAATCATTTGTTCAAAAATTTTGATGTTGTTATAACGAACTTGAAATGTTTTGACAGAGTTTTAGATGAGAAAAGAGAGAACATGTCTAATAGATTAGAATCAAGAACAAGAAGGGATTTTTTCATCTTTGTGCACATTGGCATCTTTTATTTTACTAATCTGCAGACACATTGGTCTTAACTACACACATTTAGGTCTTTGCTTACGCAAAATAGAAAATGCTTTATTAAGTATTTTCCGCTCTTTGTTTTAACAAAACATAGAAAATACCAGATTTTGCTCAAAACGATTTCAAGTTTATTATAACATAGTCTTATTTTAATTTTAAAGATTTTTACAAAAAGTCAAAAAGTTATTGCATTTGTCTAATTTATCTGATTTTGCCAAAAACTTTTCGCTTATTCATTTAATATTTTTGTGTGATCACATCTAATCTTCTTAGTGGAAGACATGCATTTATTATATAGTGATTTATATTTATCTAAAGTTATTATTCTTAAGAAGCTATATTAAGATGATAAATTTCTGGGTATCAGAAATCATTTCACTTCCCATTGATACACTTAACTTGAATTTCCAATAAAATCTTTTTGTATTTTTCTTAAAACTTTAAAAACAAAATCTTTTTGTGTTTTTCTTTAAATCTACTCAATACTTAACAAAAATCTTTTTGTACTTTTCTGTGTTTTTCTCCCTCTAAACTTATAAACATACTCAAAAATTAAAATCTTTTTGTAAATTTTCTCCCCCTAAATTTGTGATAAAAATAAAAATAAAACAAAACACAAATTCTAACGTATTTATAAAAACTATTTTAATCAAAACTTATTAATTTGAGTGAAAAGATCAGCAAGATTGTCATCTGTGTGGACCTTTTTCAAGATGAATGAGCAACACAATAGACTATAAAGTCATTGCTACCTTCTCGTAGACTAAGAATAGGAGAATTGCATAGCTTGTGTTTAAGCAATTGAAAGGCATCTTCTTGTGCTTCACCCCAAACAAATGATTGATCCTTCTGAGTGAGAGTAGTAACTGGAACAACTATCTTAGAAAAATTGGCAATAAATCGACGATAGTATCCCGCTAATCCTAGGAAAGAATGAATTTCTTATGGTGTCTTTGGTGCTTTCCAGTCTTTTATAGCTTCAATTTTGGCTGGATCTACATGAATACCTTACTGATCCACAACATGACCTAAAATTGAACTTCTTTCAGCCAAAACTCGCACTTCGAGAACTTGGCGTAAAGTTGTTCTTTCTTTAGAAGTTCCAAAATTAGCATGAGATGAGTTTCATGATCCTCCACAGTCTTAGAATAAATCAATATGTCGTCAATAAAGACAATGACGAATTGATCTAGACAGAGTCCTTCTGAAAGTTTCGCCAGGGAAAGGTGTAATTCGTTTTGGAAAACGAGGCAAACTGAATCTGCGGTATATTGCACCATTCGAGATCCCGAAGAGGATTGGTCTAGTGGCATACCAACTCAACCTACCAACTGAACTAGATGGAGTTCACAACGTATTTCATGTCTTAAACTTAAAAAAGTGTTTATCCAATGAGACACTTATGATTCCACTAGATGAGATCCAGGTGGATGAACAACTGCGATTCGTAAAAGAACCAGTATAGATCATGGACCGTGAGATCAAACAACTTAAGCAAAGTCGGATTCCTATCGTTAGAGTGTGATGGAACTCAAAACGCGGACCTGAATTCACGTGGGAACGTGAAGATCAGATGATGCGCAAATATCTTCGTCTCTTTAAACAAACAACGTCGAATGCTGACAACAACGAATAAATTTCGGGACGAAATTTCCTTTCAACTAGGGGATGATGTGACAACCAGAAAAAAAATTTTGTTCTCAAACACTACAACAACAACCGAATTTTGGGACGAAATTTCTTTCAATAAGGGGATGATGTGACACCCGACAATTTCAGTTAAATTGCAACTCTTACGAATTAGCATTTCACATTCATACTTGTTGCATTTCATTTAATTAGGTTTAATTAGATGACCTAAACACAAACAACTGCGACACGTTAGTTAGTGAAATTATCGAATCGTACATTGCACATAGGTTTTGGAAACCAAGTGTGGCAAACACAAACGCTAACGTAAAACAATAATTTTTGGATTTATTCAATTATGCATTACATGTTGATTAGAATTAATCAAGCGTGCAAAAATTTCATAAAACACGAACACAAACGATCACCGATAATTCAAGGAATTATCGAAACACACACACACGAGTGACAAACAATAAAATAAAAAATCATATGTGTTATTATGTGACTACGTACTCAAAACATATTAGACGTTTAGGATAAACGTTAGGAATAGAACGCGAACGAAATCAAAGCAACGAAATCGAAAAACAAAGAAATGAAGCCTTCGCGGTACGCCAAGAGCCCTCGGCTAAAGGCTTGGCGGTACACGAAGCGGAGCGAGAGTCGATACTCCGAAATCCTTGGCGGGACGCGAAGGCCATGTAGATCAAAACATATTATAAAAACAACCCCAAACTCTTTCATTCGGTTTTCTATCATTTCCACCGAACTTCTACCCTCTCTCTCGATCAAAACCCACTTGAATCACTCCTCTAACCTTCTGAAAACACCATTGAAGCTATTTCTTAGTGTTTGGAAGCCATTGAAGCTCAAAGGGAATCCTTGGAAGCCATCCACAAGTGAAGACTTCATCATCAGCTTTCATCCGGGTTTCCAGGAACTGTTCTAACACGGATCTACACATCTAAGGTAGTATTATGAGCTTATCTAGTGTTAGATTGAACATGCAATGGGTAAAAACCCACATGCATGAACATCCACCCACATGCAACTCCATGTGGCTATTGTACACGAATTTGTTGGTGATTTTATGTCATATTGATATAGATCTATTGCTTTTAGAGTAAATAAATGTTTGGATTTGAGTTTGGATGGGTTATTGTTGATTTGATGATGATTTTGAAGTACTTGCCATAAAAGGAAACTTTTATGTTGCATGTCATAGATTTTTAATGATCTAGACATGTTAGACATGTCTAGATGTTGTCAAATGCATTTTGAAGTATTTAGAAACACATTTGGGTATTCTATTTTGTGAAAATACGGTTTTATGACGAACTTACTAAAAATGGAAACTTTTGTAAATAAAAAGATGGGTTTTGATGTTTTAATGTATTTTGGTGATTTGTGATCCTTGAGATATGTTTAGAAATGATTTCTAAGCATATTGGAAACCTTGATTTGTGAAAACAAACTTTTAAACGGATACTTACTATTTTAAGAAACTTTATTTGAACAAAATGGCATAAATGGCGATTTATGTGCAAACGATACGTTTTAAGTGTTTAAACATGTTTTTATAAACATACTAGAAGCATTGATTTTATGAAATGGGATTTCATAACTATACTTTCCAAAAGTAGACACTTTCTAAATATAGAAACTTTCCCGAAACGTAAACGTTACGACTTTCGAAACTTGACTTATGTGAAAGCATCACAGTTAGAGTCATAGGATGCATGTTGGTGTCTTACTTGCATTAAGACACATTAAACAAACTTGACCCAACAAACGTGTCACCAACGATTCGTCGAGTCAACACAGACACACTCGGTTGAGCACAGTGACACATGAAGCTGTATGGGATACAACGCACCACAAAACACATACTCACACCTATATGGTTATAGGTGCATACTAGCAGGTGCTAGCATTCGCAAGACACGAACACATACAAACCGGAACTGCTAATCAGGTGAGTTCAGGGCCCCTTTTTACATTTTCTACCTTTGGGGGAGAAAATATTGCATTACAACTATTTTGAACAACTCATTTTATTTACACATGGACATGCTTTATCACTATATGTATATATGTGGACTATATCACAACTCAAAGTCCTCGCGATACTCCTCGGACCGTTAGTAGCGTTGTGCGTCTAGAGTGGTGATCTTGAATAGTACTATTTGGGCTCGACAAGCCCCATCCATCGCGCCTGGAAGGCCAACCCGACTAGAGGTCAGAATGGGTGCAATATTGACCAATACACTTTGCCATTGTCTCGTGATGGACATGGCGGGAGGCACAACTGTCAGCTTCAGTACGAACCTGCATATAATATAACCGTATTGACTAGCTATCAATCGATACTGCATTGTAATGGTATGAAAATCAACAACTCTTACTTTAAACATTTTGATGTTTACTGCTTATGATAAACATGTGCTCTCACCAACCATTGTGTTGACCCTTTTTACTCGCATGTTTTCTCAGGTAGCTAAGGCACGCGCACAAGGGCTAGGATGCTAGGATGGAGTCCATGCATCTACTTTAGTGTCTTAGAACATTGATGACATTGAACATTTTACTTGTTATGTAATGATTACTTAAACCGCTTCCGCACTATTACTCTTGATGATTTGAAAACTGTTTCAAACTTATGCTTCCGCAACTTATATTTACAATGTTGTTTTGACAACTTAAACTTTTACTTCCTTAAATCTGATTTTACAAAACTTATTTATCCAAGTTATTGGATGTAAGTATGCAACCAGACATATAGGTCTCTCAACAGTGTGACCGGAGACTGCGATCCCGCCTGACGGTCTGTGCTCACGCCCCCGACAAGGCCGGGGTGCGACAGGTTCTACCTGAGAAATGAAACAAGAATATAAATAAGAATTAATTGGACCTGATTGGCTGTGTGTAAGAGTTCCCTCAGCTAAATCAGTCTAAGCAGGAATCGATCTGTTTCTGGTAAAACTCCTTCTGAAAGCGGTCCAATAATGTTTTTCGCTGGATGATTTTTGTTGATACTTGAAGTGGGTATATCCTCCACTGCTAAGTTGTCAACTAAGTTGTCGATGTGAGTCAGTTGTTCTTCATTGGAGGATCCGGAGATATCATCAAGAGCAGTTTTGCTTGTTTCAGCATCATGATCAACACAATGTTCTGCAAGAATATGGTTTGAGAACAGTGGATAGTTGAGCGTCTGGTGAGTTGATGGATATGTGTGATATGAAGGTGTAGCTTGTGGATCTATCTGAGAAGTCTCTGGATCTGATTTTGTAGCATGAAACACAAACATTTAACGATAAATAGGTACCCAAACCTTTACAGATTTAGGCATTTGGGCTTATCCTTGACTGGCCAAGTGGGGTGGATCACTCTGTCAGAATCATCAGGTTTTAATGGAGATTTTCTTTGCCAAATCGGTTTAATTTCAAATTTAACAATTTTTGGTTTCTTTTGTTGAACCCCTTTTTAATTTTGTTTAGGATTCTTTGTTCTGACAGAATGGTGATTCTGAGCTTTCTTAACCTTACATTTCTCAGGCTTGTTCACCTTAGGCTTGGAGGATTCCCTAATCCTCTTTGGCTTACTGATTGGTTTAGCCTTAGGTGTGACCTTCTGATTCTTCCCATTGAAGAACTCAGTAGGTCTGTGTAGACAATGTCTGGCTATGTGGCCTGGTTTTCCACACGCATAACAACATACCTTTTGATAAAACTCATTGGGGTCAAAAGGTTTCATATCACAATCACTGAAACCAGGGTTTGAACTTGTGGAGACTTGTTCCAATGACTCTTTTGGAACATAGGGTTCATAGTTAGGATTTAACCTTGAACCAGTCTCTTCAGTGATTGTGGAACAAGAAGAATTTTCAGTTTCCTTTGAAAGTTTTTCATTTGTTTTGACACAATTAGCAAATATGACAAATGTAGAATTGAAATTATATTGTTAGCCATGTCATTAGGTTTAATATTAATTGACTCAAACTTTCCAACATAGTTAACTTTTGAAACAAAATTTTTTGGATTTTTTAAAATAACAACTGGACTGCCTGTGATCTTCCTAGCAATTATTTCTTCCTTCCCATGTGCCTGATCAGAAGTACTTAGTTTTTCTACACATGTCTCCGAATCATCAGAATAGTTCACATTTTTCAAATCAGGATCAATCGTGAGTGAAACAAGTTCAGATGAGAATTCATGAGCAAGATCTAACTGTGAAATCAAGTCATCAACAAATGAATTGATTATTGGCATGCTCGAGTGATTGTGGTTAAAAGGAGGTTCCACCTCACTATAACCAATTCCATTTACCCTTTTTCCCCGATACTGAACATTGATCATGTTTTCAACCAATTTACTTGAATAATCAAAATTTTCAACTTTGGTTTTGGACAATTCAGTTTTAACCTGATTCAACTCTAAGGTAATATCATCGATTCTACGCTTGGCATCTCGATAGTTAGACTTCTTATCACTCAAAAGTTTCTTTAATTTTGAAATGTCACATCTCTCAGCCTCATGTTTTCTTTTAAAAACATCTTCATTTTTAAGAAATTCAGAGTTAAAGCATTTAAGTTTGGTGACCTCTTTAATCAATGCCTCATTATGTGTCATGTACCTAAAAACTTTATCAATGCAGGAAGATGAGCATAAGTTTTCAGTTACCTTGGTACGCTTTTCATCCACCTCTGCCATGAATGCATGACTCAGAGTCATTTCTAGTTCATGCACCTGATTGCTCCAGTCATAGGAGTCTGACTCTTGAGTAACCAATTCCTTTGATGTTCCAGATCCAGTGGACTCATCAATCTTCTTCTCAGCTTCCTTCACAGTCTTGTTAATTTGCAATCCCTATCAAAATGTCCAGGTTGGTCAAAATTGTAGCACTAGAGCTTAGACTTGTCGAATCCCAACTTCTTTTCGGGGTTGTTCCCAAAACTGTTTCTTCCATACTTTTTGATAAACTTCTTGGCTTTGAAAACTGTCATTGCCATCTGCCAGGAAATGTCCATCTCTTCAACATCTGCAGGATTTATTTGCTCCAAGTTATCCAGAGTTAGATTAGCATGTGAAAGCTCTCCTGTAATGAAGGCATTGTAGTTGTTCATGAAACCCTTGAACAGTAGTAGATTATCTTCCCCCTCAACACTAACTTTGGGCACAAAATGAGCTTGTCCCGAGGAGAGGAAAGCAATCTCATATGGAACAGATTGAGATCTAGATGCTTGATAATTCATTGTGGAGATGAGATTTGCATTCTCGGATGATGGAGTAATTCCCATTGAGCTTGCATGATTGAGTGCCCTTTGCTTGTCATCGATGTCATATGAGTTGATGATGGATATGAGATCGCTCAGAGTGGTCTTGTACATGTCTTTTGTTCTCTTGATGGTAGTACAATTGGAGTTTCAATTGTAAGGAAGATAATTAAGCAACTTATTGTTGACCTCACCCTTGGTCATTTCAATTCCAACAGTAGTCAGTTCAGTCATCAGATGGGTGAACCTGTTTAGTTGTGCCTCCAATGTCTCACCCTTATGTGATTGAACATGTTAAACCTCTGTCTTAACATGTCTTTTCAACTCTCCCTCATGTCCTCATTTCCCTCAAACCGTTCCACCAAAGCATCCCACAACTCATTGGTTGTTTTGTGCTCTTTGAAACTATGAGTAACTTCAGTGGATAAAGCCATGGTAATTGAGGCATATGCCTTATCATCTTTCTCCCTTAGGAGGATATCGTTCACAGTGAACAACTCTGGATCCTTTGGGATTAAACCGTTGAGCTCACTCTCATACATAGGGACATATGACCCTTCCTCAATAGATCTCCACAGCTTAGGGTCAGTATACTTGATGAATGATTGGAACCTGAATTTCCAATCTTGGAAATTGTCTCCGGAAACAACCCTTGGAGTCTTGGTGCCCGTTCCGGTCTCATTGTCCAAGTTGAGTAAGTTAGACAAATTACTGAGGTTCTTGACAACCATGTTCACGAAGAATCATAAGTATTCGAAGTCTAAGTATAAGAAAGGTAAGAAGTACACGAAATCCAAAAAGTAATCGATGTCACCCAAGTACACGAAATGAAGAACACGAACTTCAAGTATACGAAAGCAGAAGTAATCGAAGTCCAAGTAACTAAAGTCTGAAGTGCACAAACTCAAAGTAACCGAAGTTGAGGTATACGAACTTCATAGAAGTAGCCGAAGACCAAGAACACGAAGAAGAAGTTCACGAATCTAGAGTTCACGAAAATACTCAAAGAAATCCAGATGAAATTTCTTTAAGATCTTGTGACACCAAGCAATTTCAGGTAAATTGCAACTCTTACAACTATGTATTTCACATTCATACTTGTTGCATTTCATTTAATTATGTTTAATTAGATGAGCTAAACACAAACAACTGTGAAACGAGAGTTCGAGGAATTATCGAATCGTACATTGCACATCGGTTTCAGAAACCAAGTGTGGCAAACACAAGACAATAATTTGATGAATTGTTGAATTGTGCATTACACGTTGATTAGGATTAATCAAGCGTGCAAACATTTCGCAAAAACACGAACACAAACAATCACCGATAATTCGAGGAATTATCGAAACACGCACGAGTCTCACGAACGTTGGTGAACAAACCATTGAATAATAATTTAAGTCCAAACAATGATAAATGATGAGTTATAAACGTAAAATAATCGGAAAACGGATCGAAACGATGAAATTGGGCCTATTGGGCTTGTCTGGAGTTCCAGGAGGTACGCCCATACCCAATCCCCCTCGCCTAGGCGATGCGCGCGAGACAGGAAGGAAAGTCTCGGATGCCAGCCTTCCGCGCGCTACGCCTGGTTCCAGCCCTCCTCGCTAGGCGGTACGCCTGACAGACATAGATAGCAAAACTACATTTACACTCAACCTATCTCATTTTTAATCATTATAATCGAACCCACACGCAAACAACCGGTCATTTCTCTTCCCTAACCTCTGTTACAGCCCCATTTGGTCCTTGGGAAGCCATTAGAACACACTTTTGAAGCTTGGGAAGCCATAGGAGCATGGAAGAGAAGCTTGGAACTCATCATCATCAACACACCACCACTTGAAGCCACTAAGAGCTTATTCCCAGCCACATTTGAAGCTGCCAAATCCTTGATCCATCTTCATCTCAGTGTTTTAGAGCATCTAAGGTAGTTTCTTATGTTTATCCATGGTTAGATCTAACATGCAATGGGTAAAAACCCACATGCATGAACATCCACCCACATGCAACTCCATATGGCTATTATACACGAATTTGTTAGTGATTTGATGTGTTATTTGATATAGATCTACTGATTTTAAAGTCTAGGAATGTTAGATTTGAGTTTGGATGGGTTATTGTAGATTTGATGATGATTTTGTAAAACTTGCCATAAAAGGAAACTTTTATGTTGTATGTCATAGATTTGTGATGATCTAGACATGTTAGACATGTATAGATGTTGTCAAATGCATATTGAAGTGTTTAGAAAGACATTTGGGTATTTGATTTTGTGAAAAAAACATGGTTTGGTAGAAACTTGCTAAATATGGAAACTTTTAAAAATCAAAAGAGGGCTTTTGATGTTTTAAGATGTTTTGGTGAACTTTGAGTATTGGGATATGCTTAAAAATGATTTCTAAGCATATTATAAACTTTTATTTTTGAAAACGGACATTTGAACAGATACTTTCCAAATAAGGAAACTTTATTTGGGGCAAACGCCATAAATGGTGATTTATGCGCAAACGACATGTTTTAAGTGTTAAAAAGTGCTTTTGTAAACATATTAAAGGTATTAACTTTATGAAATGGAATTTCATAACTATGCTTTCATAAAATGGAAACTTTCCAAAAATGGTTAGAGTGTTTTTGAATGATTAGAGTCATAGGATGTATGATGATGTCCTACGTGCAATATGACACATAAACAAACTAAACACAATAAACTCGTCACCAACGATTAGTAGAGTCAACAAAAGTCAACACACATACACTCGGTTGAGCACACCGACACTTGGAGTTGTATGGGATACAACACATCACATAACACATACTCACCACCTATATGGTTATAGGTGCATACTAGTAGGTTCTAGCATTCGCAAGACGCGAACACACACATACCGGAACTGCTTCATCAGGTGAGTTCACGGACCCTTTTTCTATTTTCTACCTTTGGGGGAGAAAACAATGCATGCAAACTAATTTTGAACAACATACTTTTTGGTTACATTTGTACATGCTAATATCACGTATATGCATATGTGTGGCACTCATCCACAAAACTGATAAGTCCTCATTAAACACATCTCGAACCGTTAATAGCATGTGGCGCTTAGCGTGGTAATTCTGAATAGTACTATTTGGGCCTGACAAACCCCACTGTTGCGCGTCGTATGGGCACCCCTACTGGAGGTCGGAACATTGCAAAATTGACCAAACAACATTTTCATATCTTGGATGGATATGGCGGGAGGCAATATGTTAGCTTCGGTTGCGAACCTGCATATGGTATAACTCATATTGACTAGCTATCAATGGATATTTGAATTTTATTGAAATGTAGACCTGCAAAACACTTATTTTAAACATTTGATGTTTACTGCTGATACAAACCTGTGCTCTCACCAACCTTTGTGTTGACCTTTTACTCGCATGTTTTCTCAAGTAACTAAGGCACGCGCACAAGGACTAGGATGCTAGGATGGAGTCCATGCATCTACTGTAGTGTCTTAGGCCCTTTGATAATATTTAAACATTTGCTTGTTATGTATTGAAAACTACTTAAATTGCTTCCACAACTATTGCTACTTATCATATAGAAAACTATTTTAACAACGCTTCCGCAACCCATAAATAATATATGTTTTGATATTACTAAACTTCTGCAACTCTGATTTTACAAAACTGTTTTATCCAAGTTACTGGATGTACGTAATCAAACAGACATGTAGGTCTCGCAACCGTGTGACCAGAGACTGCGATCCTGACTGACAGTCTGTTGTTCGCGCCCTCGGAATAGACATGATTTCTCGGGGTGCGACAGATCTTGAACCCCAAATTTGCAGAATAGCTACCCAATGCAAAGAGATACA
Source organism: Mikania micrantha (assembly GCA_009363875.1). Lineage (NCBI taxonomy): Eukaryota > Viridiplantae > Streptophyta > Magnoliopsida > Asterales > Asteraceae > Mikania > Mikania micrantha. Next base: position 20,206,180 of record CM018695.1, read on the forward strand.
ATAAATTCGTGAACTTGATAAAGAAAGATGTTACCTTTATGTTGAAAAGAGCTCCAAAGCTCTGATACCACTTATAGGTCCCTAACCTGTCAAAACTCAAACTTTATCTACCAAATCAACATCAAATGTCTTCTATATTGTGCGCAATCCAGAATAGAAGATAGAAAAGTGAATTTCTATTGATAAAGACGTGAACTTTAAAAGGTAGCTTCAATACGTCTAGAAGCTTTTTTACCTCGGGATTCTTACCTACACTAGTACACTATGCGTCTATTTATACAAATCTAGGAGTACACGAAATCTATGTACACGAATTACAAAGTACACGAAAATACTACGTATACGAAATCTACAAGGCTTGATCTAATTGTTAATTTTGTTGTCTTTAACATCTGGATGGACTCTACATTAAATGTAATTTAAATTTGAGAATTTTGTAATGTTTTGATTTGAATGTTGTAATTAATGTATGTTTGAATTGTTAATAATGATGCTTTAAACATTTAAACGTTATAATAGCACCATGAGCTAATGAACAGTTGAGCTCGTGTCCCGACATATTCTGCCGTCGGTCGGGGTGTGACATAATGAGTGTTTCAACTCATTGTTAATGAAAGAATGAGAACATGTTTGGAATTTCATTTAAAAATAACTTATTAACTTATTGGTTTTATGAAGAAGTCAATAAGTTTTTGATAATGATAGAAGGCTTTTTAGTTTTGACTTTTTGAGTAAGGTTAAAAAGTTGTTTTTAAGTACTGCGGATATTCCTTCACGGTTGATTCACGTGTGCGAACTCATTTTGGAAACGGAAACTTATTTCAAGATCCGAACATGAACACGTTCGTTTATGCGTCACGAACAAAACCGAGTATGTAGAACCTACTGTAGACCATACCAACTTTCGCCATGGTTTGACTTTCGTTAACCCAGATTCGGGGTTGCTATTAACGACTTGAAAACATCAATGGACTCGTTTTCACAACACAAGTTCATCTGAGCACTCAGATCTTAGTCTTGATCAAGTGTAATATGCTTGACCAGGTTTGACCCACGTTTGACCAAGTTAACCAGGTTTGACTAAATACTTGTTTTAACCTAAAATCATTACAACACCTCCATCTTCTTTCTGCAGAGCATATAGAAGCTGTTGCCGATATTCTTCGCGACCACCCATATCACCAACCAACATCACCATTTTCATTATATACAGCCCATCTTCAACGATCTAGTCAACTACGAGTACGAAACCAAGAAAAAAAGTTAGATTCGGGTTTTAATCTAACAAGATACGACCATATGAGAACAAATATCGATTAGGTTTGTCAAAAATTTACGTGCAACTGCAGATCGGAATATTTAGGAGCCGTCAGTTAGAAACCCGAGCCATCGGTCTATTGTTTCAAGCTAAGACCACCGGTAACCACCACCACGTGAGTATCTAGTGAGCCACAAAGCTGACCAGAGGTCGACGTGGGTGTCACCGAGGGTGAGACAAAATAGTGGTGCGTTGGGGGTCTTGACTGGAAGGAGGGATGTGCCGGTCGGAAGGCTCGTCGGAGAAGGATGTAGTTTTTGGAGCTGGCAACTCCTTTTTCTTGCAATCAAGCGCGCACATGCACACAAAGGTGTGTGTTTTGTGGTTGTAAATAGGAGGAAGGCATCCTTTGGAGCTCATAGGAGCCGGAGTGTTCTCTCGATCGCTGCTCAAATGTGATGGGCAAAAGTGATTTGGTTCCTTATATAATTAGGGTTTAGAATGGATGGGGAATACCCTAAGTCAGTTCATATCGCGTATAGATCGTGTAACGAACCCATCAAGTTTAAAATCCATGATTTTGGGACTAGAATCCATTACAGATAATGGAAACATCCTTGAATATTAAATTTGTTAAGTAATATTTGTCCAATGAATAAATGAGTTTAACCAAGTTAAATCGTTTTTTTAACATATTTAATTAATTTATACGGCTTTACGTAACAACTATTAGCACCAATTTTTTTATAATAATCATATATGTAAACAAGGATTTAATAACTATTATGTTATTATAATTATTATTACTTTTTTTTGTGACACCCATGTCATTTTTTGTCCCCTCCGGACAGTTTAAAATATCTAATTAAGAATTTTGTTTAGGTCCCAGAAAACTTTTTCTGTTTTGTTTGTAAACACACACATTTTTAATCATTCAAACATTAAAACATGTCAAAGTATATCCACAAACTTATAACAAGTTAACTTCAATTCACCACTCAATTTTTTTTTGTTCGATCCCGATCACCATTGCCGTTCACCTTACTCTTTGGTACCTGTAAACACCACATTTAAATCACCATTAGTTCGTTAGAACTAAGTAAGTTTACCCCACTATTTCACCAAGTGTATTCCATAACACCATGGAATACACTACTAATGTCCCAAATATAATTTGGTAACAATATTCAACCGCATACAAATGATTTACTAATGGGTCGTTTTCACCCAAAACCCCATTAATCACCATTCATGTACAATCATTATAATTTAACACCTCATATACATGTGCATACAAAACTCCAGTTGTGCATCATATTTCCCAAAAGTCAAAATTTAACAATTTGACTCTTGAATTTTGAATGTCTACACCCTTGTAGGTCATCTTTTGTTCAAACCTTGTGAATCTATTTCATTAGAATTGCAAGTCTTATGTTCACACACCTTGTGAATCAAAGCATGCACATTACCAATTTGATGCCTACATAGTTGTAGATCACCTTTTTTGTTCTACCAATCCACCATTGTTCACACACCTTGTGAATCAATTACATTGGAATTGCAAGTCTTATGTTCACACACCTTGTGAATCAACATACACATTACCAATCCACCATTTGTTCACACACCTTGTGAATCAATTAAATTAGAATTGCATGTCTTATGTTCACACACCTTGTGAATCAGCATACACATTACCCATCCACCATTTGTTCACACACCTTGTGAATCAATTACATCGGAATTGCATGTCTTATGTTCACACACCTTGTGAATCAGCATACACATTACCAATCCACCATTTGTTCACACACCTTGTGAATCAATTACATTGGAATTGCATGTCTTATGTTCACACACCTTTGAATCAGCATACACATCTCCAACTTCACATCTACATATTTGTAGATCACCACATGTTCACACACCTTGTGAATCATTCAACCACAATAATCACAATCAATTTATTTAGTTCAATCAACTCAACTAATCATGTATGCTAAATACACAAACACTTGTAGTGTGGACTCACCCAGTCCTTCAATTACAAGTTCAATCAAATAGGTAACTTACACACAATTTGAACACATTCACTTGTGTCATCAATTATACTCCCAATTCATATGTTTACACACCTTGTGAATCATTTAACTATATTTCAACACACTGATTGTTCACTCTAAAGTGAATCAACCTGAACTGTCTACACATTTGTAGATCATCAAATACAATTCTTTCTATTTATCAAACATGTGTCACTCTATTAAATTCAAAACGACACATTTATGTGTCTTATTGAGTTTTCACAGTCTTGTGAATTACTCAAACTTTCACTAATGTAATTATGTTCTCACCTTTGAGAATCTACTAACACAAAGTTTAATACATGTGTTATTTACGCACATAGTCAACATTAGACACAAACAACAAATAATCACCAAATTGTGATTTCAATTAACATAAATTAGTGTCTAACTTCAATTCAACTTTAAGGTCTATCACCCTTACATACGTTCACACACCTTGTGAATCATATAAAGGTAAATCAATCACAATTTGTTCACACACCTTGTGAATCATTTATACTTACGTATAACAAACAGTTGTCTACATCATTGTAGATCAACTAAGTTGTCCACGACCTCCTTAGTTCACATTCAAGTGAACCATTTCAACATACTTTCAACAACATTATCCACACTCATGTGGATTAATATCAATTTAAGCAAACATGAATGCCTACACACTTGTAGGTCATCACTATATCACATTCAACACATGGTTTATATCCATGTGGATCATCAATTGAGATTTGTTCACATGATCACAATATTTGTGATTCATTTCCACAACATTAAACAAACTCAACAGTAAAGGGTGACTTACCTCGATTTGAGAAGTTATCAACAATCTCAAACTCTTTTCTAGGCCTTTTAGAATTAGATTCACCTCCTCTTCCTATTATAAATTCACATATAACAAGATTCAACAACATGAACCAACAACTTGTGTTATCTATATAATCTAATTCTTTTGACCTGTTTCACTCTTCATATTCAATCAAAACCTCGTTGAGGCTTTTATCAAACAACCCATGTGTAGAAATTAATCTACACATGTTCTTAATCATATTCAACTTATCAAAACTGTATATTTTGAAATCTGTTGCTTGACTTCCTTTATCAACCTAGTTGTAACTCACACATATACAACTAGTTTCAATACACCCAACACCCATACATATTGATTCAAACTCATTTGAATCTCATTTATTAGTATGTGGTATTCAGAAGTCAAGTCATTATTTATAATTAGCATATCATGCTAAAATCATTAACTTTTAATCTCAACATTTAATCACACTTGAATTAAATTTATTATTCCAAAGAATGATCTAAAATCATCACAACCATGATTTAATCATTCCACTGGTTATCATACTCAACACTATGAGTTTCATCATAACCGGACATTATAACGGATCAAAATCAAGATTTCACTGTTAAAACATCTAGTTCTTCATTTCTAATCATCCCTAATCATTATATAATGCTCCAAACTCAATTTAATCCGTATATTATCAAAATCAATGAGATAAAATGAATCGTTACCCTTCGAACGGATTTCTGATTGAAATACGATGATCCAGACTTGTAGAAACAATCCACAGCTCAACCAGAACGTTTGGATGGCTTCAAAACTGAGTTTAGCTGGCAAAAATTCGATATGATGAGTTATGGGGGAGTTAAAGTTCGAAAGAAAGAAAGTGATAAACTTTCTGTTGAAATCTGATGAATTTGAGGTGTTTCTAAACCGCCTCACCCGTCGCGTACCGCGAAGGAGGACTTATAGAGCCTTCGCGTACCACGAAGCAATTCGGGATCCTCAGATATCTTGGGTTCTTCGCGTACCGCGAAGAGGGGCTCATGAAGCCTTCGCGTACCGCGAAGAGTTCCAAAACATAATATCTTTATAATTTTCTTCATTTCGCGATTCCGGACAATCCGTAACTCCGTTTCGCGCACGGTTTTCGCCTATGTTTATCATTTCTCGCATATTTTCAATTTGTAACAATCACAATCATTTTATTATTGATTATATCAATGTGTGCGATTGGTGAAAATGGATCGTTACATTTTTGTAGCTCGTTAACGTTTAAAAGATGGAGATTAAAATAAGCACGTAACAGATGTTATCATTCTGCTCGCGCACTTCGTATTAACATGTCATGTTATGAAATTAATTATCATATTTTTGGTAATAACCGATCACCGAACGTTAATCGGTTAATCGTTTGTTTCTTTTCGCGAGCACTAGATAATTATGCAACAACTAGTTAAGAAAATATGTTAGTTTGAATGATTTAACTTTATGGATTAGGCCTTAAGTGGACCTAATCTTATTAGGCTTTGCTAGGAATATCTGGGCCTAGTTCGTTTGGGCCTATTAACAACAATATCCTATTGAATTTTGACGAGTGTTACAACAAGTATCATCTCATATTTAGCTTTTTTCTTTCACTTCTTATATGTTTTTTTTATAATTTGTAATTAATTATCTCTTACAACACCACTCATATATATAATTTTACTTATTTACTTTATTTCGATAATTTATATACATACAAAGGTCAATCACAATCATTACAGTGAATAGTACTAAATAATAAGAGTAGTTACATAATTACTATATAGTATTAAAATAGATGAAAAAAGGAATAGTAAAATATATATATTAAATAGATAGTGAATCCATGATATTATATATATATATATATATATATATATAATATTCAATATTAAATAAATACATACATACATCATGCAAAAGTGTCTATCCATATAGTGACGTTTTTAAAATTTAGACTTAGACCAGCAGCAGTTTTTTTAACTTTGAAAATTAGTAAACATAGATGAAAATATTAAATTAATATATATAATAGTTTTAAAATGTATGAAAAAGGAATATTAAAAATATGTATATTAAATAAATAATGGATACATGATAGTATATATATATATATATAATATTCAATATTAAATATACATACACACATACATATTGCATAAGTGTCTATCCATATAGTGACGTTTTGAAAAATTAGACTTAAACCAGCAATAGTTTTTTTTTACTTTGAAAATTAGTAAACATAGATGAGAGTACTAAATTTGAGATATGTGCTTGGATATTTGAATTTTATTAAATTTGAGAGATTTGCTTAGAGAATTTGGGTTTTTGTTGTTATAGGGTTTAGGGTTTGGGTTTAAGATTTAGGGCTTAGGGGGTAGTTCGTGATGAGAGTTTTAATTTTGCTATGTAACTTATGCTTTTGCAAATAATATATAATACTCATTCTAGGGAGTGTACTGTGATAACGCGCTGCAATGCACGAGGAAATAAACCTAGTATAAATAATTAAACAATTTTCTATCTTTTATCCTTAGCCCCTTGGTTCATATTTTTTTTACACTAGATTTTGCAAATGCAAAACTTTTTTTTTATATAATTTTCATTCTTATGTTTCCATTCCTATTCTTCAGGAGTGTCACATTCATTTGTGATGGTTCGGTTAATTGTTTTAAGCCGAATTGATAGCCATTGTTGCTGGTTTTAAGTCTATGTTTTGATTTTTGTGATATTATTCCAACTGTCGTGACAGAATACTCATATTGGCAAAGTTTACGTTTAAATTCTTTTAAGTGGGTGGCATTGTGTGCGACACGTTTTACGTCATTTTTAAGTTTTTATTATTATTAAATGCTTCGAAATAAATAATAATTATTATTTTTTCCATTATTTTATTTATTAATCCTATGTTCGTGTTTTTCTTAATACTATATTTTACGACTAAGCACGACCCATTTTTTTGTATGAATATCATGTTTACGACAATTACCTTCTAGGATTTTATGTCGAAGTGACAACCGTTGTGACATGCTTTTATATTTGTATTTTGACATACGAGATCATGTATTCGTTCTAATATTCACAATTGTAAAGAATTCTCGCCGCAACGCGCAGAGAATCTACTAGTTCATTACACATCTCACATTTGTGAAAGTGAGTGTACTCCATATTTCATATTCACAGGTTTTACAGTATCTTAAGTGTGATACAATTTGTAAGACATGGCTTTTATCTCTAATAGGTTTTTAGATTTTAAAGTTAATTCATACACTCAACATCAAAATTTGTATGTTTTGTTGTTGAACTTGTATGTTTCATACATAAACTTTATATAACTTCGCTTATATCACCCTTAGTGTATTTATAGTTTGCCCTTTTTATGTATTTAAAGTTTAAAGTTTGTCTATGAATTTAGTTTGAGGTGTTGGTGGCAGCTTATCGCTAACCATTTTTAATCTTTCAACTTTCAAAACTTTTTTTATTATTAAATTTTAAATTTTTTTATCATATATTTAGATTTTGTTTCTAGACCTTGTATAATATTACTTTAAGTGTATTTTCAATGAGTAAGACATGTACATAAACTATTATATTATCACAACTAGGGGTTACCTACCATGCGTTGTGGATGTACCTCTTATTTTACACGATAATTTTATGTCATTATTATATTATAATAATAATCTTATAATATTTTTAATATAATAATAATTTTATTATATATTTGTTATAATAATAATATACTTTAATAATATGTTTTAACATTATTATATTATTATACTACAATAATAATTTTATAATATTTAATTATTATAGTGAGTGTACTCCATATTTCATATTCATAAGTTTTACAATATCTTAAGTGTGATACAATTTGTAAGACATAACTTTTATCTCTAATAGATTTTTAAATTTTAAAGTTAATTCATACACTCAACATCAAAATTTGTATGTTTTGTTGTTGAATCACCATCTCAAATCTTAGGCATAATGTTTACAAATTCCTGAACCATAACATAGGTATCATAAATCAAAGAGAATTGACATCATATCTTGTGAGACATAGTGATGAATCACCATCACTAACCTCAAGTATAATATCATAAAATTTGGGATTGTATGAGCAAAGTATTGAAATTATCTTGATTTGAGTAAAAATCTTAAAGAGTAGTACCCAATCTGGACACCTTTTGGATTATTAGAATTAATGTTGTTTGCAAAATGTAACATGCTTTGGCCTATAGGTAAAAATACTCTCATTAAGAATCCCCATGAAAGCTAGACTGGTCCCTCGTCAGGGATTATGAATCGCTTTCCTAGACATGAGTCTCAACTACTGGTATTTCACCCTTCCAGTTACTACATGCTCATCTTAACAAACTTAATTCTAATGAGAATTTGAATAGAATCACAAACAAGTAAATCATTTGGACTCATTGGGAAAACACAAGGAATGATACTCAAAATTGAATACCGGGTGACATATTAGAATCATTTTAGTTTGTTAGGTTTTTTTGGTATGATATGATTTGGCCTATAAGTGATTGTACTCTCATCAGAAGTCCCCAGGAAAGCTAGACAGGTCTCACAGTACCTCGGGGATTTATACGAATAGCTTTCCTAGACAGGAATTCTAACTACCGGTACTACACTCTTCCAGTTAGTACATCCACCTCACAAACTTAATTCTAATAGGATCCTAAAATCAACATTGAATTTTCTATTTCGTCTAAGGAATAATATTAGGCATTAAGCCTAATGAGTTTGAATTCCAACCATCTAAAGATTGTTTGTGTGTATGTGTGTTTGAGAATAGACTTTTGAAAGCAAATTATAAGACAATTGCTTAAACTAAGTAATCCTCATAATAAGAAGTTTTCTTAAACTAAGGCATCCTTAGCTAAGTGTAAGCAAAGGCATTTTAATAACTATGTCTTTCCTCTATGGTAACAAATATAACATAATGCATAATGAATAAGTATAACACATAGCACATAAGCAAGTAATAAACAATCATTGATAATATAAGATAACTCATATTTGGGTTAGCTTAGTTATAGTCTAGGCCACCATTTTCTAATAACCTAGATCCCTATAACCATGGCTCTGATACCAATCTGTCACACCCCGACCGACGGCGGAATACGTCGGGGCGCGAGCTCGACTGTTCATTAGCTCATGGTGCTATTATGTGTTTCAATATTTAATACATCATCATTAAAACAATACAACATGTCATTCATTAAATTCAAATTACATTACATGAATTGAATACAAAATAGTTACAATTGAATGCTAAAACATTGTTTAAAATTTAACTAGGTTTACTAAGTCTTATCCTATGTCTTCATCATGCTTCCTTATCCTGTTACACATGTAAAATAGATTTGGGTCAACTATATGAATAGTTGGTGAGTAACCCATACAGTTTATATAGTATATATAGAAAACTGATGCAATTCAATTAGACTACAAAGTTTAAACTCTAGCATGCATATTCTACTAGTTTGCAATTTAGTTTATAGAATATCTCGTCTCCAAAATCGTATCAATACTTAGCTAAAAAGCTTAGTATATCTACAAGTCTGCCATAGTTTATATCGTCTCCAAACTCGTTCAAATACAAAGCACAAAGCTACGTAATTTCACAAGTCTGCCCATGATTGTACTTTTCGCCCTTTTAGCACATTTGACATAAGTCAAAGCGAAGGTGGTATCTAACACACCTTAGGCTACTCGGTATCGAATAACATTGAATTGAATAACATAGAATAACATAGTATCACAAAGCAAGTAGTATCACATAGCAAAGAATCAAACCAAATAGACTAAAGGCATTGCATCTATAGAATTTGAATTTAGAATAACTTGGATTTTGAATACTGGCATATGTAACATCCCAAAAGTACAAAAATGTAAAGAGAGAGTATAGAATTACTCACATGATGTCCTAGCTTTGTCACTTGAATTGTTGCCTAGGATTTACAAAGTTGTGCTTGCACACCTTAACCTAAAGGCAATAGAATTTCTTAGTCTATGTACTTAGAGTTCAAGTTTTGGCATCCTAGTTTCTATGGCATACTATAGAAGTCCTAATTGATATGTCTAAGTTTGAATGGTTTCATTTATTTATTTATTTGTCAAATAAATAAATATCCTAATTGATTTGGATAATTATTTATTAATTTGATTTTGAATCATCGAATAAATAAATATTCTAATTGATTTTGAATAATCATTTATTTACTTGATTTTGAATAATCAAATAAATAATTATCCTAATTGATTCCTAAATAACTATTTGAATATCTATTGATGTTTGAATTTAACCTAATTTCCATCCTTTTGTTTTTAATAGAATGCATCTTAAATTAAATAATTGAGTTAAAGAAATTTCATGTTTAGCATAAAAGATAAATGTTTACTTTTAAAAACAAAAGTCTTTTTTTTATTTATTTCATTTTTAAGAAAAATTTATGCCTTTGTTTATGATAAATTCTTAGTTTTATAAAGCAACCATTATAAATGTTGTTTGAACAAAATTGATTTAGAATTTAAAGAATACATTTATAATCATTTTATAAAAATTAAATAAATAAAGGTATGCATTTTATAAATTATTTTATTAAAAACTAATAAAAGGTTAATAATTATTTACATATATGTATTTTATAAAAATTATTTTAGCATTATTTTTAAAAGAATAATAAAAGATTAACTAGAGTTGTTAATTTAGTTTAAGTTTTAAAATAGGGTTTAGTTAATAAAAATAATTTTAAATAATTTTCTGAAATAAATTAATTATTACAGAAAAATAGAATTATCATTTTAGGATTTTTAGAATTTTTTTATTAAAAGAAAAATGGATGGAAAGAGGCCTAAAGGAGCAAAACCGGTTAAGCCCTACAGCCAAGGGGCTCGAATCCGGGTCCCTTCTGCCAAACCCCAAGTGCTCAACCGCTGGGCCAAGTGAGGGTTTTATTGGTTTCCCCTGAACTCGTTTAAACTTAAACAAAAACCATTGTTTGCGTATAAGCCCTAGATTCGGTTAGTTCCCAATTCGACGCAATGATCGATTGTAAGCCCTCGATACGATGGGGCTTTTGTTCTACGTTGAAAACCGAGTGGAATGCAACTAAAACCTACCTGGATTAATTTAGAATCGATGGTGATCGAGTAGGACGCAGGTTCGACCGCTTCTTGGCTTCCAATACGACTTCAGAAGCTTTTGATTATGTTTAGATGTTTCAGAGTGATTCGGAATGGTTGAGCGAAGGTAATGGAATGCATGTATTGGGTTTTATACACAAAAAAGATTCAATTATAATTTTGGTTATTGTTTCGTGATTATGAGGATCGAATCCTCATGATTTAACTTTGATTTCGTTTAATAATCGGTGTGATTCGATCCGTGTACTTGTGTATGTCGCAAATCCATTCCTAATGTGTTAAAAACGCGTGGAATGAGCTGTTAAAAGAGGTTGGGTCACGATCAGACGGTTGGGTCGGGTTTGGGTCGGCTGATGGGTGAAGAAGGAAAGGGGGTTTGGGTGAATTGCATTTTCAGTCCCTTTTGTTTCAGATTCTAAATAAACATTTCCTTCTCATATTTAAGTTTTATAAATGTTCTTTTTAGCCCCTTAAGTTATATAACTATTTTGTATTTAAAATTTATAGAAATCTTTTATATTCTTTAGACTTTATAAATTACATAACTTGTATAAAACATAGAAATCTTATAAAACCCTTTTATAAATTTAATGTCTTATTATTTTTATTTATTATTATTATCATTATTACAATTATTATATATATATATACATAATATATATATATATATATATTATAACTTCCAAATAGGTTATTTACTAAATAAAATGCTTTTATTTTATTATAATCCATTTATGGCTTTTTAAGCTTTTAAAAGATAATAACATAGAATTAATAAAAAGTTTAGGTTTGCATTGTCTTATTTTTTTTTTGTCGATATTATTTTCTTAATGAATTATACTCATTATATAAGCGTATAAATACGAACGTTTCGAAAGAACATCAAAAGCTTTCATTTAGTACGAATTAAACATGGTTACAATGTTTAACTTTTAAAGCAAAAACCCTAGGGATTACATTTCTTTCTCCATCCAAGATGCTGATCTATAATAATCAATTACATCTTCATGTTTGAGGAGGGTTTACGCACAACAATCGTTGCCATCGTCGTCTCTAGCACCATCTCCTTACGCCCGAGCAACATTCTCTTTATTGACATTAAGGGGAGCTGAAGAACTAGGGTGATTAGGTTGAACCGTTGTCATCGGAGCTGGAACCGTTGTGGTTGCCGATGCTGGTGAACCGTGGCCGTCGATGCCTATGAGCGGTCCCGCTTTTGTCGGTGGCGGCGTCGGGTTACGGTGGTGGTCGCAGTGTTATGCGTAGTGGTGAGGTTTAAGTTGGAGAAGATGAGAGAAGAGATGGCGATTGATCAGCTATGGTGATGGCGGTGAGTAGAAGAAAATGTGAAGGCAACTTCCGATGGAATTTTGGGAAGTGGTAAATTAAGAAAAGCAAAAAGACCCAAAAAAATCAAAAAGACTCCTATTATATCAGGATACATGTGGACAAACTATAAATAGTTATATGTTATTAATTAATTAGCAAATGGTGGAGCGAGATGTCTAAACTTGTAACACCCACTGTTACTTTATGTCCCATCTGGACATTTAAAACATTTAATTAATATTTTTGTTTAGGTCCCAGAAAACTTTTTGTGTTTTGTTTGTAAACACACACATTTTTAATCATTCAAACATTAAAACATGTCAAAGTATATCCACATACTTATAACAAGTTAACTTTAATTCACCACTCAAAGTTTTTTGTTCGATCCCGATCACCATTGCCGTTCACCTTACTCTTTTGTACCTGTAAACACCACATTTAAATCAACATTAGTTCGTTAGAACTAAGTAAGTTTACCCCACCATTTTACCAAGTGTATTCCATAACACCATATGGATACACTACTGATGTCCCAAATATAATTTGGTAACAACATTCAATCACATATATAACGATTCACTAATGGGTCGTTTCCACCCAAAACCCCATGAATCACCAATTCATGCACAATCATTATAATTTAACACCACACATACATGTGCACACAAATCTCCAGTTGTGCATCATATTTCCTAAAAGTCAAAATTACACAATTTGACTCTTGAATTTTATATGTCCACACTCTTGTAGGTCATATTTTGTTCACACACCCTGTGAATCAAAGCATGCTCATTACCAATCCACCCTTTTGTTCACACACCTTGTGAATCGATTATATTGGAATTACAAGTCTTATGTTCACACACCTTGTGAATCAAAGCATGCACATTTCCAATCCACCATTTGTTCACACACCTTGTGAATCAATTACATTGGAATTGCAAGTCTTATGTTCACACACCTTGTGAATTAAAGCATGCACATTTCCAATCCACCATTTGTTCACACACCTTGTGAATCAATTAAATTGGAATTACAAGTCTTATGTTCACACACCTTGTGAATCAAAGCATGCACATTTCCAATCCACCATTTGTTCACACACATTGTGAATCAATTAAATTGGAATTGCAAGTCATATGTTCACACACCTTGTGAATCAAAACATGCACATTACCAATTCAACATCTACACATTCTTAGATCACCACATGTTCACACACCTTGTGAATCATGCAACAACAATGACCACAATCATTTATATCAATTTCAATCAACTCAACAAATCATGTATATGTGCTAAATGCACAATTACTTGTAGTGTGGACTCACCCAATCCTTCAACTACAAGTTCAATCAAATAGGTAACTTACACACAATTTGAACACATTCACTTGTGTTCACATCAATTATATTCCCAATTCATATGTTCACACACCTTGTGAATCATTTAATTATATTTCAACATACTGATTGTTCACTCTCAAGTGAATCAACCAAAACTGTCTACACAATTGTAGATCCCCAAATACAATTCTTTCTATTTACCAAACATGTGTCACACTATTAAATTCAAACAACACACTTAGATGTCTTATTGAGTTTTCACAATTTTTGTGAATTACTCAAACTTTCACTAATATAATTATGTTCTCACCCTTGAGAATCCACTAATACAAAGTTTACTACATGTGTTATTTACACATATAATCAACATTAGACACGAACAACAACTAGTCACATAATTGTGATTCCAAATAACATATACTAGTGTCTAACTTCAAATTCAACATAAGGTCTATCACATTTACATATGTTCACATACCTTGTGAATCATATAAAGGTAAATATATTACGATTTGTTCACACAACTTGTGAATCAATTATAATTACGTATAACAAACAGTTGTCTACATCATTGTAGATCAACTAAGTTGTCCACCACCTCCTTAGTTCACATTCAAATGAACCATTTCGACATACTTTCAACAATATTATCCACACTCATGTGAATTAATATCAATTAAAGCAAACATGAATGCCTACACACCTGTAGGTCATCACTATATCACATTCATCACATGGTTCATATCCATGTGTATCACCAATTGAGCTTTGTTCACATGATCACAATATATGTGATTCATTTTCACAACATTAAGCAAACTCAACAATAACGGGTGACTTACCTTGATTTGGAGAGCTATCAAAAATCTCCATTTCTTTCCCAGGTCTTCTAAAACCAGATTCACATCCTTCTCCTATTATATATTCACATATAACGAGATTTAACAACATGAACACACAACTTGTGTTATTTATGTAATCTAATTCATTTGACATGTTTCATTCTTCGTATTCAATCAAAACCTCATTGAGGCTTTTATCAAAAACCCATGTGTAGAAATTAATCTACACATGTTCTTAATCATATTTAAATTATCAAAACTCCATATTTTGGAATCCGTTGCTTGACTTTCTTTACCAACACCTTGTTGTAAATCACGCGTATACAACTAGTTTCAATATGCTCAACACCCATACATACTGATTCAAACTCATTTGAATCTCATTCATTAGTGTGTGGCATTTAGAAGTCAAGTTATCATTTATAATTAGCAGTTTATGCTAAAATCATTAACTTTTAATCTCAACATTTAATCACACTTGAATTAAATTTATTATTCCAAAGAATGATCTAAAATCATCACAACCATGATTTAATCATTCCACTGGTTATCATACTCAACACTATGAGTTTCATGATAACCAGACATTATAACGGATCAAAATCAAGATTTCACCGTTAAAACATCTAGTTCTTCATTTCTAATCATCCCTAATCCTTATATAATGCTCCAAACTCAATTTAATCCGTATATTATCAAAATCAATGAGATAAAACGAATCGTTACCCTTCGAACGGATTTCTGATTGAAATACAACGATCCAGACTTGTAGAAACAATCCACGGCTCAACCAGAACGTTTGGATGGCTTCAAAACTGAGTTTAGCTGGCAAAAATTCGATCTGATGAGTTATGGGGGAGTTAAAGTTCGAAAGAAAGAAAGTTATAAACTTTCTGTTGAAATCTGATGAATTTGAGGTGTTTCTAAACCGCCTCACCCGTCGCGTACCGCGAAGGAGGACTTATAGAGCCTTCGCGTACCGCGAAGCAATTCGGGATCCTCAGATATTTTGGGTTCTTCGCGTACCGCGAAGAGGGGCTCATGAAGCCTTCGCGTACCGCGAAGAGTTCCAAAACATAATATCTTTATAATTTTCTTCATTTCGCGATTCCGGACAATCCGTAACTCCGTTTCGCGCAAGGTTTTCGCCTATGTTTATCATTTCTCGCATATTTTCAATTTGTAACAATCAAAATCATTTTATTATTGATTATATCAATGTGTACGATTGCTGAAAATGGATCGTTACAAAATTCTAACGTATAAGTGTACAATTAGGGGTGTTCACGGTCCTGTTTCAAACCATGAAACCGTCCAAACCCTTCATTGGTTCGGTTTCACGGTTGGTTATTTTTCAAACATTCGCTTGGTTGGTTTCAAAAGTTTAAAACCGTAATAAACGGTTTGATTTATGGTTTTCATAAAAAATCGGTCGTAAAAAACCGGACCGGATCGTATATGTGTGTGCACGCGATATATCGATATATACATATATATGCATATATAGATGTTTATATATGTGTGTATGCACGTATTGAAATCTTGATTTAAAAAAAACATATGAAGCTTGTGTAAATAGTTCGTGTTGAACTATAAATGTTTCGTTTGATTCAATTTTATTTTTAACGGGATCAAAATCCCAAACCGCAAACCAAACCGGAACCAAACGGTCGCTTATGGTTCGGTTTGGTTTGCTTTTATTTTGAACGTTTCGGTTTCGGTTTTCATTGTTCAAAAACCGTTGTTAACGGTTCGGTTACGGTTCCACTTGAAAACCGTAAAAACCGGATCGCGAACACCGCTATGTACAACACATCATCTACCTGAATATTATATATGCCTACAAAGATTTGATTTTATAGTCTTTATAATAACTCATAGAACTTAGGTAGAAAGAAATATACATCATTAAAGATTATTTTCTCATATATACATATATATAATGAAAGACAACTTTTAGGACTGGTTGATTGTGTCTGAATCATTAAGTGTTGAATGGTTAAGGTGTCTAAATGGTTAAGAAGGTCTGAATCATTAAGATGCCGGTAGAGTCGTTAGTCGATGATTTCGTCGGAACTACGGGGTCGGGAGTGACGGTGGAGCCTCTTCCCAGACCTCTTTTCTTCTCTTCTTTCTCATTCAGATTTCATCCCAAGTCTGAATGATTCCGACCTCTATTAAGACATTTAGTTCCATTCAGATGTGGTTTTTCGCGGAACAAACGGTCTGAATCTTAACCATTCAAATTCAGACTCATTCAGACCCAACCAAACAACCCTTTAGTAAATAATAATTTTGTTAAACTCAACCAAATTCGTACTTCAATTTCTATATTAAATTAAAATAATAAACGACTCACATTATATAAAACACGTTTTTATGTTTATTTTATTTCCATTTTTAGTTGGCCTAAGTTTAACGTAAATTTTGTTAGAAGACGAGTTAGGTTAAATATATTATGTTTTCATCCAACAGTATAAAGTATAAACACAAGACGCCGCCGCAATGCGCGGCGGGTTAAAATTACTGGTTATTATTATTGTTAAATTATAATATATTTTAATATTAATATATTCTAATATTATTAATATTACATTATTATTATTAAATTATTATTATTGCTCATATATATAGATTAATTATTATATTATACTATAATATAAAAATTTTATAATATTTAATTAGTAACCTATATACATTTATGTGTTATGAACAGTAATATAATATATTATAATAATAATAATAATATATAATATATAATATATATATATATAATAATAATAAATATTAATAATATATATTAATTATTATATTATTATAAAATAATAATTATATTTTATATTAATATATTATATAAATATTATATTATAATAATAATAATATATTATAATATTATTATATTATTATTATTAAATTATAATTATAACTAGTATTTTCATACTTGTTCTTTTATCGTGTGTTCGTATTTTCAACTGGAATAGAGGTATGGTTTGTTCTTATCTTTCCCCTCAACCCTACCGAAAAATAAAAATATACTAAGTATGTTTGTTTAATTTTTTCTTTTAATGCGTGTCATGTATGCATTTTTATTTTTTGAACACAAATTTATCGTATTCTTTACTCAACTTTCTAACTAATTTATTATAAGGGGCGCATATTTAATTTGAAAAACATGAAGGGGTAAAAAGTAAAATGAGTAATTAGGGATTCGGTGTGTGTAAATAGCATGACCCACTTATTATAACCCTAATATTTACAATTCTAACATACCTCGACATTTTGCCTCCCGCTTTCCTCCCGTTTCCGGCGATCCCGACTACCGCCAATCCTGCCGCCGGCCAATCCAGCCTCCAGCCGTGCGCCGGCCGAACCAGCCTCCAGTCGCCGGCCGAACCAGCCTCTAGTCGCCGCCGATCGAGTCTCCTGGACCTCCTGGTAGCCGATTCTTCAGCATTGGGCATCGGTCTCTTCACTCTTGCTCAAGCAACAATTCTCCAGCTTCTTATAAGTATGTTAAATGTTTATAGTTTTTGTTTTTTCATTTAATAATTTCTGTTTTTTGGTTTTAATCAGAAGACCACATGTAATTTCTGGTTTCTAATTTTTATCTTTCATGTGGCTAAACAAAGACTTCTTTTATCAGAAGACTTTTTTTTAGAATAATGTTTTTTGATGAGACTTTGCTTTGTTTTTTTGTCTTTTTAAGCTTGTTTTTATGTTTGGACTTTGTTTTTATGTTTGGACTTTGTTTTTAGTGTTAAAAGTATGTTATTTTTTTTGCTTTTTTAATTATTTTTTAAAAAAAGAGTTCCTCGCATACATAAAGCTCTTGCCTCGCGCCTCGGATTTTTCAACCTTATCGCTTTTGAGCGCCTCAAGCTATATGTTTTGAGGTTCCTATTAATGACATATACTAATAAAATCTAATGCCATCTATTAGATTACTTGGATGATAATCATATTTTGGGTATGAACATAATCAAATTTAATTTTTGATAACCAACATGTAATATGTTTAAAGAACGGACTATGATAAAAAGTAGAGAAAGGTTGAGGAAGAAAAACAAGAGAAGAGAGATAAGGAGGCTTTGTTCAGAAGCATAAGAAAAGAGAGGACAAGAAAGGTTGGGGGGGATATAAGAAGAGTAGAGGAGATTGAGAGTGTTACTGTATGTAAAGAAAAGGGGGAGATTGATTGTGGAGACAATCTTGAAATAATCTGTGTGCTGGTTTGGCCATTTTGAGTAGCTTGCATGTAGCGCCTTTTTGGGTTGTATTTAGAGTTGAGCTTCATTGGTTGTACCATTGTAGATAAAGCTTTTCATGTATTTATTTTATGATGTGTTTTTGGGTTTTCAAAAATGAACAAATTAGAGAGTATTATTTAAAATGAATTTGTAAGTAATTTATAATGATCGGGTGCCTCGCGTACTAAAATAACTTTGATATGAGTGAGGTGTATTGGGTATGATGGTTGTTTTGTTGTTCCACAAGATTTAGCTTTTTCATCAAAAAGTTATAATGCGTTGGGGCTTAAGTTGGATTCTCTTCGTCAGGGATAAACTTTTTGAGAATGTAAATTAAGCTTAGGATCTATTGTTACACCTTACAAATTTAGCCACATCATGATATGAGATCTTCTATTGACCTTAGTAGATTTGTGCACCCAACCTTGTCGGGGATTGTCTCGTTTCTAGCTAGTAAAATGAAATTTTGTTGTTGGGTATTATGCTATGGAGTACTGACAAAAGATGATAATACAAAAGATGATGCTTAGTTGCTTTTAAAGTGGTCAACCTTCGTTTCTAAATGCCTTGAAATTAACTAAACAATATCGGTTACATGTCTAATATTTTGAATGCCTTGAAAAATGGTAAACCTTTAGTAGTTACTAAAAAACACTTAAGCACATTCACTAGTTTACCATACACGAAATTCCAAAATAGCATGATAATATAATGTAACATTTATTCTTGGTACTTCACTTGCTAAGGAATCTTCAGGTTTCCTTCTAAATTTTTATATATTTTATTATCGGATTCTAATTGATTAATGCTTCTTGTTAATTCTAGATATCCTTGGACTTTAAGTGTCGGTGTGTTGGAAATAAAGGGGGGGTGGTGTTAAACCCGCTTCCTAGTATACCAACTATTCTTTTGAGTATGAGGAATACCTGTGGTCCCATAAAGTTGTAGCCATTTAGGTCATCAGGATCGAACTTGTGACTCAGATTTCGTGCTTTTTTCCCATGACAGTCTTCCATCTGGCAACCCTTTCGGATTTAAAGGATACGACTTAAATGAATCTATTTAGGAATAGTTCATTGATTAAAGGTAAATCTCTAGTATTTGTTTGCTAGAATGAATGTTTTTGGGGCACACATTTAGTTCTCTTTATGTAGACACTCAATTGATGATCTTTAAACCACAGTAAGGCATAATCTATTAGATGGTTTCAAAGGAGTAACTGTAAATAATCTCTTTTTGCCATCATACTAGTCAATTAATTTTGGGAATCCATGGTTCGTGTTGACATACTTGAAACCAATGTGTGCAAGTGTCTCTGTTGATTTTGCTGCAAAAGTCTTTCAAATGTGCAAGTTTTTATAGCCATATTAAGTGGTCATCATTATGTAGCTTGTCTAATTTCTATGCATCTCCCCTGGGGGTTATTTCTTGATTGTATTAGACTGTTTTATATCATTACTCGTAGTTAAGGTATCATTACTTGTAGTTAAGGTATGAAATATTTCCCTAGGTGAGTGTATATTGCTTTTTTTGGTATAAATCTAAAGACTGACCTAAACATATAAATCCTCGTTTTATACTTTTTCTTTCGTAACTTTTTTTATTGCTTTCGAGTAATTTTCTAATTGTGTTAATTGAAGAGGTACTCTGGTTTCATTACTTGTTACTTTTTAGTGGCTGGGAGAAATTGGTAGAAAATTGTTTCGGTAGGTCAATAACACAAAAAATATAAGATAAATATGTTAAAATGATTATGACCTACCTTGTAGTTTTTTCTATCAAACATGGGTATGTTTTTTTTAATATCAAAGGGCATAGGTATGATGGTAGGGGTACAACATTTTTCGGGTTGTTGGTTCATTTTTTGAATTTTAACTCGCCTCATGATGTGTCACACTAAACGAAGTATGCTTTATCTGCATATGAACTGGTTGTAATGTTGTGAATGCAGGGAAAAGTGACGTGTCAACAGTTGTATACAGAGTTGGTGAATGCATGCAAGAATTATTAAATCTTTGGAAGGAATATAAATCCGCCAACGCATCTGATAAAATGTCTGAAACCTCAAAGAATTTTCCTACTCTTGAAATTCGTATAGCTGCTGAGCATGTAACTGCTACAAATCGCCAAGTAAGATTTGTTTCCTTTTTTATTGCCTTTTTTTGGGTAAATCATAAATGGGCTTCACCTGGAAAATATAATTCAAGAATAAATTCAAGTACAAATGGTTAGGGTGGCTGATAGAGATTAGAGTTATATTAATATGTTAGTCATAGTTAGTTGTAGTAGGTTCTATATAAGGGTAGTTTGGTAATATTCATTTCTAGTTATGTGTTAGTGGGTTATAAATAGGGGTGAGTCTTATGATTTGGGTGTGGAGAGAATTATTTAGAAATCGATAATGGCTCCTGCTTGTGTGCAGTGAGAAGGGTGTAACCCTGAAACCCATCTTCTTCCTTTGTAATCGATTGCCTAATATACTATGTACCTTAATTTTCCTTATGTGATTCAGTCTAATAATTGTTCTAATTCCCTAATTTTCCTCGTACGATTAGCCGTCAATTTCAGAATTCTTCACTTTCAATTTCCTTTTTCCGTTTCTAATTTGCTTCAATTCGTATATTGCAACTTCCGATCATCTCTACCTTCTTATCTGCCGTTCTCCATCCACAATTCAATTCCGATTTCAATTGTCAATTTCATCATTGTCGGGTGTCCCAATTTCAGACGATTCTCGATTGATTTCCCAGAGTGGTCGTTCAATTAACGCCGATTTCAGGTGATTACAATTTGAATGTCGTTTTCACGTTTCTAAATCGATTCCATTTTGCTCGGTCAAATTACGGTCATCTTCTGTTGCCGTCCTTGGATCTGATTTCCGGCCACCATGGTAAACCAAAATTCTCGATTAGATGTTCACGATCAACAAATCTTACAACTCTAGCAAGACGTTCATGAAATTAAGGCTTCACTGATAGATCGCGTGGAGTCCAGGGAATTTCGGAAGATGATGTTAGCTTGGGTGAAGTCCCATGAGGAACTTTCAGTTATGATAATTTTAGATTTTTTATCATATATTTAGATTTTGTTTCTAGACCTTGTATAATATTACTTTAAGTGTATTTTCAATGAGTAAGACATGTACATAAACTATTATATTATCACAACTAGGGGTTACCTACCATGCGTTGTGGCGGTACCTCTTATTTTACACGATAATTTTATGTCAATATTATATTATAATAATAATTTTATAATATTTTTAATATAATAATAATTTTATTATATGTTTGTTATAATAATAATATACTTTAATAATATGTTTTAACATTATTATATTATTATACTACAATAATAATTTTATAATATTTAATTATTATAGTGAGTGTACTCCATATTTCATATTCACAAGTTTTACAATATCTTAAGTGTGATACAATTTGTAAGACATAACTTTTATCTCTAATAGATTTTTAGATTTTAAAGTTAATTCATACACTCAACATCAAAATTTGTATGTTTTGTTGTTGAACTTTTATGTTTCATACGTAAACTTTATATAACTTCGCTTATATCACCCTTAGTGTATTTACAGTTTGCCTTTTTTATGTATTTAAAGTTTAAAATTTATCTATGAATTTAGTTTGAGGTGTTGGTGCCACCGACCATTTATAATCTTTCAACTTTCAAAACTTTTTTTATTATTAAATTTTAGATTTTTTTATCATATATTTAGATTTTGTTTCTAGACTAAAATATTACTTTTAAGTGTATTTTCAATGAGTAAGACATGCGCATAAACTATTATATTATCACAACTAGGGGTTACATATCGTGCGTTGTGGCGGTACCTCTTAATCTACAAGATAACTTTATGTCAATATTATATTATAATAATAATTTTATAATATTTTTAATATAATAATAATTTTTTAATATGTTTGTTATAATAACTAGGTTTAATCCCACCCGCGTGTTGCGGCGCGTTATCACAGGACACCCCCGAGAACGAGTGTTATATATTATTTGCAAAAGTATAAGTTACATAGCAAAATCAAATATCTCATCACTAACTTTATACAATTTTTCATAAAAACATAAAATTATTCAAAATCCTGACAAATATGTTACAAAAATATTATACAAAATTACTTACAAAATCTTTCTCACCGATAACCAATCGTTTGAATTAAAACCAAAACCCAAATCTTTAAGCAAAGCTCTCAAATTTAGTACTCTCATCTCCGTTTACTACTTTTGAAAGTCAAAAAAACTTCTGGTGGTCCAAATCTAATTTATTAAAACGTCACCACATAAAACGGACACCCACATGAAACATGAATAAACAAATTAGGTTTTGAATAAACAAATCAATTTTAATGTGGGTCAGTATGGATCACATGTTTATTTTCAATATTCCAAATAGACGGCCCATATTAGGGTTTTAAGGTTTTCTCTCTAAGATCGGGTTTTCACAAATAGTAATAATATCATTATTTAATTATTATTAATATTATATAAAAGTTTTAGTGGCCAAAATCTAATAAACAAAGCTTTATATTATACAAAAGTTTTAGTGGAAAAAATGGAAAAAACAAAACTTTAAAAAGTTCTAGTGGCCAAAATCGAAAAAACAAAACTTTATATTATATAAAAGTTTTAGTGGCCAAGATCGAAAAACAAAACTTTATATTATATAAAAGTTTTAGTGACCAAGATCGAAAAAACAAATATTAATATAATAATTTTATAATATTTAATTAGTAACCTATTACATTTATGTGATATGAGCAGTAATAATAATAATATATTATTATTATATTATATAAATATTTTATTATAATAATAATATATTTTAATATTATTATATTATTATTGTTAAATTATAATAATAACTAGTATTTTCATACTTGTTCTTTTATCGTGTGTGCGTATATAATATATAGCACATGTTATGTGTGAGTTTTCAAGAGACAAAACTAAAATTACAATAATTTTAACGTTATTTTACTTATTTTGTGAAAATAACATTAAAAGCGTTGGGATGATTAAATTCACATGATAACTTTGAGCCAGAGACTCTTTTGAAACAGTCTCTCTATCTCAACTGGTATAGAGGTATGGTTTGTTCTTATCTTTCCCTCAACCCTATCGAAAAATAAAAATATACTAGGTATGTTTGTTTGACTTTTTCTTTTAATGCGTGTCATGTATGCATTTTTATTTTCTTGAACACAAATTTATCATATTCTTTACTCAACTTCCTAACTAATTTATTACAAGAGGCGCATATTTAATTTGAAAAACATGAAGGGGGAAAAGTAAAATGAGTAATTAGGGTTTCAGTGTGTGTAATATATATAAGGGAAAGAAGATGCGATGCAAATTAATGCGCCTGAGGCCGAGCGCTTATCCCGTGAAGGAAGGGATAGCGTGGTATTTTGACGGAGAATTAGGGTTTTTTTGGGCGTAAATCAAATTGAAGCAGGCACGACAATATACTACTGCTTGTGCCTGCTCGGGAATCCATGGCCGCTTTGCTGCTTCGATTTGCAATCAAAGCGATACGATTCCCTACATTTTCTCTCTATCTTTTTTTTTTAATTTTTATTATTTAGTTGGCTTTTTTCATCATACGATTTGAATTCGAGCACGTTTTTGGCCGAAATTTGAGTTTGAATTTAGTTTTTTTTGGTTTTTCATCTGCATTATCTATCAGCGATTTCATTACGATTTTTCAAACTCTGTGATGAACTATATGAAACACAAAGGGCAAAAAAAGGGATTATGCTGTTATCTTGGTTTTAAATTGCGCGATGCGAGCCGATGCGAATGCTTAAAAAATCCGTTGCGCGATGCGTGTTGCGCGATGCGAGCGCATCACGTAAGAAATGCGCTAATTATCAAAAAAATACAATATTTCCAACACATTGCAAAAAAGGTAAATATTTGAGCATTCTAATGTAACAATAAGTTAAAATTCAAGCTAAAAATCAAAATATTTTCTTAACATTACTCAAAATTATAGACCATACAAATTTCCTCTAATAGAAATCTAAATCTATAGTATCATTATCTCCAAACATAGGTCCATCTCCTTCACCATCCAACACTCCAATATCTTCTTCAATCTCATCATCCTCATCATAAAGAGCATGTTTTTTTCCTTTATCACTTCTTGATGGTCCAGAACCATCAGTTGTTGCTCTAGCCTTTGATGCTCTAGTTAAACGTAGTGGCTCATTTGCTCCTGAAGCTTTGCATACGACATTGAATGTCAAATCATCACCAAGAAAAACTAGATCATCATCATCATCTTGTTCATCATCTTCCATTCTACCCATTAACCACTCGTTACTTTCATCAATGTCTTCCAACTCGATCGGATCGGTGGTTCCCTCTTTTCTATGTCTACGTTGCAAAGCACGATTGTATTTAACATACACCATGTTATTCAACTTCTCTTGCGCCAATCGATTTCTCTTCTTTGTGTGAAGGTGTTGGAAAACACCCCAGTTTCTCTCACAACTTGTAGCACTACAAGTTAGACTGAGTATCCTTATAGCAAATTGTTGCAAATTTGGAGCTGAAGACCCAAATAGTGCCCACCACTCCGCTAAGAATAAGTTAATTTCAAAAGTAAGTATATAACTAATACATAAATATTATATAGCAAAAAGTATATGAAATTACCAGGAGCTTTGCTTTTCCTTTGCTTGATAGCTAAATTTCTACCAAAAATACCTTCGACGTTTTGATATTTAGTAAGTTCTGAGGTTATCTTTTGTTGTTCTTCTTCTCCTCCTCCATGAGACAATCTTTCAATGCACTGATACAAACCATCCATAACTTCTTCACTCTTTATAATTGCATTTGGATCATCGTAGAAGATATACGGGTTTAAGTAGTGTCCTGCAGCATGTAATGGTTGGTGAAGTTGGCAATCCCATCTCTTATCTATAATCTCAAAAGTTTTATCATACAACTCTTCCTTATCATTAAAAGTCTTTTTGATGATATTTTTTGCACTTTCCATGGCTGCATATATGTAACCCATTGCCGGTTTCCTTTCATCATCAACTAGTCTTAGGACACTAACAAGAGGTCCAGTTAACTTGAGAGTATACAAGATATTGCGCCAAAATGTATCTTGTAAGAATATACTTTCAACTTTCTTACCTCGTGCATCCTTTGACCACTTGGAATCTCTCCATTCTTGAGAAATAATCATTTTTCTCAAATTATTTTTTTGTTTATGAAATTGAAGTACAGTAATAAAGGATGTTGCAAATCTAGTGATTGCGGGTCTATGTAAGTTCCTTTGATTTGTGAACTTCCTCATCAAGTTTACAAGACCAACATAGTTGTATATATATCCATTTACAAACATTGCATCCTTTAAACAACTCTTTACCCTTGGGATTTTTTTCCCGATATCCTCTAACATAAGATCTATGCAATGTGCCGCGCATGGAGTCCAAAAAAGATGCTTCCTCTTTTTTTCTAGCATTTGACCTGCTAGTTTGTATGCTGAAGCATTATCAGTTACAATTTGAACCACATTTTCCTCTCCCACCTCCTCCACCATTGCATCAAGAACCCTACTTAATAAAGCTGCATCTTTAGACACGTCAGAAACATCAAGAGATTTCATAAACACGGATCCCTTGGGTGAGTTGACCATAAAATTTAGTATGTCCTTTTGGACCACCGAGTCTCTCCATCCGTCAGATAGAATTGAGCATCCTTTGCTTGCCCACTCTTTCTTGTGTTCCTCAATTAGGTTATCTACATCTTTGATTTCCTTATTAAGCAAAGGCACACTCAACTCGTACATACTCGGTGGTTTCATACCAGGACCGAATTGTCCAATAGATTCAAACATAACTTTGAAACTTTCATACGTGGCTGCATTAAATGGTATTCCTGCGTCATAAAACCATCTTGCCACATCTCTACACGCTTTGTCACGAAGCTCCTTATTGCACGCTTCGTTTATGGTTTGTTGTCTTCCACTTCCACTTGCCTCCTTCCTTACTTGTGAGAAAAACATGTCCATGGGGCCTTTTACCCTTGCTTTCTTTCGTTGAGGGACATTTGAAACATCTACTTCTTCACAATCTTTGTCGTCTTCAAGATCATAGTCATCAAGTTGAATTGTTGACTTTAAAATATTTTCCACCTTCGACATCTCTTTTGCCTTCATGTATACCTTCATCTCCTCACGCACATGGGACGGACACTTTGGGCAATCAGAAACATCCTTGAAACCTCCAACTAAATGTTGCTTCAGTCGAGAAATCCCTGCTTTGCAAACTTTTCCACAAAAATTACATGTGATGTTATTACGAACTTTGGGATC
Organism: Mikania micrantha; assembly: GCA_009363875.1. Taxonomy (NCBI): domain Eukaryota; kingdom Viridiplantae; phylum Streptophyta; class Magnoliopsida; order Asterales; family Asteraceae; genus Mikania; species Mikania micrantha. The sequence continues at coordinate 20,233,641 of CM018695.1, forward strand.
TTGGGTTCCATATTTTCTAGCGGGGTCACCGGACGATATTGAAGCTTTTGAACCAGAAGGTGTAGCCATTGTAAATCAAGGCTGTTACACTGCTGGGCTGCTAGTTATTTTAACAAAATCAAGTATCAAGTTATCAACTAAAAATATTGAAGCTGTTACCAAATCAACTAAAAATATTGAAGCTGTTACACTGCTGGACTACAAGTACTAAGTACTAACTTATAACTTATGAGACAACTAGACAAAATAACCAAATCAACTAAAAATATAAAAGAGCACAGGCTGTTGGGCAGTGAACTATAAATCAAAAGCTGTTATAGCCAAATCAAAATCAAAATAAAAATTAATCTAATATCAAACATCATAATCAAATCAGCTAATATAAAATCAACTGTGAACTATGAGACAACTAATATCAAATCAACTAATATCAAATCAACTAATAAAGCTTACTACAAATAATTTACAGAAACATGTTCAAAGAAACAATTTTGGCACAACAGAGAAACTATGAGTTGCCTAATTGAGCAAATCATAAGCTTAATTGAATAAATCTTAAGCTTAATTGAAGAAATAAAAACATACCTGGACCAGGAAGTTTTAATCGGAACTATTTTTAAGCAAATATATGGCGTCTTGGCACTTGGAGCTCGAATAAGTGGCTGATTGAATCAAACTTGCCTAATTGAAGAAATCTTAAGCTTAATTGAAGATATATTAAGCTTAATTGAAGAAATCAGTAAATGAATGGAACGAATTTGATCATACCTGGTCGGCTGGTCCAAATACGAAGTCGGAAGTCAGAAATCAGAGGCGGCCAGAAGGTTAATGAAGAAAATCAACACAGAAGAATTGAAGAATTTGGAAGACAAATTGGAGATTTATGGTAAGAAATTCGTTGTTTTCCAAGGTGGCGTTCCAGTTTCCGGGTCTGCATGTGAGCAGACGGCCCTCTACATTCTCAATTGCCGCCCATTTTTGTTAAACCCTAAAACGCCGCACCGTACCGCAATAGTCGACCGCCGCAAATTGCGTGACCCACCGCATCACCGCCGCATCATGGAACCGCTCCGCATCAGGAATTGCGTTGCGAGATCTCAGCCGCATCACCGCAAGATGCGCTCAAGATGCGCGCAATTTAAAACCAAGGCTGTTATAAGACTCTTAAAAGATTTAATAATTTCTGGTTTATTTTGTGTAATCGCCAGAAAGTTTAAAACTAATTTTGTTATTTAATTTATAAAACTATTTTCTTTTTAAGGGTATGTAGTTGGGTTGGATGATGTACACAATAAGTTTGAGTTAAAACTTAAAAGATTGGTCCGGGTCATGATGGTCCATTATATAAAAAAAATGACTATTTTTGTTTGGGTCATGTACACAATAAGTTTGAGTTAAAACTTAAAAGATTGGTCCGGGTTATGTAGGTGCAGATTCTTCACTTTATTGCAATACCACTAGGCTAGAAACACTTTGATGCATACATATTATCTATCATCCAAAATCAAAATATTGTCATCATACGGTGAAGCCTTTGTCTATTGTATGTTAAGCCGTATACATATAAACAAACAAAAACTACATTCGTGTTTTTTGTTTGATTGTTTGATTGTTTAATAAATAAATGTAAACAAACAGAATTTTTTTTTTATTTAATTACAGGAATAAATATAAATTGAAGTCGTATTCATGCATTTGAGTTCATAAACTTTAAAAATGCATTTGTTTATTTCGTTTGTTATGTTTAATTGTTAAGTGTATTTTAAATTTTTAGTTTTTAGTTTATTACTATAACATTCAACTTAGAGATCTATTTGTATGTTGTTAAAAACATACTAATTTGAAACTTAGATATTTGAACATTCATTTGTTATTTTTATTCATTAAATTTGTTTAACATTTTTAAATTTTCACTTTTTTATTATTATAACATATAAACTAAAAATTTACTAATTTGAGATTTGTATCTTGTTAAAAATATAGTAATGTGAAACTTAAATATTTGAAATATTGGTTTGTGATAATTTTAATTATGATTTTATTTTTAATTTTCGTTTTGCTTTAAAATAATTAATTATTATATTTTTATATCAAATGTTTAACTGTATATTTATACATAATATTATGTTTATGTTTGAGATTAAGAATATTGGTTTTTTTTAAATGATGTATGTTTGTTTATGTTGGCAAAAAGTTCAATTCTTTGATAAGTAAACACCAAAAGAATTTTTATTCGATGTGAGCATGTTAAATGCTAAACAAATGAATACAAACAACAACTTATTCGTGTTCATTTGGTTCATTGATGACCCTAATTCTTATGAAAAGGCACGTTTTTTTTTGAACAACACATTTTTTCACATTTTTATCTACTATAAGACTTGAATCCTTAACCTATTTTATGGAGGATATCTTAACATTAGTTTGATACCATTAGGAGAAATACCCTTTGGTATTATTATGAAAAGGCGCATTTAGATGCCACACATTGAACAAAACAAAATTGGTATTATTACACACTATAAAGCATTGATGTCACACAACTATTACTTATCTAAACAAAATTAAATTATGAATAGTAAGTTTGCATTTGTAATGCATAGAGTACAACTAATAATTGCATGAATTCGCTTGATAATCTATACTATATAATAAAAGAATAACACTTTGCCACTTGTCATTACTAGGTTAAACTACAATCTACATGTCAACAAATGATTGGACAAATTGCAATTGATGCCACTTGTCACAATTATGTTAATCCTTAATATTTTAAAAATAATTTAAATTTAATAAATGTAGTCAAACTTCCTAAATTAAAAAAGATGATATTTATTTTTCTTTAAATACTAATAAAAATTTAATCATATCAAACATTTTCCATTTTTGATTAATAATTTTGAAATTCAAAAAATTTTCAAATTAAATTATCAAGATAATCATCACAAAAATTTTAAATTCTAATTGAAAAAAGAATAATGATGATAATTATATTTTATGAATGGTTTCAAATTTGTATGATTATTAAATTTATGATACTTCTGTAATTAATATATATTTTTAATTAAATTCATTCTGCAACTTAAAAAACAAAAGGTTATCACAAAAAATTATTTTACAATTTCTATATCTTAATGGTAATTCATATTATACAATACAATTTTATGATTCAACCCGTGTAATACACGGGACCAATAAGCTAGTATGTATAATTTTAGTTCAATTGTCAACACAGTTGGGGTTTGTTGCAGTGGTTGGAGCATACGTGTTTTTCTTTTGTGTTTTCATTCCAACAAGGGTTCAATCCTCACTTGCTCTCTATTTTGTTTTTGTTTTTCTATACTTTATTGTATTATTTCTATTTATATTTTTCTTATGATCCGTGTTCAATCGTGAAACAATTATGCAACTTTTGTTTTGTGGGTTTGCATATGAATAGTGTTTATCACGTTAGATTCATTTTATCGTGATTTATCTTGATAAATTTATTCTATCGAGATAAATTCGGTTTTATTAATTTTGAGATTTTCCATTTATCATGATAAATTAACTCTATCTTGATAAATTATTTTTTATTGATTTTTTCGTGAGATTTTACATGAGAAATCCAATTTTTGTGATTTTTTTGTGAGAAATTCCTTTAAATTATCTCACACAAGGGCATTTTAATTTTAGTTTCTTTTTGTTTTTCTTCTTAACTTGTAATACATTTGTTTTATAATTATAAATGTTTCTTTTGCAACTTCCGATCATCTCTACCTTCTTATCTGCCGTTCTCCATCCACAATTCAATTCCGATTTCATCTGTCAATTTCATTGTCGACGGGTGTCCCAATTTCAGACGATTCTCGATTGATTTCCCGGATTGGTCGTTCAATTAGCGCCGATTTCAGGTGATTACATTTTGAATTTCGTTTTCACGTTTCTAATTCGATTCCATTTTGCTCGGTCAAATTACGGTCATCTTCTGCTGCCGTCCTTGGATTTGAATTCCGGCCACCATGGTAAACCAAAATTCTCGATTAGATGTTCACGATCAACAAATCTAACAACTCTAGCAAGACTTTCATGAAATTAAGGCTTCACTGATAGATCGCGTGGAGTCCAGGGAATTTCGGAAGATGGTGTTAGCTTGGATGAAGTCCCCATGAGTTCATGGTCGGAACTCCAATCAGAGCTACTGTAGCGTCCTGGTGGCTTCGAAATTCATAATTCTTCTGCGAAATTAGCTACTATCCAACAATCGGATTTGATTCCCGATTATATCGAGGATGTAGAGGATACATTGCGCCCCGAGTCCACCGATGATAAGGGTTTTTCAATCTCGAGGGCAAGTGTCTTGGCTAATTATGTTTTCGAAAACAGGAAGCCTTTGTTGCCTGAGCATGGGCAAGCCAATTCCAGTGATAAAGGGGCTCGTTCCTTATCTCAAACCGAGTGGGAGGACCGACGAATGAAGGGGCTATGTGCTCGGTGGGGTCAACAATTCGAACCGACACCTAAATGTTCTGTGGGAAAGCTGCGTAATCTGTTGTTGGGGACTAACGAATCTGATTATGGGGAGGGTAAAAATTTGTTATTGGAAGTTAATAATTCTCCTAACCAGGTCACTATTGATGCTTGTTCATTTGTAATTGATGCTTTGGCTTTTGAGACTGGGACATTGGATGTGATATTGGGTATGGCTTCGTTACAGACATTGGGGGAGGTTGTTCATGATAGGAAACCCTCAGGGAGGAAATTCACCCATAAAGGGCATTCGGTTATGTGGCACGGTGATACGAACCCAGCTCAAGGTTCAGGTCAGGGTCGGATTACTGGGTCAGGACAGACCCAGTTACTACTGAGTGGCAGGAAAGCCTGTTGCTGTGGAATGGAGGGAATTAATTCAAAATTTAAAGAAGTGGTGAAGTGTTCCAAAAATGTAGGAGGTGGGGGAGTGGATGCAGAAACTTCCGTGTAGTTTAGGGATATATATACCAAGTTCTTGTTTAGCTTAGGGGGTCTTGAATTATTATTATCTAGTTTGTACTCAAACATTTGGAGATTAGCCCCTCTCGAATCGGGCCGACTATTGTGTTCTTATTTTATCTAATCAGAATTTCCAGGTTCTATCAATGGTTCCATTGCCGGGAAACATCAAAGAGAGGATGGATTGAAACACCCGGGAAATTGCTATCGCCACCCAATTAGCAACTATTAGAGATCGGCTAGACTCTTTGGTATCTTCCTTACAAGAGGTTATTACAACAGTCAAAATCCAGAATTCCATGTTCGACTATCAATCAGCAACAAAACAACCACAACCGAAACTACTGATTTCGCCATTGTCGCTGCCAAAACTACCAACTCCACCACTGCCAACAAAGCACTTATCTTCCATCACCGAAAGTGTCAACATCACAACCACCCTACCTGATCTTGAACCGGTAATCACAACCATACCCCGGATGTCTTTTCAACCAAAAATCCCTTTTATCATCACTGATGTGGAGAAGCACTCTTGCTTCCTTAGGGGTCATAGGTGTGCAATGGGTACCTTCAAGTTATTAGAGAACGATGACATGACCGAAGATCCACTAATTACCGAAGTAACTAACCAGGACGGTCATCAGCAGAAGGGTACTGAGATTAGCCTGCATGCGATCATCGGGATATTACGTGTTTCTAAAATGAAAGTTCACGATGGGGCGGTTTTGGCGTGGTATATTCAAGGGTTAGCCACCCTTAACACAATCCAAGCAAGATGGAAGGAAATGTCTATGACAATCGCGCTTCGAGGGATCTTTGAAGAGGATCATGCTACAATTGAATGGCTCATTAAAGGGTGCAACCATCCACTGAAAGAAGCAAACTGGAAAGACATTGACCTGTACTTCCGAACTGAAGCAATATTCCGATGGGTTTATGACACCGGTCAACAAGTACAGTCTCCAAGTTTTCCATTCCAACTTGAGGACAAGGCGTGTCTCCAGGAAGGAAGTACTGATACGAACCCAGCTCAAGGTTCGGGTCAGGGTCGGATTACTAGGTCAGGACAGACCCAGTTACTACTTAGTGTCGGGAAAGCCTGTTGCTGTGGAGTGGAGGGAATTAATTCAAAATTTAAAGAAGTGGTGAAGTGTTCCAAAAATGTAGGAGGTGGGGGAGTGGATGCAGAAACTTCCTTGTAGTTTAGGGATATATATACCAAGTTCTTGTTTAGCTTAGGGGGTCTTGAATTATTATTATCTAGTTTGTACTCAAACATTTGGAGATTAGCCCCTCTCGAATCGGGCCGACTATTGTGTTCTTATTTTATCTAATCAGAATTTCCAGGTTCTATCAATTGATACAAACCCGCATGACAAAAGGGTTTGACCTGGTCAAATTAAGTGGGCAGAAGTGGAGTAGTGGTGTAGTTAGTAGTTTTTATCTTTGTTTAGTTTAAATGTATGTGAATAACCCAAAAGGAGAGTTGCCGATGTTTTTTTATGAAATTAGGGTTTAAAACCTTTATAATTGGAGACCTAATCCTTCTTGAATTGGATTACCATCCTGTTTGCTCTTATTTTGGTTCTAATTGAAATTCAAGTTTCTATCAATGGTTCCATTGCCGGGAAATTCGAAGATGTTTCTGACCCGGAAAAACGAGCATGACAGTATCAGCGAATCAATTTCACTTGGAAATCAAATGGCGGCTACAACCAGGAATTCGATTATCGCTGCTCAATTATCAACCATTTCAGTACGATTAGATGCCATCTTAACATCCCTGAAGGAAAATATTTCAGCAATCAAGACTCAGATGATCGGAAATGGCTGTTACAGTGAAAAAACAAATGATGATCGGAAGAACACGGCAGTGGAGGACGGTTTGAAGGCCGACAAGAGAGATGAGCTGATCAACTCTGATAACATGAAAGATTGCTTTCAGATTTTGGAATTTAAATCCGATAAACAAATTCACCACAAAGGAAGTATGGTTTTTGAAGATGGTGGTGATGGAGTTCAAGAAGAAGAGGATGAAGCAAGTGATTCTCAGGGGGATGGATCTAACCCGGATTTAGCATGGAAATTACTTGATGAAAGATCAATTGTTGAGAAACAATCAGGTGATATAATGGAGAAAGTAAACATTCTTTCAGCTTTAGCAAAGGTAGCTTTGGAGAGAGAGGATGTTGATATTTCCCTCAATGATTATCTAAAAGCATTATCAATGTTGGAACGCTTGGCTGAACCAGACAGTATTCGTATAGCCAGATTAAATTTCAGGATATGTTTATGTGTAAAACTTGGTCCCAATGACAGCGGCTTCCACCCCGTGTTAAAATCGCTTATGGGGAACTTCAGCGGCGGATTGGAGATGTACGAAGATGGTGATATTTTCTGGAACAAAGATGTAAAAGCAGAATTGAAACTCAGGGATTTGAACTTTGTCGACTCGAGGACAAGTCGTTTTTCCATGGGGGATGTATCGATACAAACCCGCGTGACAAAAGGGTTTGACCTGGTCAAATTAAGTGGGCAGAAGTGGAGTAGTGGGGTAGTTAGTAGTTTTTATCTTTGTTTAGTTTAAATGTATGAGAATAACCCAAAAGGAGAGTTGCCGATGTTTTTTTTATGAAATTAGGGTTTAAAACCTTTATAATTGGAGACCTAATCCTTCTCGAATTGGATTACTATCCTGTTTGCTCTTATTTTGGTTCTAATTGAAATTCAAGTTTCTATCACACGGCCTCTTAAAGGCTCATACAACCAAGGTTGCTCTTAACGTATGGTTATTTGGTGAGGAAGTTGCTTTCCAGTTGGTGATGTGGAACAGTACCCGGTTACTTCCAATTCAAGGGATTTGACTTTGGCACAACCATCTTCCCTTTCACATTTACATTCATCTACTTATGCGTTGGGACATGATTTGCATCGTGATCGAGGAGCGCGACATCTTCTGCACGTGAGATGGAAAGGGCATAGGAAGAAAGGAAATTGTTTGAGTTGGGGAAATCGTTATGGGCCAGCTCATAAATGTCCAGAGACACGTTCAGTAAAGTGGGGCAGGATACATGATTAACTCCCAAGTCTTGAGGACAAGACTTTTAAATAAGGGGGGGAGTAATGATAGTGATTAGAGTTATATTAATATGTTAGTCATAGCTAGTAGTAGTAGGTTCTAGATAAGGGTAGTTTGGTAATATTCATTTCTAGTTATGTGTTAGTGGGTTATAAATAGGGGTGAGTCTTATGATTTGGGTGTGGAGAGAATTTGAAAGATGATATCAAGGATTTTGCAAAGTAAAATTGAACAACAACACAGATTAGAAAATCGATCTCATTGATTTTCTAAAACCTCTGCTTGCGAACAAATGCAGGGTTACTACAGCACTTATAGCTGTTTTATTTACAACCGTTTTCACAACAGAAAAACTAACCAATACAACAAACTAAACTAATCAGACTTTATTATTATTACAAGTTTAGTCTAACAATTCACCCCCCTAAACTTGACATTTCCTTCAGTCCAAGTTTAATCTTCATTTCTTCAAACTTTAGCCTAGGCAAGGCCTTGGTTAGTATATCAGCTTTCTGTTCTTCCCCACATACAAACTCAATCCGTATCTTCTCCTTTTCGACACTTTCAGTGATATCGAGTATCAATATGTTTACTACGCCCATGAAAAACCGGATTTTTTATAAGTGCAATTGCTGACTTATTATCAACCAAAATCTTTACTTGAACTTCAGCCTTCCCTGTGATTTCTGCCAGTAACCCCCTCAACCAGATGGCTTGACATGCTGCAGAGTCTGCCTCACAAGATGACAAAGCTACCGTGGCTTGCTTTTGGGAATTCCAAGTTATTGGTCTTGAACCATAGAAGAAAATCATCCCGGTGGTACTTTTCCCATCATCACGATCTGCTGAAAAACTACTATCACTATAGCCAAGTAAACCACCATTTGCTCCACGTTGATACACCAGACCCAGCTTGGTTGTTCCTTTCAAATATCTCAAAATCTGCTTTAATGCCTGTACATGAATCTGCTTTGGTGCCTGCATAAACCGGCTAACATAACCCACTGAGTAACTCAGATCAGGCCTGGTATGCGTTAAATACCTTAAACAACCCACCCATTTCCTAAACTGAGTAGCATCAGCCTCTTCACTTACATCATCTTTTGATAGCTTCAATCCAGGCTCCATTGGAAACTTAGTTGCATTACAATCCTGCAAACCAGCATCAACCAGAATCTTATTGGCATAGCTTGTTTGTTGCAGCTTTATTCCTTGATGAGTCTGAGTCACTTGTATCCCAAGATAGTAAGACAACAGTCCAAGATCTGTCATCTCGAATCGCTCCTCCATTTTCTTCTTAAATTCTTTTACAGCTTCTGAACACCCCCCTGTGATCAGCAAATCATCAACATACACTCCTATAATCAAAGTGTCTTCACCAACACCTTTTCTATAGACAGCAGGCTCATGCTTACATTTATTGAAACCCAGATCTTTCAGAACACTGTCTAACTTAGTGTTCCAAGCCCTAGGAGCTTGCTTGAGCCCATAAAGTGCCTTCAACAACTTATACACTTTATTTTCAGCCCCTTTCTTCACAAACCCCTCTGGTTGATTAACATATACAACTTCCTTCAAATCTCCATGTAGGAAAGCTGACTTGACATCCAAGTGATGAACCCACCATCCTCTTTCAGCAGCCACAGCTAGTATCAAACGTACTGTTTCTATCCTGGCTACAGGGGCAAACACCTCTTCAAAATCAACCCCATGTTGCTGTACATATCCCTTTGCAACCAATCGAGCCTTGTGCCTTATTACTTCACCTGATACATCCTTTTTTACTTTATACACCCACTTTAAACCAATTGGTGTCACACCCTTTGGTTTTTCAGTGAGCACCCAGGTCTTGTTCTTCTCAATTGAGCTAATCTCTGCTGCCATTGCACATTCCCACTCTTTCACACCCCTAGCCTCCTGATACTTGGTTGGTTCTCCTTCCAGAAGCAATAGTTGTACTTCTTGAGTCCTTTCATAAAGAGTCTCCAAGTCTTTTGACCCTCTTAGTGGGGTATGATCATATCTCTCATTTGGAGCCATCACTGGATCATGTGGATAGTCTTTATCACCCGAACTTCTATCCAACATTGGACCTCTACCTTTTACAGTAGACTCAGGGCTACTCCATACTGACTCCAAATCATTTTCAGCTTCACCACCTTCACCTGAATAACCTTGACCTGAGCTTTCTTGTTCCAGACCTGAAACATTTCTTTGTGGTTCCCCTCTGTCTGTTTCTGTGTGAACCAGAAACTCTGTCCATTCCGGACCAATTATTTCCTCACTTCTTTCCCAGTTCCAAGGCTTTGTCTCATCAAACTTGACATCTCGAGTGACATGGATCTTCTTTGACTCAGGATCAAACATCCTGTATGCCTTTGTGTTTGGCTGACATCCCAGATGCACAAGTCTTTTGCTGCGGTCATCCAGTTTTCTCAGCCCTGTTGTCAGTACCTTTGCATATCCAACACATCCAAACACTTTCAAGTGCTCCAGGTTGGGTTTTCTTCCTTTAATTGCTTCATAGGGAGTTGATTCTATAGCCTTTGTAGGGGATCTGTTAAGAATATAAATTGCATGTACCACTGCCTCTCCCCACATGTCTTGTGGCATGTTCATAGCTTTAAGAAGACACCTAGTCATAGCCATAACAGTCCTATTTCTCCTCTCCACCACTCCATTTTGTTGAGGAGAATAAGGGGCTGTTAACTGATGCTGGATTCCACTCTTTGAACACATCTCCTTGAAGTCTCCGGAGTTGAACTCACCTCCATTATCAGTTCTGAGTCTTCTGATCTTCCTTCCCAGCTCTAGTTCAATTGCCTCCTTGAATTCTCTGAACCTTTCAAACACTTGTGCCTTAGACCGGATAAGATATGGCCACATATACCTGCTGTGGTCATCAACTATGAGAAGCATGTACTTGTTTCCCCCATGAGTCTCTGGTTGTATCGGCCCACACACATCTGCATACACCAAATCCAGAGGTTTTTCAGCCCTGAATTGTGTTTGCTTTGGGAAGGACACTCGAGTCTGTTTTCCAGCTAGGCAGCAGTCACATACTTGAGCAGGATGATTAATCCTTGGCAATCCTTGGGCAAGATTCTTCACAGACAGTTTTTGGATTGACTCAAAGTTCAGGTGACCGAGGCGAGCGTGCCAAAGCCAAGCTGAATCATCAACCAGGCTTGACAGCAAGCTGATTGGAGGCACCACCTTGAGTGTTATTGTGTACAGTCTGTTAGAGGCTCTTGGAACTTTCATCAGCAAAGCCCCATTTTCTTCAAACACCCAGAGGTGTTCTTTCATCCGCACTTCATATCCAATTTCTGTCAACTGCCCAAGACTTATTATATTGCTTCTCAGTGTGGGAATGTAGTAAACATCAGACAGGACCTTCTGATCTTTTGTTTTGCATTCGAGTACTATATTCCCTTTTCCTTCAATACTGACACAAGATCCATCACCGAATCGCACTTTCCCTGTTACATTCTTGTCAAGATCTGCGAACAGGTCTTTGTTGCCGGTCATGTGGTTGCTGGCCCCATTATCCAGGAACCAAGCATCTGCATCTGTAGTGAGATACTTTTTGGGAATTATCCTTTCTTCATTCAAGAACACAGCAAAAGCCATCATTAGTGCAGGCCCATCTTCCCGAGCCTCAGCAAGATTTGCTTCCTCTTTCTTCTGTTTCGTGGGACAATCAGCAGCATAGTGCCCCATTGCATCACACCTGAAGCATTTTATCTTTGTTTTGTCTTTGATCTTTCTGTTTTGATAGCTTGTGGAGGGTTGATCCTGGCCCTTCCCTCTACCAGCTGGACCTCTCCCTCTACCTCGTCCTCTTGAGCTGTGTCTACCACCGCCTCTTGCAACTCCTTGACTTGACTCAGGCCTTCTTTTTGACTGCCATTCATCATAGCTTAAGAGCAACTGTTCAGGCTTGGTGCCAACCTGCTTCTCCTTCATTCTTGTTCTTTCTTCAAAGGCCTTGAGCCTTCCGATTGCCTCCTGGAATGACATCACATTCAAATCTGCGAACTGTTCGATTGAGGCCACTATGGCCAAGAATCTTTCTGGAACTGAACCCAGCAGCTTTCTCACAAGTGTTCTATCATCAAAGGTAGATCCAAGGCTGTTTGCCTTGGATACCAGTTGGCTCAGTCTATTTGCGAAATCATCGACACATTCGCTTTCGCTCATCCGAAGAGATTCAAGCTCTGATTGTAGGGTTTGTAGGCGAGCTTCTCTAACTCGATCGGCCCCCACGAACCTGACCATCAGAGCCTCCCAGATCTGCTTAGCCGTCTGACATTGTGATACTTGTAGGATCAGGTCTTCGGGAATCGCCTGATACAGTAGCGCAATCGCCATATCATTCTTCTTCGCGTCCACGGCCATTCCAATTCCAGGTTCAAGCGCCTCAAGGATCCCATGAACTTTGAACACCGCTTTCAATCTAATGGCCCAAATGTTGTAATTGTTGACATTCAGCATCGGGCACTGCAACGAAGCCGTCCCGCTTTCTTTTACCGTGAAAACAGCCCCTGAATTAGCTCCGTCTGCCATCCTTCTCCTTCTTCGCCTTCGTTGGTACGTAACCGGCAATTCTTGATCCAGCCCGTCGGATCAATCGATCGATTGAATGATTCACACCTTGGATCTTTCACCACGATCTTCGTCGGTCTCCAATTTCGAAGGTATTTCTTATCGAGCACGAAGCTCTGATACCAATTGAAAGATGATATCAAGGATTTTGCAAAGTAAAATTGAACAACAACACAGATTAGAAAATCGATCTCATTGATTTTCTAAAACCTCTGCTTGCGAACAAATGCAGGGTTACTACAGCACTTATAGCTGTTTTATTTACAACCGTTTTCACAACAGAAAAACTAACCAATACAACAAACTAAACTAATCAGACTTTATTATTATTACAAGTTTAGTCTAACAGAATTATTTAGAAATCAGTATTGGCTCCTGCTTGTGTGCAGTGAGAAGGGTGTAACCCTGGAACCTATCTTCTTCCTTTGTAATCGATTGCTTAATATACCCTGTACCCTAATTTTTCTTATGTGATTCAGTCTAATAATCGTTCTAATTCCATTATAGCTGTTATTGTGTTATCGTTTTTTATCAGTGGCATACCCCCTGTGAGACAGACTAATATCCCTAAATAAAATTCAGAGATAAAACCGAAACCCCATACATATGGGATTATGGGAATGCCAACCTAAACATATAACACTAATAATTGCCTCTAAGCAATGTGCAGCTATACACCAAATTAACTAAGCCCCTAGAGATTTTAAGCAGATTAAGCTTCAACATAACAGAATGAGGCGCATACTAAAGGCCTAATGATAGTAACTAGTAAGAATGCATCACTAAAGGCGCAAACTAAAGGCCCACTGTATGGTAGTCCAAAGATCTGATTAAACTAAATGGTCGGCAGATTAGGCTCCTCTTCGCCCACATGAAGCCCACAAATTGGGCCACTTTTAAAATGGCAGCTTGGGTCACTGCAAAACCTAATGCTTTTTAACTGACTTGCGTGGCCCATCACAAACTCCTCACTAAATCAACCAGCATGAGCCCACATAAAAACCTACTAACATGGGCATTATGGCCATGCCAAGTATACCAAATTTTGTGAACCTGATGTGCCAAAGTACAACCACATCTAACCCTCAAAAAATCACTTTGGGAAACATCATCCATTGAACCCATGGGGACCTTACTTTATGATTAGCTGTTGAGTTTTAGGAAATTAAGTAGGAACAAGGGACTTGTGATGCTCTTTTGTTTTTGTAGCTCCGTGCTTTTGATGCCCAATTACTGTTTCAAATCCTTCATCAAATCTCTATTTCACCTGCCTTAGAAATCATATTGGAGGGACTTTCTTTTATTAAATTCTGTTCATTGGTACCTTTAGGCTCTTCAACCATAACCATCCCAATTTCATCATTTGCCTGTTTAATTTTGTTTTTTACAAAGTTTCAAACTATGGCTGAACACACCACAATGAGAACAAACTGGAGGTTTCGATATGGGACCTTACTTTATGATTAGCTGTTGAGTTTTAGGAAATTAAGTAGGAACAAGGGACTTGTGATGCTCTTTTGTTTTTGTAGCTCCGTGCTTTTGATGCCCAATTACTGTTTCAAATCCTTCATCAAATCTCTATTTCACCTGCCTTAGAAATCATATTGGAGGGACTTTCTTTTATTAAATTCTGTTCATTGGTACCTTTAGGCTCTTCAACCATAACCATCCCAATTTCATCATTTGCCTGTTTAATTTTGTTTTTTACAAAGTTTCAAACTATGGCTGAACACACCACAATGAGAACAAACTGGAGGTTTCGATATGGGACCTTACTTTATGATTAGCTGTTGAGTTTTAGGAAATTAAGTAGGAACAAGGGACTTGTGATGCTCTTTTGTTTTTGTAGCTCCGTGCTTTTGATGCCCAATTACTGTTTCAAATCCTTCATCAAATCTCTATTTCACCTGCCTTAGAAATCATATTGGAGGGACTTTCTTTTATTAAATTCTGTTCATTGGTACCTTTAGGCTCTTCAACCATAACCATCCCAATTTCATCATTTGCCTGTTTAATTTTGTTTTTTACAAAGTTTCAAACTATGGCTGAACACACCACAATGAGAACAAACTGGAGGTTTCTTACTGATATGAAACAGGAAGATGATTTATTCGTTTTGGCTTAGAATTTACCTTTGGATACTCAACTTCAATCATATCATGAAAATTGCATTTAACTGACACATCAACAAGCATACGAGCATGATCAAGCTTTACCCGTTTGGTTTAGACTTCTGCTGTGGGTCATTTTATCGATTAGTTTCGGGTCACCCATACCATACTTAAGCTTGCTTATTCATGTTTTGGTTGACAAATCTAGATGAATGTTATGGACGTGGAACCATAAAGGACGTTCATAGGCTCTATCCTTTCAAGACTTATTCTGGGCTCCCATTTATTTAGGAAAATTGGGATGTTTTTACTTTTTACCATCCAAGGGCCATTCTCAAGGATATCATTTAGATCCTTTTTACTCTTAATTTAAAATTATAAAACCCATTTGGATTTTTGGAAACATCATCTAGATCATAGTTTACCCAAAGGCGATGTAGGCAATTGTTAATAACTTTATAATCCATGGATGTGCCTAGTAAATACTCATTAAGGTGGAGAGATTATACCTGAGCTGAGAGCTTAAGATCATCATGGGAGATGGTTGTTTTTTGTCTGCCATCTTCAGTTACACCTACTAAATCTGGAACATTTCATCTTTGATGCTTTGTTGTATACTGCCTGTGCAGGTTAAGGGAGGGCAGTTATGGGGCACAGACATATACACTCATGACTCTGATATTGTTGCAGGTTTGCTTTTTCGTACCTGTACATAAAAGGTTTTGAATTATTTACAGGGAATTGTAACTTATGACATTGTGTTCCCATTGTCCGGTTCTAATGCACACAGGCTACTGTCATCCAACTGCATCTCCTCCTCCACCTGCTATTCAGGAGTTAATGGCTACTGTCAGAGTTCTCCCGCCTCAAGACTGTATGTTTATATGCTTCTGGCATTTTAAATCTTTTGTTTTTACTAGTTTACATTCATCTTAAAACTCTTAATTTGTTTATAATGCAACTATGTGTTTGGTGAATGTATAGGTTATGTTTCTACTTTGTGAAATAATGTTCGTTCTCGTGCATGGGGAGCGGCTATTGGTTGTGGCTGTAGTTTTCGTGTAGAGCGGTGCCACATAGTCAAGGTGAGAAACATTTGTGTTTTTTTAATGTATTATGGTATGTGTTTGTGTAACCAACTTATTTCATTTTCATACAAATCTGTTGGACATTACAGCACATAAAAAAATTGAAAACTAATTGTCTGATTGTGAATTATGTTTCAGGCTTTTACAACATTTCATTTGTTTCTTTTTTATTTATTTTTTAATTCTCAGAAAGCTGGTGGGACAATTGATCTTGAACCCTGTCTTACACACACATCAACTGTGGAACCTACTCTTGCTCCTGTGGTTGTAGAACGCACAATGACCACTAGAGCTGCAGCTTCAGTATCATATCTTTCATCATTTTACTTATGCTACACAAGTTTTTGTTAATAATTTACTTGTATTTTATGTTTTATACTAGAACATAGCTGGCTTTTCTCTTAATTTTTTTTAATCAACTGAAATAATGCACATATAGCCATCTAGTTAAATATGGGGAACCTAGAATTTTTAATTATAATATAAAAACATAGCTGACTTTTCTCTTAAATTTATTTCAACAACTGAAATATTACACACAAAGCCATTGAGTTAAATATAAGGAACTTTCAGTTATGATAATTAATTTCAAATGATAGCATTTTTTTTAATGTATCTATCTATACTAATAAATAAAGGTTTTTAGTGCCACATGGCATGTTTTTAGAGCTTCTCAACCTTTATTTCCCTCCTCTCTCTCCTATTAAATATCTAATATTAAATATACTTTTAATACATTTTTAAAATTAAAAAGATTTTTTAATACATTAAAATATACTAATATTAAAGACATACCTTTTTTTTAAAAATTATTATAGATTATAAAATTTTCAAAAACAATTATTTGAAACACAATGTTTAAAGAAAAACAAACTACAAAAAAAAGTAAGTGTTGAATAAAATAATAATATTATTTTAATACTTAAAATATTAAATCATACGAAATTGTGATAGTATTTTATATTAAAAATCATCTTTTTTTTCTCTAAATTTTCATTGATAATTATCCGTTATATTTCCTTGTGTAATCCGTGTAATACCCGAGATACTAACCTAGTTTATGAATATGTGATACTAGAAAGTTTCATATCTCAATATTCATCTTGTGCTTTGCTTCTTGCATTAGTAATTAGTTTTAATTCTTAGGATTGAATTTAGTATCAGTTTTATTTTGGGATTTTTGCACTGCCCATCACCTCTCTCGTGCACAATAGTTAACGGTAAATAAAATAAGTAAAGAAAACAAATTTGTTTAACAGTTGTGAACGTAATTCTAGTAGCAAGTTGGGACTTGGATAGTTGATATACTTAACTTTCTTTCTAGTTTGAACTTTTATCATTTTTGTGTCTACTTTAAGTACACAATGTTATATTTGGTTTATATACATTGGTTATATGTTTATAAACTATTATACATTATATATTAATATTGTTTTTTTTGAAGAATGCGCTTCCTCAACAACGATTTGTACGTGAAGTTACGTTACATTACAACCTTTATAATGAACCTTGGTATGTCTTCTGAGTTCTGTATTCGAAAAGGCTGCCTTTCTTTTCTCTTTCTTATGTCTTTTACATATTGGTAGATGTAGATCTATGTTTTTACATCTCATGAGCCCAACAACTAAAGGATGGCCATAAACCGTGGAAACCAACTGAACTGCTCAAACCACAGCTGGATTGAGATTTATACAATTCAGGTCACGGTTTATGAAAACTGGTTGCGATGGTCTGTCCCAAATTTTCGTTGAAATCGGCTGAATGGACCGTGAACACCCATACCATCAACTACTCATTCTTCAAGTGTTTACAAGTTATGTTTGATTGTTACTAATTAATGTTAGTGACTTATAAGAATTATTTTTATTTTTGTTTTCCTTTGTGTGTGTTTGAAGGATCAAGTTTAGCATAAGTGCCATAGCAGACAAAGGTCTGAAGAAGCCTTCGTTCACCTCTGCAAGATTGAAAAAGGGTGAAGTTCTGTACTTGGAAAGCCCTACACGCAGGTAATATGCGACTGTGGTGTTGTGCTTAAACATCTTACTGAACCGAATCTGTCCTCGAAAATTATCTTTTTTTACGCGTGCGTGTGTAGGTACGAGCTTAGTGTATTTACAGTTTGCCCTTTTTATGTGTTTAAAGTTGAAAGTTTATCTATGAATTTAGTTTGTGGTGTTGGTGGCACCTTGTCGCTAACCATTTATAATCTTTCAACTTTCAAAACTTTTTTTATTATTAAATTTTAGATTTTTTTATCATATATTTAGATTTTGTTTCTAGACCTTGTATAATATTACTTTAAGTGTATTTTCAATGAGTAAGACATGTACATAAACTAATATATTATCACAACTAGGGGTTACCTACCATGCATTGTGGCGGTACCTCTTATTTTACACGATAATTTTATGTCAATATTATATTATAATAATAATTTTATAATATTTTTAATATAATAATAATTTTATTATATATTTTTTATAATAATAATATACTTTAATAATATTATATGATAATATTATATTATAATATTATATTATAATATTATTAATATTAATCTAATAATTTTATCATAATAATAATATGTTTTAACATTATTATATTATTATACTACAATAATAATTTTATAATATTTAATTATTATAGTGAGTGTACTCCATATTTCATATTCACAAGTTTTACAATATCTTAAGTGTGATACACTTTGTAAGACATAACTTTTATCTCTAATAGATTTTTAGATTTTAAAGTTAATTCATACACTCAACATCAAAATTTGTATGTTTTGTTGAATTTTTATGTTTCATACATAAACTTTATATAACTTCGCTTATATCACCCTTAGATTAATTATTATATTATACTATAATATAATAATTTTATAATATTTAATTAGTAACCTATATACATTTATGTGTTATGAACAGTAATAATAATATATTATTATATTAATAATAATTATAATATATTTTTATATTATATATTAATAATAATAATAATATATTTTAATATTATTATATTATTATTGTTAAATTATAATAATAACTAGTATTTTCATACTTGTTCTTTTATCGTGTGTGCGTATATAATATACAGGACATGTATATATGTGTGAGTTTTCAAGAGACAACTAAAATTACAATAATTTTAACGTTATTTTACTTATTTTGTGAAAATAACATTAAAAGCGTTGGGATGGTTAAATTCACATGATAACTTTGAGCCAGACTCTTTTGAAACAGTCTCTCTATCTCAACTGGAATAGAGGTATGGTTTGCTCTTATCTTTCCCTCAACCCTATCGCAGAATAAAAATATACTAATAAAAATATACTAAGTATGTTTGTTTGACTTTTTCTTTCAATGTGTGTCATGTATACATTTTTATTTTTTGAACACAAGCTTATCATTTTCTTTACTCAACTTCCTAATTAATTTATTACAAGGGGCGCATATTTAATTTGAAAAACATGAAGGGGGGAAATGTAAAATGAGTAATTAGGGTTTTAGTGTGTGTAATATATATAAGGGAAAGAAGATGCGATGCAAATTAATGCGCCTGAGGCCGAGCGCTTATCCCGTGAAGGAAGGGATAGCGTGGTATTTTGACGGAGAATTAGGGTTTTTTTTTGGGCGTAAATCAAATTGAAGCAGGCACGACGATATACTACTGCTTGTGCCTGCTCGGGAATCCATGGCCGCTTTGCTGCTTCGATTTGCAATCAAGGCGATACGATTCCCTACATTTTCTCTCTATCTTTTTTTTTTAATTTTTATTATTTAGTTGGCTTTTTTCATCATACGATTCGAATTCGAGCACGTTTTTGGCCGAAATTTGAGTTTGAATTTGATTTTTTTGGTTTTTCATCTGCATTATCTATCAGCGATTTCATTACGATTTTTCAAACTCTGATGAACTATATGAAACACAAAGGGCAAAAAAAGGGATTATGCTGTTATAAGACTCTTAAAAGATTTAATAATTTCTGGTTTATTTTGTGTAATCGCCAGAAAGTTTAAAACTAATTTTGTTTTTTAATTTATAAAACTATTTTCTTTTTAAGGGTATGTAGTTGGGTTGGATGATGGACAGAATAAGTTTGAGTTAAAACTTAAAAGATTGGTCCGGGTCATGATGGTCCATTATATAAAAAAAAATGACTATTTTCGATCGGGTCAAAACATGGTCGAAAAAGATGCCGTTAAAAATGAAAATGACAAAACTAATATAAAAAAGTAAAAACAAACATGTAAATGGTTTTGACATAATAATAAAAAAGCTGAAATTTTAAATTTTTCATGGAAAACGTCTAAAAAAAGTTATTTGTGCTTACTAAATATTATAACAATTCAAAATTTAGTGATAATATACCCTTTTTCAAAGAAATATTAAAGAACTAGCCATTGATTGTACTACTAAGCAAACATTTTTGATGATTTAGCGCACTAATATAATTTGCAGATTAGTTGAACATCTGCACATAATATGAACTATTTCACTTCCAGAATTATATATGCTTTCATATGAGCTTTAAAAATATCAGATAAACAAACTTAGCAGTGATTCTAATTTCTAAACCTGATTATATAGCATTAATTTCTAAAATTACATATTAAAGCAACTCAAATTCAAGCATCATCTTGCATATGGATATGAAGTTATACTAAACAAAAAAAATTGTGAAGTTGAAAAATGTGATGAAGAACACACGTGATTGACTAAACAATTTACGACTTCTTTGATGAACAACAAGATCCCTAGAATTCAATCAAGAATTCGTTCTTCAATCCAACAATTAGGATTTAGGGTTTTGAAGAACACTGAATCATCAGTCATCCGTGAGCAAATCAATATTCTTTGCTCTCCTTTTATTGTCGATAAAAAATGACACCAAAAATACCAAAATCACAATTTTTTATGCCCAAAAGAATGTTTCTTTGAATCTCAACCCATCTTGACCTCTTATGGTTATTTTTAACTTTCTGTCTACCCACTAGTAATATTAATTAACCCTAAATTAATACCCATCTTGACCTCTTT
The DNA here is from genome assembly GCA_009363875.1 of Mikania micrantha. NCBI lineage: Eukaryota > Viridiplantae > Streptophyta > Magnoliopsida > Asterales > Asteraceae > Mikania > Mikania micrantha. The sequence continues at coordinate 20,254,538 of CM018695.1, forward strand.
GTACGTTAATGTTGTTTTTAGTTCGTTCCCGAGTCAAAACAAAGGTGTTAAATTTGCGCGACAACGCGCGAAAGGCGCCATCTATTTAGACAACAAATTACATTTCTTTGAATATATATATTCCTTTTATCTTATTGATCATTTGTTCGATACATGATCTACCCAGGAAGAAGCAAACGTGCATGGTTCATTGGTTCACAAAACTCAAAAAACACCCGTTACAATAAGAGGTAAAACAGAGAACACTTGCATTTAGTAAATAACTCATGTTCCATAAGATAATACATTTGCGATTGGATATAATGAAAAAATAGGTTAAATACAATAATAGAGCTTATACACTTGCCATTTAGAATATAACTAGATTACTCCACCGCGCATTGCTACGGGTGCGTGCTTGTTTAACGACGACTTGCGTTATAAATGAACCGCCTTTTAGAAAAACGTAAACAGGAACACAAACATGAGTATGTACGGGTAAAGAAAACTTGCTCGAGACAAACCATGTTTCTAAAAAATCAAAATAAAGGCGTAAAGAAGGGAGGGGATCCAAAAATAAACTAAAAAGACAACCAAAAAATTAACAAAAAAATAGAGTAAGAAAATGAAGATGAAAAAACTGAGCTAGCCAGGACTCGAACTTCAACCAGCTTCACACCAGGTTTTAGGACTCTCATGGAAAACCACCAGGCCAGCAAAGACTTTTGTTTTCTTTTCCATATCTTCAAATATATACAGAACATGAGTTAATGGACCAATAGCAACAAATCACTGTTCATAAATGAACTTTGTATATATATATATTAATAATATATTTTAATATAATCCCATTATATAAATATTATATTATAATAATAATAATATATTTTATTATTATTACATTCTAATATTATTAATATTATATTATTATTAAATTATTATTACTGTTCAGAACACATAAATGTATATAGGATAATTCCACAAAACGTAGATGCTATTTTTAAATATTAAATTGTTTAATATAAGGTCTATTAAAAATCGGCTCGTAGCCTACTGCGAACTAGTAATTAAATTTTTTATTGAAAGACTAATTTGGATCAATGGAATATCTTTGTATCACCAATAGTATCATATGATTATATTAATAATTAAGTCACTATTTTTAAGAGGAAACTCAATACTTTAACAAAACACCTTGTGAATTCGAACACATGAGCTTATAGTTCCTGAGTGTTATGTTTTCATCAAAATATTGTTAGACCGTAACGACTTTGGTAAAGTAATAAAAAGAAACGTAACTCTAACTAGTTTTTAAAGGACACTGATTTGACCCAGTACGGGCCGTATACGTATAGGCCAGTACGGGCCGTATTGAACATCTTCAAATTTGTATATAAGCTTGAATCGTTTCAAACGAACGCATAACTTTCGAATTCGAATATATTTCAAGATAATTCATATCTGTAACGATGTTGTTCTAGGATGGGAGTTTTTTCAACTATTCTGTGCCAGATTTGAACGAAGAGTCTCCTGTCGAGTATTCATACGGCACGATAGATCTGAATGCTGAACCTAACGTTGATGTCGGTTTTGACAGTCAAGCATCGTATGGGTTCGTGTATGACGACAGTAAACAAAGTAACCCGGAGGAGGGTTATGAAGAAAAGCCGGCGGCTTCAAACGTTAACTAGGAAACCAAAGAGGTAACTTAAATGAAACATAAATGTTAATGATTGTATATTATCGCTATCCATTTACGGTATTTATTATTGTTTTTATATGTCAGGAGTTTATGTCTGAGGAAGCACTGGTAGGGTGGGTGAAAAGTAGAGCACTAAACAATGGTTACATTGTAGTCAGAAGAACGAAGAAATCAAAGACAACAGACAGTGTAATTGTGGTGGTGAGCACAATAGCATCGCAATCCTTAGACGGTCAGGTAGCAAGAAAATCGGTTGTACGTTTCAACTGATAGGGTTATACAACGAAGTTCGTGAATCCTGGAAATTACAGGTGATTAACGACAATCACAATCACGAACCTGCTCAGAATTAGGGGTGTTCATTTTCGGATATCCGAACTTCGGCTATCCGAAAATTTCAGATAGTGATTTTCACTATCCGAATCCGAAATTTTGGATATCCGAATCGGATATCCGAAATCATAAAAAAAATAAAAAATTTAAAATATATATATTTCTGATATCCAAATATCCGAAAATTATTCGGATATCCGAAAATTATCCGGATATCCGAAAAATATCCGAAAAATATCCGAAAAATATTCGGATATCCGAAAAATTATCCGAAAAAAATATCCGAATATCCGAAAAAATATCCGAAATAAAAAACTATTTCGGATATCGGATATCCGAACTATCCGAAAATTTTCAAAACAAGTATCCGAATCCGAATCCGAAATTTAGGGATATCCGAACTTTCGGATATCCGATTTTTTCGGATATTTCGGATTCGGATTTTCGGATATTTTGGATTCGGATTCGGATACGGATTTTTTTGAACACCCCTACTCAGAATCTAGAGGGTCATCCATATGTTAGAAGATTCACTCAAGAGGAAGAAGATCTGGTTGAGAATATGACCGAGCGACACATGGATCCTCGTAACATACTTTCGAGCATAAAGAAACATAACCCTGCAAATGTACCCGTGTCACACCCCGATCGACGGCAGAATACGTCGGGGCGCGAGTTACGACTGTTCATTAGCTCATGATGCTATTGTATGTTTCAATATTTAATGCATCATTATTAAAAACCAACAAAACATTCATTAAATGATAAACAAACATTACATGAATTGAATATTCAAAGTATTACAATTTCAAAATCTATACTTTTGTTTCAAAGTTAAACTAGGTCACTAAGCCTATCTTATGTCTTCATCATCCTTCCTTAGCCTCTTACACATGTAAAATAGAGTTTGTCAACTATTTGCATAGTTAGTGAGTTCACACACAAATTTTAAATAATAAGTATAAAAAAAAATGCAAACTATAGCCTAACTAGATATGTATCATAAGCAAAGCATGAATACAAGTTTGAATAAATTGAATGAATGAATGAATAACAATTACTTGTGTCCAAACAAGTATCCTTACAACATGTTAATTCAAGTATGACCATACTATAAATTAACAGTTATAAATCAACAAGTTTGCTAAGTGTACTTTTCACCTTTTTCATACAAAGGCAAAAGCCTTTGCGAAAATAATATCTAACCATCTTAGGCTACTAAGCACTAAATTGCTTGACTGGCAACACACATAGAATCAACATATTGTATAGCCTAGCCTCTAACACATAAAGCTAAGTAGGTCTAAGGCTTGCATCATAAGTTTGAATTGAATAATAGAATGAATCATAGTTTGAATATGATATGTGTAACATCCCAAAAACAAGAAGTTGGGAGTGTGAAGAACTCACATGTTAGGATGCTAGGCTAGTTCCAAATTCTTGCTTTAAACAATGAGGAGGTAAGGCTATCTACTCACCTATAATTTGAGCAATTCAAGTCTTAGCAATCCTATAGTTTAAGTTCAAGAATCCTAGAAACTATGGCAATCCTAATGGAAGTCCTAGTTTGAATGAACTATGTTTTGAATGGATACTTAAAATAACTAATCTTATAATATTGATGTAATAAAATAGAATATCAAACGTATTTTTTTTATTTATCAACATTATTTATATGAATAAATTAAACTTAATATTGTTTTAAATAAAATAGAATATCATAGATATTCTTTTTATTTAATCAATATTATTTATATGACTAGACTAATTTATAAGAATATTTAATAATATTCTTATAATAAATAAAAATAGAATATTAATTATTCCTGCTTATTTATTATTTTGGAATTGAATTTCCAAGTGAATTACATGAATAAATTTTCATCTATTTAATCATTTATTTGTATTTTAAAGACTTGCATGTTTGCATTATAAGTTTTATAAAATTTATTTAACCTTTTAAAAATTTATAAACTTAATATAGTTATTTGAATTATATTGATTACAACAAATATTCTATTGATTGAAAACATGTTTAACCTTTACTAATTTAAATCATTGTAATATAATAAAACATTTTTAATAATAAATTGTAAAATAAATAAATAAATAAATTTATATATATATATATATATATATATATATATATTTGAACAGAACCTTTGTTTCTAAACAAATTTTGATATTAAACTCTTTTTATTTAGTTTAAAAATCACATTCAATATTCATAAATAAAAGGGATTTATTTTAAATCTTTTTATTTAAATTAATCAAAAATTAAATTCCATTCAAAACAGAATGTTTGAATGTTTATATATATATATATATATATATATATATATATATATATATATTAAGGATTTAATAGAATATATTTTTAATTTAATCATTAAATTAGTTTTATTAAAAACTAATAAAATTTGGGATGATTTAACTGAAATTGGCCAGATTATTCATCAATGATTTTTAAAATTATTTTATAGAATTTATATATAAAAAAATGTTGAAATGGATGAAAAATAACCAAAACTGGATTTTTGGGCCTACTATGGGCTTCGAACCCGGGTCATTCACCCCACAGCCGACGGCCATTACCGCTGGGTTGTGGGTTATCACATTGAAGATGTTTTTAATAATATAATCACTGCTAAATCGAACTCAGAAACCGTATGAGCCCTAGATCGTTCTTAGTTCGAATCCGTTTGATTCGGGGATTGTGAGCCTCTGTAATGTTAGGGCTTTTAATCCCCTTAGGATTTCGACCAAAATGGTACAAGGATCACCTGGTTACGTGATTGATTGAATGGAGTTCGAGTGTTGCAGAGGTTCAGTCGATCTTGGTCTTAAATCGCGATGAACTGTTGTTGTGCGCTCGATTCCCTTGCACAGACTTGTTCGAAATTGATAAAGGATGGAGATGATGTGATTTGATTCGGGTTTTATAGGCATTCGATTGATTTCTTATTTTTGGTTCGAACGAATGATTATGGAAGGTTATTAATCGCTTGATTCGTGATTGATTCGCTCTAATCTATTCCTAAATTGCTTGAATTAAGCTGTCAACATGCTGGAATCGATCGGTGATGAGTTCGGGTCGAACTTGGGTCCGGTTGGATGATCCACGTAATAACCGGGTAAAGGGGAGGGTAGTATAGAAGGTTTACAGTTTTAGTCCCTCTAAAACTCACACTTTGTTTCTGTTTAAATTAAATCTTTTCCCCTCACATTTTAGTTTCATATATTGCCATTTTTAATCCCCCAATTTGAACAAACATTTTATGTTACAAAATTTGTAAAATCTTTTGTATAATTTTAATATTTAGGCTTTATAAATAGCTTGTATAAAACATAAAATAATTTATAAAAACCTTTTTATAATGTCTTAATTATTATTATTATTTATTATGTATTATATATATATATATTATGTATATATTTTATAGCTTTAAGAATAGGTTATTTACAAAATAAAATGCTTTTATTTTATAACCTATTATGACTTTTAAGTTTTGAAATTATAATTCTTTTATGAAATTTTATAAAAGCTTAGATTAGGTATTTTATTATTAGTATTGCTTCATTAATGAATTAAACATTTAGTTAAACATAAATCCATAGATTAAATGTCCAAGGAATATCCCAAGCTTTTATTTATTTCGAATTAAACTCGATTACAATATTCGAATTCGTAAGGGAAAGCCCTAGGGATTACAGTCTCCCCTACTTTAGGGAATTTCGTCCCGAAATTTATTTAGTAGGAATCGATCACTCTAGTGTTCATTATTTCTTTTGACTTGTTTTGTTTCTTCTAACATTTGGTTATTGATTTTTAGGGATTTATTAACTTTGGTAATTGATTGAATGTTATTAGAATTGTAATTATTACTGTTATAGGATAGCGTCTCAAAATTTAGACCGTGAGACCAGTAATTAGAATCTTAGAAGGGTTAAAATAAAATTTTTGTTTTAGAATTTTGAAATGCGAATGAACTTTAATCAGAATAGGTATGAGTAACGTACTCATATTTTAGAATTTGTATGAAACTAGTCTGCTATGAGGGTTTTAGATTTAACGATAGTTGACTCAACTCATGGTGAGATTAACCGCAAAGGTATTTTGATAACTTAGTATAATAATTTATTTGTCGATTATTCTTGATTGAAGAATGGTTCACTCAAATTGTAGATTAAACTGGCAAATCCTATTCTTGATCAAGCTTTCGATGCTACTATCAATGTATTAGTGGTGCTTATATATAGGGTATACCGCAGCCAACCAACCACATCACTAATACCTTGATAGCATTCCAATTACCTACCAAGACTATCCTAAACCTAACTACATTTGAACAGATGCTTGAATACTTGACTATCTTTAGAAATTGTATGAGTTTAAAGATATTAACAATTGCAATCTTGCAATCGAATCTCATAGTTATATGGATTTCTAAATGATTGACTTTGAATATACGAATGATACTGAATACACTAGTATGTGATATTATATGGTTATGATAACTACTTATCATTAATCTTAGTTATGATATCACTGAATCTTTGAATAATTGTTTAAACATACGAATATAGGATAACTCATTTAAGAATCATTAGCATGATTCATATGGTTATCGATATCCTTAATTTGACCTGGTGTAAGAATACACACCAAGATTAGAAATTGAGTAACAATTGATTTGACTAGCATGGTTTCTCAAAACTGTAGATTGAATTGACTACTCTTGCCTTTGATCAAGCTTTTGATCCTACTACCAATGTACCATTAGTGCTTATGTATAGGGTATACCGCAGCCAACCCACCACACTACTAATACTTTGATAGCATACCTAACGCCTACCAAGGGGGACAAAAACTTTAGACAAACTTGAATAGGTGTGGGAGACTTTGACTTGATTTTAAAAATTGCATGAGTATAGAGGTTTTCATCATTGATTTTTTTTTTTGCTATGGAATCTCTCGGTTGTAACGTATGACAGATGATCGATTTTTGAATAAACGAATGATGTAGAATACATAGATTTTGATATTATATAAGCTTTGATTGTTGTGATAACTAATTATCATTAATCTTAGCTATAATATCATGGAACTTTTGAATCTTTGTCTAAAGGTATGAATATAGAATGATTTGTCAAAAAAAATCAATAATATGATTCATGTGGACTTGTTTTAAAATTTTATATGAAATCACCCATACTTCAATTCGTAAGTCCACATTATGTCATTATATTGAAATCTAAACATAATATAATAAGAAATAATTGTTTCTTGGTTAAAATAATAAAAGCAAAAATCATTATAACTTGTTTGAAACATAGAGAAGGATTTTTCAGAATTGGATACCAAATGACATGTTAGAATTATTAGGCATAATATCCTAGTGAGTTTATAAATTATAACATAGACGTCATGGTTAAAATAATGTATGTGATGTAATAACTTGATAGATGTATTGACAAGTCACTAACCTTTTATATTTATTGATGAATCACCATTAATAATTCTTGAGTATAATATTACTTGATTTCTTGAATCAAAATATACATCATGAATAAAGGAAAAATAACACCATAACCTTTTAGATTTAGTGATGTATCACCATCACTGATCTTAGGTTTAATATTACTAATTCTTGAATCATAACATAGGTAACATAAATCAAAGAGAATTGACATCATATCTTGTGAGACACGGTGATGAATCACCATCATTAACCCAAGAAAAATAACACCATAACCTTTTGATATTGTAATGTATCATCATCACAACTCTTAGATATAATGTTACTAACTTCTTGAATCATAACATAGGCAACATAGAACAAAGACAGATGATATCATATTGCGTGAGAATAGTAATGAATCACCATAACTATCCTCGAGTATGAATCATGGAGGTATTGAATCATAACATATTCATTATAAATCCAAAGAAAGGTAACACCATTGCCTTTAGATGTAGTAATGTATCACCATTACAACCTTAGGTATGATATTAATAACTTATTTGAATCATAAAAAATATATTATTCAACAAAAGAAAAATAGAATCTTGAGTATGATATAAAGGAGTTGTTGAATCATAACATATACATTACTAATCCAACAAGGACAACATCATAACTCTTAGATGTAGTGATAGATCACCATCACAATCTTAGGTACCACGTTATTAACTTTCTTTAATCATAACACATATATTATTATTCATCAAAGGAAATGACGTCATAGCTTGTGAAATGTAGTGATGGATCACCATCACTAATCTCTAGTACGATATCATAAGATTTGGAATTGTGGAAGCAATGTATTGAAATCATTTTTGAATCAGATTATATATTTTAGGGAGTAGAATCCAAGTTGGACACTTTTTGACTTATTAGAATTAATGTTGTTTGCAAGATGTGTCATGCTTTGGCCTATAGGTAAAATACTCTCATTAAGAATCCCCAGGAAAGCTAGCCTGGTCCCTCGTCAGGGATTATGAATCGCTTTCCTAGACATGAGTCTCAACTACCGGAATTCACCCTTCCAGTTACTACATGTCCATCTTAACAAACTTAATTCTAACGAGGTTTAAAGTCAAAATTGAATAGACAATAGAATCATAAATAAGCAAATCATTTGAACTTGTTTGAAAAACATAAGGAATGGTATTCACAATAGAGTACCGGGTGACATATTAGAATTCATTTAGTTTGTAAGATGTTTGGTGTAATATGTTTTGGCCTATAAGTGATTTTACTCTAATCAGAAGTCCCCAGGAAAGCTAGACTGGTCACACAGTACATCGGGGATTTATACGAATAGGTTTCCTAGACAGGAATTCCAACTACCGGTACTACACTCTTCCAGTTAGTACATATCCACCTCACAAATTTTAATTATAACGGGATCTTAAAATCAATAACAGAATTCCTATTTTGTCTAAGGAATAATATTAGGCAATAATCCTAATGATTGTTGAATTCATATTAACTAAAGGTTGTTTGCATGTACTTGAGTTTGGAATGAATTTCTCCTAAAAGCAAATACTAAGGCAATTTCTTATACTAAGTAATCCCATGATATAAAGTAACTTAGTCTAAGGCATTCCTAACTAGTGCAAGCAAGACATATTAACAACTATGGCTTTCCTCTATGGTAACAATTATAACATAATAAATAATGAATAAGTATAACACATAATGAATAAGTATATAATATATAGCACATAAGCAAGTAATAAACAAACAAGTGTAATATGAGATAACTCATATTTGGGTTAGCTTAGTTATAGTCTAGGCCACCATTTTCTAATAACCTAGATCCCTATAACCATGGCTCGGATACCAATCTGTCACACCCCGACCGACGGCGGAATACGTCGGGGCGCGAGTTACGACTATTCATTAGCTCATGGTGTTATTATATGTTTCAATATTTAATGCATCATTATTAAAAACCAACAAAACATTCATTAAATGATAAACAAACATTACATGAATTGTGTAGGACCACTCGAGAGCTCGGTAACAATCCGGTTCCAATGGATATCTACTCGACAGCCTCTGGAATAGTCGGAATCTTTCCAATCGAAATCAACAACAACCGTGGTGATTCGAAGATGTAGGAAGGACGTTTGAATGAGAATCGAACACCACAGGATGAGAATCGAACTTGGATGATCAATGGCCACTCAGATCTTCTAGGGTTTGACACTAGGTGCTCTGGGAAGAAGGAGGGCTATCAGAAGTTGTGATTGAAACAGATTTGATTGGTATTTATAGATTGTTGTCATTCGGCCGATTGAGAGGCCGAAGCAACTCATTCGGCGAATGGCAATGTCGAATGGACAAGTCAGTCGAATGAGTCATTCGGTGAATGACACATTCGCTTGACTTAGTCATTCGCTAGGGCGTTCATTCGGCGAATGACTTCATTAGTAGAGTCATTCGCCCGAATGGGTCTATAACCATACAACTTCAACTTTAAATATAATCAAACAATTATAATCAATATTAAACATTAAGAACAATATAGAAAGACAACTTCCATTAATATAATAAACTTTATACATCAAGAACAGTACAAAATAGAACTTAGGACATTTAATGCATCTACAAACTCCCCCTTGGACCTAGTTCAATCCTTTGAAGTGTCTTTCTTGAAATACTTGTCTGAGATGGCTTTCCAGGCTGCTCCAGCATGAATCTTGAAGACAATACAGAGCCGGATCATCCTCATAAACTGTAGTGCCTGTTCCATGTATTGTACATCAAAGAAAATCTGGTGGCGAAAAAGAGCTTTGACATCGTTGTGTGACAAGTTTGTCAACCACATCGGGTCAAAGACATGTTCGGTCTCCCACTTCTTCTCTTTGCACATCACTATCACAGCTTTTCCAGTACGCCCGTCATAATACCACCATCGGAAGCCCTCTATAAAGTCTTGACGCATCTTCCTCAACGGAATCTTCTTCATGACTTTAGGAGGAAGCCACTTCAGGATAACTTTATGCTTCCGGGCATCTACATCTATTTCTGGCAAGTAATATCGTTCAGGTTGCTGAGGCCTAAAGTTCACCCACCTCTTTCTGTACTTGTATTGGATTTGTCTGGAGAACCAAGCTGACATTCCTGAGCCATCTCTGTATAACATCTTCAAGCGCGCAATCTGATTAACTTCAAATCTTGGCAGCGTCTTGAAATCATGAGGATGCTTAAAGTAATCAATTCCCCTTTCCCTCTTCACATCATAGCATCCCAGATCGTGAAAATATGCCCTGCTAAGAATCTGACTTCTAGCTTTGTAGCCTTTGGTTCTATACAGCTTGGTGTGTGTGTAGCTGGCATCTTCACATTGCTTTCCTTTTTCAAAGCTTCCCAATAAGCTTCCCATTCCTCTTTCCTTCTTTGAATATCATCAACTTCAGACTTACTCTTCTCAACTTGTTCTTCTAAATATCTAATTAGCATTTCTTCAGTAGCTTGATCAAATAAATCAGTAAAGGTTGGTAGTTCGTCTTCAGCTGATGTATACTTGGGATATTCCTCTTCTGTGATGTCTTCCAGAATGACCTCATCAACATCATCGAAAATCTCTGGAGACGACTCATCACCAACTTAAGCTGAGGTGTCATCAACTACTACATCGTCAGGATTCAACCTGAACAGCTTGGCTATTTGCTCCTTTGATAAGCATTGAATGATCTCCCCCTCCTCTTTGTCGTAGCTTACTGAGTGCTGTATGATGCCCTGAGCGTCCAAGATCATCGTTAAGGTCTCATCTAACCGACGTCTCAGTGGCACAGCTTCGACTTCCTCAGTTGCTGTGGGTTCTTCTGTCTGAGCAGGAGGAGGAGAATGAGCTTTAGCACTTTTATCGTGCTTAGTCTTGGTATGAATCTCAGGAGGAGGTCCTTGAGCCTGGTCATCATCATCGTCATCAGAACTGGAAGAACTAGCTGACCCGCTCCCTGACCCATCCTCCTCATCACCATCAGAGTCATCATCATGTTCTGACTCCTCATAATCAACCTTTTCCTCCTCAGACTCTTCATCTTCTTCTTCCTCTTCCACTTTTCTTCCTTGTCTGAATCATCGGAAACGCTTGCATTACCCTCCAACTGAGGAGTGCCCTCTTTAGCTCCCTCCACTAGCTCAGCAAGTCTGGCATTTTCAGTCTCCGGAGCCAGAATACGATCACTAAGATCATTTGTAGTCAGAGCCAACTGATTATGCTCATCAATATACTTCAGCAGTTGTTCTTCTTGTTGAGCTGAACTTGCTCTTAGATCTGCCCGCTGGTCTGCAGCCTGAAGCAACAACGCATCTTGATCAGTTATCCTCTGAGTGAGTTGAGCAATAACCAAATCCTGCTCTTTGCTCTTCCTTTCCTGCTCCAAGTTCCTCTCCATTAGCCTCAGAACCATACTGTTCAGTGTACTCAACTGCTCGACAACTTAAACAGTAGGTATAATAACATCAGAACGAATGATTGAAGGACCAGCAGATCAACAGTGTAGACAGGTGCCTGAGTAATGGAGTTGATCAGAGGGGCTATGGTAGCACGTGTAGGCACAACCCTTGACCTGATCAGTGAAGAAACTGCAGTTGCAACCACTGATGTAACAGTAGTGGTGGCAGCAACTGACACTTCTGACCGTCTCTGGAACACAAATCTTGATCTTTTCCTCCTGCCTGCCGGAGATGAAGTGGATTGAGCTGCAGCAGCAACAGTCACAGCTGCAGTAGCTGTAATAGAAGAAGTGTGTGGAGGAGGAGAAATGTCAAACTCAGGAATAAATGTAGGATCAGTAATATCCTCTAGCTCAGCTTCACTCCGTTTTCTCTTCCTCTTCCTCTTCACCAATCTTCCACTTATCCATACACTCTCAAACTCATCATCAGGAGTATCTCCGAGTCTGAGCTTTCACCACCTTCACCTTCAGCCTCACCACCTTCATCCTCTGAATCATCAGAATCCTCTCTATCCTCTGCAGATGTAGTACCAGTCATATCAAATGGAGTAGATACAGTGGCTGTAGAAGTAGCCATGAAATCTAACTCCATCAAAGAATCAATATCAACATCCTCTCCCTCTGCAGTAGACATGCCAACTCCACCACCAATACTCACACCACCCGCCTCAATCATGCTCACATCAGCAGTAGTGATGATATCATCAATAACAATACTCACCACAACAGTGCTTGCAGCTACAGTGCTCATAGCAACTGTACTCATACTAACACCAGCACCACTATCACCTGCACTATCACCACCTGTACCATCATCATCATCACCACCATCATCAGGAACAATAATGTCCTCCACCTCAGAATCTGAATCATCGTGTCTCCATCTCTGACCAACTGGGGCTAAGTAATCAGGCCTCAAAAGATGACCAAACAATGACTTGCCTTTGTATGACATTACTCTGTTAAGAGTAATATCATTCATGTGCTCTAATTGAATAATGTCTGCAGCAACCTTTGGCAAATCAGGAAGCTGAGCATCAATCAGCTGCTGGAGAAACCGAGGATACATAAGAAATTTCTTGTCTCCCTTGAGTGTCACATTCTCGTTCATGTGCGAGAAGACCATCTCTGAAAAATTGAATGGTCGGTTCAGCACCAGGGCGACGAAGGCACACTGTATAGTCTCCCTCATATCATTGAATCCACCTCTCCTAGACCCAAGACAGTGGATAAGCACATGGGCTAGATACTTGAACTGCGGAGACATATAAGCTTTGTTGAGGATTCCAGCTCCAAGATCACCTTCGTACTTGCATCTCATGAAGCAGCCACGAAATAAATATCAATCGAGCAGATATGGCTGATCTGGTGTATCTTGGAGTCCACATACTATCCTGATGTGCTCAGCGGAGATAACATCATGCCTAAGTAATTTGCCTCGAATGACAGGAGGCTCAGCTTCACAATCAATATCAGCAGATGCCTAGAAGTCCTGCTGGTGAGAATGATATGGCACATGCATAGTCGAGATGGCAGTAAAAATCCTGGAACGCCTAAAAAATGTGATAATCTCAGTGACATGTCGGGCATTAGGTGTGTTGAGATCTAGGTGGGCACATATGTTGTTCTTGGTCACTGACTTGTATCCTGCCATACTGAAAAACAGAGAAAATACATGTTAGTACAATTCAGTTGCACAAAAGATTGAAATCTGTACAAAGAATCATTTGGAACATTTTGCCCGAATGAAGTTGATTTGGGCGAATGAGCTCATTGGTCGAATGATCCATTCGCTGAATGAGCTATTCGCCTAATGAGTCACATTGGCCGAATGATCCATTTGCTGAATGAGCCATTCGCTGAATGAGTCTCATTCGCCAAATGAGCTTCATTCGCTGAATGAGCCATTCTCCGAATGGCGTCATTCGGCTGTCAATTTAAATTCAAACTCTATTTGAAAAGATGTTCAAATCAGTTCACAAAAGCCATATCAACACATTTAGAGACCACCGATTAGGCCTTTTAATAAAGACATTAGGTGATTTAGAGTTCTATTTAGTCATCTATTTAAAAGGCGATTCTAAAACCCTAAAACCCCAAATTTTGAACGGTTTTCGATGATTCCACGGTCAAAAATCAACGATATTGGATCCAAGTATACCTGATACAACAAGAAGCAAAGATATCAGTATCTGGATCAATCTAAATCACAAGAAAATGGAGGACCGAAGAAAGAAGGTATATCGGGCGATTGTCGCACACACAGTAAACGACGAATGAAAATGTGGAGAATGAGGTAGTTCAGCCGATTGAATGCTTATATAGGGTTAGTCATTCGCCGAATGAGACTGGCGAATGAGAGGTTTTCTCTCAATAGTCATTCGGCGAATGAAATTCAAATAACATAGTCATTCGCCGAATGAGACCAGCGAATGTATTCCTTCGGTCATGAGTCATTCGCCAAATGAAGTCATTCGGTCGAATGGACCATTCTCATTACTCATTCGTCCGAATGAGGATTTTCACTCACAAAACACAAAAATGATTTCAAGATTTGACATTATGATGAGTAAAATAGATGCCATTTATGAAGATAAATCTGGTTGGTTGAGGATTTAGATGAGATAGACATCTGAACCTACAAATGATCACCTAAACTGAAACTGAAAATATAAAATCTTTTTGTAATTTCTGAAACAAAATACAACTGTACAACTAGCAACTATAGACAAAGAGACACATATTTTTGTGAGATGACTGTTGAGAAACTAGTACATACATCTAATTAAATCAAATCAGCATTACTGAATGTTTCATTTCAGACACTTTTGACTTGTGATATGATTACTGATATATCTGTCCACTTTAAGCTTTTCAATACAAAATTATTAAACTCATTTGATAATCACTTATGTTTTATGACTAAGTTACCCGTTTTATCTATTCAGCAAAGATTAAAATTAGTTTGTAACTCATCTCCGCACATCTTAATACCCAGTATCATAAATTCCATAAGGTTCCAATTTATTTTCTTTTTGTATTTTTCTTGTTCTATCCAAATGGACGGCTTCAGCTAGGTCTTTACAAAGCAATATGGCACGTGTATGGAATCAAACTTATTTTGTTTTTGTATATTCCAAGCTTAATACCAGCTTGTTTTTGTTTTTCTTCAAGCTTAATACCGGCTTGTTTTTGTTTTTCTTATAATTCAATCATTCTCATCTGAATGGACGGCTTCAGCTAGGTTTGTCCCAGCAATATGGCACGTGTATATACTTGAATTCATGAATCATCAGAAACCTTATTAGATCTCATGATGACAGGTGTATGCTTGATTTGAGTCATAAACTATTTCTTACTTTACTGTTTTTCTAAAACAGATCCCACAAATCAGATTTTCTAAGTTTTCACAAATTTGTCTATTCATTTTTTAAAGTCAGCCTATTAGTACATCAACTCATATTTCTCATGTGTCTTCAATTTATGCATTCATCTAAGCTTTTCAAACATGACAGATTAATGTATTAAATTCTCAAAGAAGACCTTCTCATTTTTTATACTTTTTCAATTGTTTTTATATTTTTTAAATTTTTTCAGATGTTTTTGGTTTTTCAAATTATCTACTATCTCCCCCTAAAAACCTAAAATAGAAAATCTTTTTGAGTTTTTGATTAATATAATGAAATAACAAGAATACTAAATTAAATAAAAAATAAAACAAAACAAAACTAACTATGAAAATCGATGATCATTTGTTAGATTCAGATGAAGGTAGGACTTCATCTTTTTGGAAAACACCATTAGCCGATAACAGATATAAAAATCTGGATTTATCAAAAGCTTTTGTGAAAAGATCGGCTTTCTGGTGATCAGTGTGAATTTTAACAACATCGATTAATTTCTTTTCAAAACAATCACGTATGAAGTGATATTTAATGTCGATGTGTTTTGTTTTTGAGTGCTGGACTGGATTTTTAGTGACAACTATGGCAGCAATATTATCAACATAGATAGGAGTGTTAGAAAAATGTAACCCATAGTCCCTCAGTTGCTGTTGTATCCAGATAATCTGAGAACAACAACTAGAAGCAACTATATATTCAGCTTCACAAGTTGAAGTAGACACCGACGTCTGCTTTTCGCACTGCCAGGTAACTAATCGGGTTCCAAAGAACTGACATCCCACAGATGTTGATTTGTATTATCTCTTGCAACCACCATAATCTGAATCACTATACGCAGTAAGTTCAAAGTTATCATCATTAGGATACCATAAGCCAAGATCAGGAGTACCCTTCAGATAACACATAATCCTTTTCACAGCAATCAGATGTGACATTCTTGGTTTTGATTGATAACGAGCACACAAGCATGTGGCGAACATGATGTCTGGCCGAGAAGCAGTTAGATACATCAGAGAGCCAATCATTCCTCAGACTGATCCACCTGTAATCCCAGAAAAAACTTCATCTATCCCATTGAGCTCATTTCAAACTTCTCCTTCATAACCTTCTCAAACTCCTTGCACAGACTATCATTCGTGGAACCAAAGATGATATCGTCCACATAAACTTGTACCAAGAGTAGATCACTATCATTTCCTCAAATAAACAGTGTACAGTCAATGACACCTCTTCTGAACCCGTTGCTCAGAAGGTGAGTGGAGAGTGTCTCATACCATGCACGAGGTGCTTGATGTAATCCATATAAGGCCTTGTCTAGCTTGTAGACTTGGTCACGATGCAATGGATCCTCAAACCCGGGAGGTTTACTGACATACACAGTTTCACTGATCACACCGTGAAGGAATGCACTTTTTACATCCATCTGATAAACTATAAACTTCTTGAAGGATGCATATGCCAAGAAAATACGGATTGCTTCAAGTCGAGCAACCGGTGCAAACACTTCATTATAGTCCAATCCTTCAATCTGTCTGAACCCTTGAACCACCAGACGTGCCTTGTTTCGCACAATGATCCCGTGATCATCCTTTTTGCAACGAATAACCCATATGGTGCCTATGACTTTTGCACCTTTTGGTCTGTCAACAAGTTTCCAGACACCTAATTTCTTGAATTGTAGGAGTTCTTCTTGCATGGAATCAACCCATGATTCTTCCTTTAAAGCTTCAGTGACAGTTCGCGGTTCAACTTGGGAGATTAAACAAGAATGGGCACAAAAGCTCACATCTGCAAAATCAAGAATGTCTGCAAGTCCCACTGAAGAAAGATGGTTTCATGTCTTAACCCCATCTAATGGACTTCCAATGATGTTCACTTGAGGATGAATACGATTAATTCTTCCAACAGGATGAGGAGGAACTTCAACTTGTGGATCAAGGTTGTTCAGATTCAAGTCCTCAAGTCTTGGCACAATATTGTCAACATTTGGGTTGGGGGCAGCTGGTGGAACTAGGTTTTCATCAATGTCTGAGCTGTCATCATTTGTCTGTACTGTGGGAATTGAAGCGGATGAAGGTTGCACTGGTTCATCAGGTGCATTTTGTGCATCATACAACATTTGAACATCAACATCTTCATCTGAGTACTTGTGAGGCATATTGAAAGAATCAAAGAGACCCGAATAGTCAAACATCCAGTCTGGGCCTTTTCCAGGTGGGGGCATAGAATGTCTCTAAACATCAACATGGTACCACTCCTCCACATTCTGAGTTGATCTGTTATAGAATCGTTTATTAGGAGTGTTGTACCCAAGAAAATACCCTTCTTCCATGTCGCACCCCGAGAAATCCCGTCCCTTCCGGGGCGCGAGCGACGGCAGATTGTCAGGATCGCAGTCTCCGGTCACACAACATGCGAGACCTATATGTCTGGTTTCATACATACGTCCAATAACTTGGATAAAACAGTTTGTAAAATCAGAGTTGCGGAAGTAAAATATATGTTAACAAAACAGTTTAACATTCATAGGTAGCGGAAGCGTTAATTTAAAACGGTTTTCAAAATGTTAAGTAACAATAGTTGCGGAAGCAATTAAAGATGTTTGACAATACATAAGTAACATGATCAAATGAACACAATGTTTAATAGACTAAGACACTTAAACAGATGCATGCGACTCCAGCCTAGCATCCTATTCCTTGTGCGCGTGCCTTAGTTACCTGAGAAAACATGCGAGTAAAGAGTCAACACAAAGGTTGGTGAGAGCACAGGTTTTTCATAGGCAGTAAACATCAAAATGTTTAAAGTAAGAGTTTTACAGATTTACATATCATTACAATGCAGTATCGATTGATAGCTAGTCAATACAGTTATATTATATTGTGGATGGTACCGAAGCTGACAGTTGGTGCCTCCCGCCAAGTCCATCACAAGACTATGGCAAAGTGTTGGTCAATATTGCACTGTTCCGACCTCCAGTCGGGTGTAGTGGGGCTTGTCAGGCCCAATAGTACTATTCAAGATTACCATGCTAGGCGTTATGCTATTAACGGTCCGAGGAGTATCGTGAGGACTTTTAGTTGTGATAGGGGCCCACACATATACATATAATGATAAAGCATGTCCATACGTAAATAAAATGAGTTGTTGTTCAAAAACAGTTGTAGTGCAATGTTTTCTCCCCCAAAGGTAGAAAAGGTAAAAAGGGGCCGTGAACTTACCTGATGAAGTAGTTCCGGTCTTATGTGGTGTTCGCGACTGCGAAGGCTAGCAGTCCTGCTAGTAAGCTCCTATAATCATATAGGTGTAAGTATGTGTTTTGAGGTGCGTTGTAGTCCATACAACTCCAAGTGTCGGTGTGCTCAACCGAGTGTGTGTGTGTGTGTTGACTAGTGAGACTCGACGAATCGTTGGTGACACGATTGTTGTGTTTATGTGCCTTGATGCACATAAGACACCAACATCCATCCTATGACTCTAATCACATAAGTTACCATTTTTAGAAAGTTTCCCCTTTAAGAAAGTGTGGTTATGAAATTCCATTTCATAAAACTAATAACTTCCAATATGATTATAAAACACGTTTAACTCTTAAATCATGTCGTTTGCGCATAAATCACCATTTATGCCGTTTTGCCCAAATAAAGTTTCCTTATTTGGAAAGTATTCGTTTAAAAGCTCGTTTTCACAAAAAGAAGTTTCTAAATATGTTAAAAATCATTTCTAAGCATATTCCAATGCTCAAAGTTCATCAAAACGTTTTAAAACATCAAAAGCCCTCTTTTGATTTTTAAAAGTTTCCATAAATAGTAAGTTTCTACAAAACCAAGTTTTTGACAAAATCAAATATCCCAATGTGTTTCTAAACACTCCAATATGCATTTAACAACATCTAGACATGTCTAACATGTCTAGATCATCACAATTCCAAGACTTGCACATAAAAGTTTCCTTTTATGGCAAGTGTATAAAAATCATTATCAAATCAACCAATAACCAAACCAAACTCAAATCTAACATCAATAAACACTAAAACCAGTAACTCTACAACCATAACACATCAAATCACCAACAAATTCGTGCTCGATGGTCACATGGAGTTGCATGTGGGTTTTCACCCATTGCATGTACGATCTCATTAAAGATAAACGAGATAAACTACCTTAGCAGCTTGAATTCGTGGTGTGACAGGTTATGGAATCTTGAATGAAGGCTTGATGTTAAGATCTCGACTTGTGGGTGGCTTCCACTACTTCTTCTTGGACTCCAATACCTTCAAATCTCCCAATGGTGGCTTCAATATGAATTCCAGATGGTTTGAGGGTGGATTCAGGTGGGTTTTGGTCGATCTAAGGTGGCAATACTCGGAGAAGAACAGGAGAAACCGAGTGAAAGAGTTTAGGGGTTGATTAAATAGAAAAAATCTGATCTGCATGGCCTTCGCGTACCGCGGAGGCCGATGAAAATTCATCATCGCGTACCGCGATGTAATTCGGGAGCTTCGAATCCCGGTTTTCTTCGCGTACCGCTAAGCCTTTCGCCGAGGGACCATCGCGTACCGCGATGAGCCCACTTCCTTGTTTTTCGGTTTCGTTGATACGATATCGCTCGTACATGATTCCTATCGTTTATCCTAAAAACCTTATACGTTCTTAGCACATAATCATGTAATAACATATAAGTTTGATCACCAACGTTCGTGAGACTCGTGTGTGTGTGTTTCGATAATTCCTCGAATTATCTTCGATAGTTTGTGTTCGTGTCTAACGAAGTGTTCGCACGCTTGATTAATCCTAATCAACGTGTAATGCACAATTTAATAACTCCTCGAATTATTGTCTTGTGTTAGTGTTGTGTTTGCCACCCTTGGTTTCCAAAACCAATGTGCAATGCAATGTACGATTCGATAGTTCCTTGAACTATCGTTTCGTAGTAGATTGTGTTCAACTCATTTAATCAAACATAATTAAATGAAATGTAACAAGTATGAATGTGAAATGTAAAGAAAGTAAGAGTCGCAATTTACCTGAAATTGCCGGGTGTCACATTCCACTTTTTCATTAAACTTGCCCTGCTCATGTTTCTTAAGCATCGTGCATGGTGCACCAAAGGGTTCAAGATACTTAAGATTCGGCTTTCTATTGTGGAGCAGTTCAAAGCAGGTCTTCCCATGTCTCTTCACTATCAAAAATCGGTTCAGTGTGTAACAAGCATTTGCTACAGCTTCATTCCAGAACTGAACTGGAAGAGATGAATCAGCAAGCATCGTTCTAGCAGCTTCAATCAAAGTTCTGTTCTTACGCTCAGCAACACCATTCATTTGTGGAACATAAGGAGCACTAAATTGTTGAACAATTCCCCGTGCATTACAAAAGTTCTCCATGTTGTGGTTTTTGAACTCTGTTCCGTTGTTTTTTTTGAACATACGAATCTTGAGCTTATAGAGTGATTCAAGTTTGGTAACCAACACTTGAATGCAGTCAAACGTTTCAGATTTCTCCTTTAGAAAGAAAACCCAAGAGTATCTGGAATACTCATCAGTTATGACTAGACAGTATTGATCTCCAGCAATACTCTTGCGGCTAACAAGACCAAATAGATCCATATGGAGAAGCTCAAGTGGAACAGTGATTGAATGATACTTCTTTGGCTTGTGAGACTGCTTGGTTTGCTTTCCTATCTTACAAGATACACAGACATCAGACAGCTTGAAATTCTTCAGACTAACCCCTTCAACCAAATTGTTGTGTACCAAATGATTCATCTTACGTAAACTCAAATGACCCATCCTCTTACGCCAAAGAATTGAATCTTTCTCAGTTGCCTTTGACATAAAACATGAAGCTTTAGAGGATGTTGTTGAAGCTGTGGCCATATTGAGTACATACAAGTCTTGCTTTCTAGGGGCTGACATCAAGATCTCACCAAACAGCACGCTTGCCTCGCTTGTCGGTTTCGTAAATGAAATCGTGCAAGCACAGGAGGTAAAAATGAAACACGATTTTGAAACGAGCTTGATTAAAACTATGGGTCATCATAAATTACCAATATTTGATAACCTTCAAGGAAATGTGTCCCATAAAGCTCTTGATTTGTTTGTCGAGGAAAAAGACAAAATAAGAGTCATGCGCGACAAAAATATGACGTGTGGCCACCAGCTTTGGACGAGTTGTGGGTTGCCGTGCGCTTGGACATATGGCCTAGTTTTGGCCTGGTATAGCCAAGAGGGGCCGTCTTAGTCAGACGGCCCGGTTATGGCCTGGTATAGCCAAGACGGGCCGTCTTGACCAAGACGGGCCATCTTGGTCAGACGGCCTGGTTATGGACTGGGTCCGTCTTGGCCCAAGATGTCACACCCCGAGCCGGCAGGGTTGGATCAAAGTCCCCGACGGGCGGAAGGTTCCCGGGGTGCGATATCGTGAATGATAATCGTAATGACCAGATTGTTTACATTGCACATGATATAAATGAGAAAATGCTAAATATAATAGAATTACAAAGTTAAATTACATCAGTGTCGTTTATAATTTAACAATGTAAATCTACCATAACATCATAAAGTTTTCTATCTTGTAGCTATACAAGATATACAAAATAATTGTATAATGATGTTCCAAAAATATGCAGGTCCAAAAATGCTAAGCCTTCTATCTGAAGTCCTAGTCCAAAAGCATAAGCTTCTTAATTGACCTGTTCGTCACCTGAGAAGTCATGCAAAAAGACCAAGTCAACACATGGTTGGTGAGTTCATATAGTTTAGTAATTAAAAATGATTTGAAAACCTTCTCCGGTAAAGACCCTAACCCCATTAACGCCATATGTAATATCCACATCGGTATGCTTATATATAGGGCATACCCCTGAGTCGAGCCTACAACCCGCCCAGACGCCGTCCCACCACATACTAATGCGCATATGACATTGTTGTTAATGATAATTAAGCATTTTTACCTACCTTACACTTCCATTCCACTATAGTTCTAATGTACTCTCAAAACATTTGTAAAATCCTCGGGTAACAACCTTAATCTCATTAACATCACATGTATCATCTAGATCGGTATGCTTATATATAGGGCATACCCCTGAGTCGAGCCTACAACCCGCCCAGACGCCGTCCCACCACATACTAATCCACATGGGACATTGTTGTTAATGATAATTAAGCATCTTACCCCTACCATAAACCCATTTGTCCTTCAGTTCTTTGTTCCTGTAAATACAACACTTTGAATCTCTATTGATTCCTTAAGTTCATCACACAAGTATGATCAACCACAACATTTGTATAACAGTGAAATGAATGCTTAATTAAATAAATAAATAAACATTTAACAAAATCTAAGTCCTAATGATTGGGCCTTGGTCATACTCGAGTAGACTAGTGTAACAATCAGGTACTTAGTAGTAAAGGAGATCTGTAAATATCATCAAGCATGCGACCTATACTCAATCAGTCTAGCTAGGACATCTTTTGAGTAATAGGATTTTCTTGACCGTTCTTGACCGTACTTGACCGTTCTTGACCGTTAATGACCGTTCACATGCTATCTTTGAATATTTCCCAGATTTTCCTCAAAATAGTTCTTTGTAAATAGTTCATTAAACCGATAGTTCGTTGACAACACCCTCTTGAAATAGTTCGTTGAAAATAGTTCTTTGAAAATAGATCGTTAGTCTTTGAAATAGATCCTTGAAATAGTACTTTATTTTAGATCTTTAGTTCTTTGAAAATAGTTCTTTGATACACCAAGTTATTTACCAATGATGAATAGATAACTTGTTTTAAAATTTAATAAGCAGTTTACCTAGACAAAGTCTAAGATAAACAGTTATACATGATAAACATATACAGTTTAAAGTCATTTAAATAAACAATATAATTAAACAGTTTACGCATGCTTCTCAGCCCCGCGTTTTAAAAACAAAAATGTTTAGAAAAGGGGCAATGAACTCACCTGTGTTGATGTGCAATTGAATCACAAAAGATAATGCGCGCTCCTTGACTGTTGCTTATGTATCTTTAGCACCTGAGTTGTTTTAAGAGATTC
This sequence comes from Mikania micrantha, assembly GCA_009363875.1. NCBI lineage: Eukaryota > Viridiplantae > Streptophyta > Magnoliopsida > Asterales > Asteraceae > Mikania > Mikania micrantha. Next base: position 20,277,986 of record CM018695.1, read on the forward strand.
GAATTCGATAAGCATTTATAATAGACGTTGGGTCTAAGGTTTTGGTCTCGGTGTGCAACTAAGTGTCCTAAGTTGCTAATGTGCTTCTAAAACTCTTTCTATCTAGGCTAAACGTATTACCCAATTGTAAACCCTTAACCCACAAGGATCATTTAAAGTCTTTAATTAAAACAGTTTACACTTTAATTTAAGTTAACTATTTAATTAGAAATCATTAATTTTAAAAATCATTACTTTAATAAAGTTTATAAATCATCTCTTTTATCAAAACATAAGTAATTTAAATAAAGAATATTTAACACGTGATGAGCTTAGGTTAAGCCCAGTGGGCCAATCTCAGGCCCATTACTAGACTTTGATTTCCATGTATATTCACAAGTGTTTTTTTTTTGAACCCGAAAATGTTCAAAACTCTTGTTTAGATTATAAAGCGCTCTCTGAAAAGTTTTGTTAGTGAAAACCCTAATCTAGGGTTTTCCTTAAACACTTTCTTGTGTTTTAGACTAATTCCACTTGATATCACCATGATTTCTTGTTAACCCATATGTTCAACTTTGATTAGTCTTATGTGTTTGTGTATCCTAGAACCCTCATTCCCAGGTGTTGAACTCAAGATGATTCTCACAACTTTTGTTTGGATGATCTTAGGATTTTATGAAAGTTCTTATATTTCTCCCATGCACACACACATTCCCATTTAGTTCCCATGCATGCCCACGTAAACTCCATGCACACCCACAATTGTGATTCCAACCTACTCAACTCTAGTCACCGAAATCGAACCATCCTGACCAATGAATGAAGAGATGGGCCGAATAGGAAGCCGACCGAAGGAGTAGGACTGGCGAATGAAGGCTGTTTCGGCACAAGGGTCATTCGGCGAATGGGGCTGGTCGAATGGCTACTGGCCCGAATGTGCATGGCCGATCGAATGGATCGTAGGCCGAATGAAGTCTCCGAATAAGGATGGTCGAATGAGAAAGTAGTAGGCGAATGAGGCTGCTTCGGCCTCTTCTCATTCGGGCGAACCACCTGGGTTTCGGCTAGAACACATTCGGCGAAAGAGGGTCGAATGGGCTAATCAACTAGGCCAATACATTCGGCCGAATATGAGCAGCTGGCTCATTCGGCGGACTATGTTTGGCCATTCGGCCTGTCGAGTTCAGCAAAGAGCGCAACCATGGTTTCTCACAAGTCGACCAAGTAAGGTGAGAGTGTTGTTCCTACACATCCTAAACTTGTTTGTGTGAAAGTCCTAGAGTTCTAAATGGGTTAAAACCGGTTGAGATAGGACCGGTCAAAAGGGTTTCAAAAACCCTAAAAATCAAACGAAAAATGCATCTTTACCTCGACTCAGCTGGATAAAACCTTAGATCCGTAGTACTTTCGTGATCTACAAGTGATAGTGGTGATTTAGACACCAAAATGGCTTGAAATGGTGAAGAAATGAGAGAGTTAGGGTTTTGAATTGTAGAGAGAGAAACTAGAGAGAGAAGGTGGCGGAAATGAGGAGAGAGGATGGGTTGGTGAGGAAGATGAAGGGGAAATTAAAGCCTCATCAAGGCTTTCATCTACCCGGTTGTTCAATCTCGCTCGGTTTTGCTCGGTTTCGCGTAGAAACGTCCGTTTCTCGTTGTTTTCGTAACGCGACGACTCGGTTTTAAAAAATAGAAGTTATAAAATTATTTTAGGTTGTGATTCCTAATAAATTAACTAAATATCTTTTATTTATATAAATTTTAAAATATTTAATTAACGTTTAAATCGAATCGCGCGGTCATCGCGCGTATTTGTTCGAATCGTCACCCAATCAAATACGACGACAACTACACTTTTCAATATGGTTTTCTAATTATTGGATATTATTCAGAACGTTAAACTTTCAGGTGTATTCGTACAGATCGTCACCTATACGAATAACCCGTCAGTTTAGCATTCACATAATGACATCCGTTGTTGTTTTTGTTCTGTACAGCCTCACATACGTTCATACATAATAAGATCCTAACACATAATCATCTTATGGTTCTGTAATGTCAGATAATTATCTGACTGATGAACCATTGTTCAGAACTTTGTTTTTCTGAATTGAATCTGAATCTGTTCGTTGATTACCTGAAATGACAATGAAACATGAAATGAACATATATACAATGAAACACATATAGTTCGTACCTGATTACTGTTCGTTTTACTGTAGCGATCACTGTTCCGGTGCCGGTTCCGGCACTGATGTTACACAAGACACCCTGGTTTTGTTTGAGACGGGCAAACTAGGTACGGGCCGTCCTGATCTGTATGGGCCGTCTTAGACATAAATTTTTTTTTAACGTTCGGTCGTTTTTGGTTTTTCAGCTTATACTTTTCTGTAGCCGAGATGGACGCCGACATGCCACACCAGGAGGACGTCACCCAGATGCCACAGCAGGGGCCGCCGTTAGATCCCGAGTCGCTCGCGCTATTGCAGCACGAGTGGCTCCAGTTCGAGCCAGAGTCAGTGACGGCGATGAGGTGCCGTCGGATACTTCGGATGAGCGTGCCGACTCCCCGTTGTACAGATTGGGGTGTTCTGGCTGATGCCGGAGAGGCGGTTCGTGCGAGAGCCATCCTCGGCGAGGACACGCCGTGGACTCGCCTGTTCGATCTCGCGGACCTGCCCCTCTACCGGCTGATCACTGTTGAGTTTTTATCTACATTTAGATATAGAGCTCACCAGGCAGCAGTTAGGGAGGAGGAGGACGAGGAGCTTCTGGATATTGAGTTCTCGTTTGGCGGACAACACCACGAGATGTCGATCGAGCTGTTCGCCATGCAGTTAGGCCTCTGCTACGAGCCGGAGACCGTTCGTGAGGACTTCATACATGGGTTGACGCAGGGGGAGGAGGGGGTTATGAGGGCCTGGTGGGCCCTCATGATATCTGATACGCCGTTCACCGGCCACCGATTACGGGCGACGACGATCAGAGATCCTCTGATCCGTTACTTCCACCGCTGCATCGTGACGAACATTTCAGTTTGCGGTCAGAGCCAGGAGTGGGTGACGACGACAGATCTGTTTTATCTGCACTCACTCATTGCTGGCAGACCGTGCAACCTGGCACGGTGTTTTGCGTTATACTACGTCTCCTGCTACTACCGACAGGAGCGCAGTACATTGTGGGGTGGCGCCTTTGTCACCCACATCGCCCGTACCAGAGGCATGGTTGACATGCTTGATAATCGAGCCTCGTAAGCTCGATCGGCGGACGCTCATCAGCATGAAACTTGCCGCCGACATCCCGGGTCTAAGATTGCGGTTTATTGGGCAGGACGACCGCCCGTTTCAGCCCACCTAGGTCATCGTTGTGCCGGACCAGTAGCAGGAGCAGCAGCAGCAGGACGGTGGCCCGATGCAGGAGCCGGAGTCGATTCGGGAGGAGCCGGTCCAGTCACCGCCGCGCGAGGAGGAGCCTCCGCAGCATCCACCACACGTCTACCGTGCGGTGCGCCTGACCGAGCCACTCGAGGTGTTGTTGCACCAGATTGCCGCCCGGTGTGACGAGACGGCTCAGCGGATGGCACGCGTCGAGCGATGGCTCGATCGTTACGAGGATTTGGCCCAGTGGACGGTCGCGTCAGAGCATGCGCGATGGGACGGGACAAGGCTTCCACCGTTCCCAGAGCCACGCGTCTACGCAGACGACGGATCGGACGCTGGACCATCTGGATCGTAGTTACTTTTGTATTTTTGTATTTTGTTTCCTTGTATATAAAACCGTACAGTGTATATACGTATGTTTCTTTCTGCATTTGTATTGTTTCTGTTTGTGTTGTTTAAGATTTGTGCGACAAACTTTATATCGTTTAAATTATTTAAATTAACGTAAACAAACTAATTATAAAATGAAATATTTAGTTAAAACGACATTATGACGTTTAATTAACATAATAGCCGTATATCGTTCAAATAACTTACATAATAAACGTATATCGTTAAAAATTAAATTTAATTAAGTAATTTAAGTTTAAATAAAATAAATAACCACATATCGTTCAAATAATTCACGTATTAAACGTAGATCGTTAAAAATTATTTAAAAACGCAAATTAAGTTTAAACAAAATAAATTAATTCAAGACGGCTCGTACTGGCCAGTACGACCCGTCTTGAGTTATAACAAAACTGGTTGACACCCAAAATGACTTGGTTTTAGCTTGGTTCAAGACGGGCCGTACTGACCAGTACGACCCGTCCCACAGAATGTTTCACTGATTTTAAGGAATTCTGTGAAATGTTTGTCAGTACTTAAGACGGGCCATACTGACCAGTACGGCCCGTCTTGAACCGCGGAGATGTAAAAATATAAAAGTGGGATGTTTAAATAAAGTGGCCCTTTTTAAATGAGTCAAACTTTTGTAAAGCGGTGCAAACATGGCTTAAAAATTATATAAACATTCAGACATTTCCTTGAACTCGTACGATCTCGAATTTTCATTCGAAACCAAATGGTCTCGAAATATTTCTCTCATTCGGCTTCAACTTCACAAGTTTCTCGATCCAAATTTTAGTCATCTGACCTAATTATCATCGTTCGGCTTTAGATTCAACTTCTTTGTAAGTTGTTTTTTGCCTTTTTCAAGCTTTAATATGCTTTGAATGTTGTTCAATTGCGTTCAAAATTTGAAACCCTAACACCAAATTGCAAGAACATGTAAAAGCGATTGAAATTTCATTGCACGAGTTTGTGTGGATTTTGAATTTGGTTATATATTTCGTGAATTCTGTGTATCTGGTGCTACTTTTTTTGAGTTTTTGCAATCGGTAAGCATGACTCGTTGAATGCATTTGTGTCTGATCTATAAGAATCAAAAGAGCATGATTGCATTTATGATTACGAACCTCGTGTTTATTGTTTAGACAATCGATTGATGTTTTTCTTGTGGAAATTAACGATGGAACCAGAATCTCTAGGTCCGAGGATAGGTTTTTTATTTACATATGGTAAAAAAAAGCTCATGTTATCTTCAGCAGAAAGATATATACAGTCAAGGTTTCCTCCAAAAAATGTTGGAATTGGATTTTTTGTACATACAGTATGCTTTCATCCAAGAACCATGTTATTCTTCATTAAATTTAAGTTTTTCAGATAAGATTTTACTATTTAAACAATCTGGATGGCCAGATCTCATGTTTTCTTAAAAAAACCTTCCTTTTTTACATTGCAAATTTTGACAGTTGGAGGGCTGGTAGACCCTCTTGACTCAGTTTTGGTTCCATCATTATGGAAATTGATGTTTCCTTTCTTAGGGATGCTCGCAAATGGGATACATATGTACGATATAAGATATGCAATATTTGCTTCATTCTCTAGCTAATATTTGTTTATGATTTGATTATATGATCAGTGCTTCTTCTATGTCATTAATTTATTCTTTATAGGGTTTGATTTTGCAGGAGCAGTATGAGTGGCACGCCTAATAAGAGGGTGCATGAGGACAGTGGAGGTCATTCCTCCCTTTCAAGATATTCCCATCCTCAGGATGATTCTGGAACATACTCAGGCATAGGGGGTGCAAACTCCAAGCTACCAAATCCATCAGCTTCCAGTGATTATCATGCTGTTTCCTTTGATATTGGGCAGGATGCCCGCATGCCAAAAGTCCCCCGGACTGAACTTGATAGCAGAAGATCACCATTGCTTCAGATGCATCGAGTGCTGCCACCATTTATGAATAGTTCTCAATCTGATCATGCTGTCAACCCTGAGGACAGGGTTGAATCAAGAGATTCAAGGGATAATACCACCAGAGATCTGAAGGTTGAGAGCCGTGATGTTAAGGCAGAATCAAAAGAGTTGTATCAAGGTGCTAAAAGCGATAAAGATGTTAGGTATACGAGCAGAGGGGACGATCATAAAGACACAAAGAATGAGAGGGATGTTTATTCTGATTATAGAAATGAAGTGAAGGCAGACAAGGATACCTACAATCCAGTGAATAGTAACGTAAACTGGAAGGAATCAAAAGAGCACCACAGAGCATGGAAGCATCCTGATACATCTGGTGGAAACATGGATTCATGGCACGTGTCTCGCAGTAATATCCATGGGCAGATAGAGATTGGAAGGGATAGCTTGAACACAGAAGAAAAGGTTTATAACACTGAAGCTTATGAGGCGGTGTCTGAGAACAAGCTTGATTTGAAAGGTGATGACATGCTTAAAGAGAGGGATAGGAAAAGGAAAGACGTGAAGCACCGTGAATGGGGAGAAAATAACAAAGAGAAAACTGAAAGTCGGAATAACGAGATGAAAGATGCAACAAAGGAAGAACGAGGAAATGAGCAGTGGGAGAAAGATAGAAAAGATGTACTATCGAAGGACAAGGATAAAGTGAAAGATCAAACTAAGAGGGACTCATGGATTGTCAATGAGAAAGATGGTCTGCTGCAGCTTGAGAAAGAAGATGTGGATGTGTCATCATCATCCAGATCTCTGGATCTGGGAAAACAGAAAAGTATGGATAACTGGAAGGACTTAGATAAAGAATCCAAAGAAAGGAGGACCGAGAAAGATGCTGACATTGAAGGGGAGAGATCTGAAAGACGAAACAAAGGTTTTGATAAAGACTTGGATGATGGGGTTGCTGATGCGGAAGGAAATACTGACAGAGAAAGAGAGGCTTTCAACTATGGTGTTCAGCAGCGGAAAAGGATGCTTCGGCCCAGAGGCAGTCCGCAGGTTGCAAATCGAGATCCCCGCTTTAGATCTCGTCCTCAAGACAATGACGGGTATGCTCACTTACCTAAATTGTTTGATCAATTCTTTTAAGTAGTTTATAATTGACTTGATATTTGGCCTTTACTGATTTTTGTATATTTTTTGTTTAAGCAAGCAAGTAACCTTCAAAGTTATGCTTATGTATTTTTTTGCCAGCTTCATACATCTGCTGAAATATGCCCTGTTCTAAATCTTTGCAGGTATTTAGGTAAGCAGATTATCTTTTTGAGACATTGATCTGGATATTTTATGCTGGTCGGTACTTGGTAGTAACTTGAATTATCCATGGTGCACATATATGTTTATTTTCTCAATTTGTGCTTCATAAGATTTTGTTTGCTATTATCTTTTATCACATTTTAGTTTACTCTACTCTGTATGGTTCTTGTAGAAAATAGTCATGTTCTAATATGATTTTTCGTTTCTTTTATGTTAGTTAAATAAAATCTTTGTTTCAGTTCGAAACAATACTTCATCTAGTGACTAGTAACTAATAATTTGTTAACTGAAGGGATTTTTCCTATTACCCTTGATGGTTAGATTCTAGGATTAATGGACATCTTACATGCTTTGTTGTGGTTCTCAGAAGTGCCTTACAAAACATGAATGGAACCATAAAAGGCAGATTGCAAAAGGAAATTAAAGTAACCAAGACAATATAGGAAATTTGATTACACCTTGCAAATGTTAAGACTTAAATTCATGACATTGCACTAAAAAGTTCTACATGTTTCTTGGTGGAAGTGTGCACCAACATTGGGATCTGTAGGAATTGATCGTCTAATTAGCCAAATCTAATTTTACTTTGTGTATATGTTTTGAGGTTCCTACAAATGACATATGCTAATAAAATCTAATGCCGTCTATTAGATTACTTGGATGATAATCATATTTTGGGTATGAACATAATTAAATTTAATTTTTGGTAACAAACATCTAATATTTTTAAAGAACGGGCTATAATAAAAAGTAGAGAAAGGTTGAGGAAGAATAACAAGAGAAGAGAGATAAGTAGGCTTTGTTCATAAATATAAGAAAAGAGAGGACAAAAAAAGCGGGAAGGGGGGTATAAGAAGAGTATAGGAGATTGAGAGTGTTACTGTATGTAAAGAAAAGAGGGAGATTGATTGTGGAGACAATCTTGAAATAATTTGTGTGCTGGTTTGGCCATTTTGAGTTGCTTGCATGTAGCGCCGTTTTGGGTTGTATTTAGGGTTGACCTTCTTTGGCTGTACCATTGTAGATAAAGCTTCTATTCATGTGCTTATTTTACGATGTGTTTTTGGGTTTTCAAAACGAGTATTATTTAAAATGAATTCGTAAGTAATTTATAAGTATCGGGTGCCTTGCGTACTAAAATAACTTTGATATGAGTGAGGTGTATTGGGTATGATGGTTGTTTTGTTGTTCCACAAGATTTACGTTTCTCATCAAAAAGTTATAATGTGTTGGGGCTTGAGTAGGATTCTCTTTGTCGGGGATAAACTTTTTGAGAATGTAAATTAAGCTTAGGATCTATTGTTACACCTTACAAATTTAGCCGCATCATGATATGAGATCTTCTTTCTACCAGTAGATTTGTGCACCCTCCCTTGTCGGGGATTGTTTCGTTTCTAGCTAGTAAAATGAATTTTTGTTGTTGGGTATTATGCTATGGAGTACTGACTAATTAACTACTTCATTTTTGATCTGTTTTGATGATAATACAAAAGATGATGCTTAGTTTCTTTTAAAGTGGCCAACCTTCCTTTCTAAATGCCTTGAAACTAACTAAAACAATATCGGTTACATGTCTAATATTTTGAATGACCTTTAATATAATCCTATAAAGAAGAGTTGATTCTTTATTTCTAAAAATCTTGATAATTAAAATAGGCTGAGGCCCACTACTCGATCCTAGTTATTGAAGTGGTAAATATGGCTTAGTTATTAGAAATGGTAAACCTTTAGTAGTTACTATAAAACACTGAAGCACATTCACTAGTCTACCATACATGAAATTCCAAAATAACATGATAATATAATATAGCATTCTTGGTACTTCACTTGCTAAGGAATCTTCAGGTTTCCTTCTAAATTTTTATATCTTTTATTATCAGATTCTAATTGATTAATGCTTCTTGTTAATTCTAGATATCCTTGGCCTTTAAGTGTGTCACGACTTACGGTGTGTTGGAAATAAAGGGGAGTTGGTGTTACTTAAACCCGCTTCCTAGCATACCATTCCTCCTTTTGAGTCTAAGGAATACCTGTGGTCCCATAAAGTTGTAACCGTTTAGGTCATTAGGATTGAACTTGTGACTCAGAGTTCGTGCTTTTTTCCCATGACAGTCTTCCATCTGGCAACCCTTTTAGATTTAAAGGATATGACTTAAATGATTCTATTAGGAATAGTTCATTGATTAAAGGTAAATCTCTAGTACTTGTTTGCTAGAATAAATGTTTTTGAGGCACACATTTAGTTCTCTTAATGTAGACACTCAATTGATGATCTTTGAACCACAAGGCATAATTAATTAGATGGTTTCAAAGGAGTAACTGTAAATCTCTTTTTGCCAGCAAACTAGTCAATTAATTTTGGGAATCCATGGTTCGTGTTGACATAATTTAAACCAATGTGTGCAAGTGTCTCTGTTGATTTTGCAAAAAAATCTTTCAAATGTGCAAGTTTTTATAGCAGTATTAAGTGGTCAGCGTTATGTAGCTTGTCTAATATCTATGCATCTCTGCTGGGGGTTATTTCTTGATTGTGTTAGATTGTTTTATATCATTACTCGCAGTTAAGGTATCATTACTCGTAGTTAAGGTATGAAATATTTCCCTAGGTGAGTGTATATCGCTTTTTTGGTCTAAATCTAGAGACTGAGCTAAACATCTAAATCCTCGTTTTATACTTTTTTCTTTCGTAACCTTTTTTATTGCTTTCGAGTAATTTTCTAATTGTGTTAATTGAAGAGGTACTCTGGTTTCATTACTTGTTGCTTTTTAGTGGCTGGGAGAATTGGTAGAAAATTGTTATGGTAGGTCAATAACACAAAAAATATAAGATAAATATGTTAAAATAATTATGACCTACCTTGTAGTTTTTTCTATCAAACATGGGTATGTTTTTTTTTTGTTTTTTTTATATATCTAAGGGCATAGGTATGATGGTAGGGGTCCAACATTTTTCAGGTTGTGGGTTCATTTTTTGCATTTGAACGCGCCTCATGATGTGTCACACTAAACTAAGTACGCGTTATCTGCATATGAAAAGGTTGTAATGTGGTGAATGCAGGGAAAAGTGACGTGTCAACAGTTGTATACAGAGTTGGTGAATGCATGCAAGAATTATTAAATCTTTGGAAGGAATATAAATCCGCCAACACATCTGATAAATTGTCTGAAAGCTCAAAGAATTTTCCTACTCTTGAAATTCGTATACCTGCTGAGCATGTTACTGCTACAAATCGCCAAGTAAGATTTGTTTCCTTTTTTATTGCCTTTTTTTTGGGTATATCATAAATGGGCTTTACCTGGAAAATATTATTCAAGATTAAATTCAAGTACAAATGGTTAGGTTGGCATACCCCCTGTGAGACAGACTAATCTCCCTAAATAAAATTCAGAGATAAAACCAAAACCCCATACATATGGGATTATGGGAATGCCAACCTAAATATATAACACTACTAATAGCCTCTAACCAATGGAGGCAGCTATACAACAAATTAACAACATTAACTAGGCCCCTAGAGATTTTAAGCAGATTAAGCTTCAACTTAACAGAATGAGGCGCAAACACAAGGCCTAGTCACAGTAAATGGTAAGAATGCTGAATGCATCACCAAAGAACTGCCAATGGAATATCTTCAACAAAGATACATCAAGGTCCATTGTATGGTGGTCCAAAGGTCAGATTAAACTAAATGGTCGGCAGATTAGGCTCCTCTTCGCCCATTTTAAGCCCACAAAATGGGCCACTTTTAAAATGTTAGCTTGGGCCACTGCAAAACCACTTAATGCTTTTTAACTGACTTGCATGGTCCATCACAAACTCCTCACTAAATCAACCAGCATGAGCCCTCAGCCCCACATAAAAACCTACTAACATGGGCATTACCAAGCTTTGTGAACCTGATGTGCCGAAGTACAACCACATCTAGCCCTCAAAAAATCACTTTGGGAAACATCATCCATTGAACCCATGGGGCCTTATCTTTATGATTAGCTGTTGAGTTTTAGGAAATCAAGTAGGAACAAGGGGTTTGTGATGCTCTTTTGTTTTTTGTAGCTCCATGCTCTTGATGCCCAATTACCGTCTCAAATCCTTCATCAAATCTCTTTTTCACCTGTCTTAGAAATCGTATTGGAGGGATATTCTTTTGTTAAATTATGTTCATTGGCACCTTTAGGCTCCTCAACCACATCCATCCCAATTTCATCATTTGCCTGTTTGGTTTTGTTTTTTACAAAGTTTTAAACTATGACTGAACGCACCACGATGAGAACAAACTGGAGGTTTCCTACTGATATGAAACAGGAAGATGAGTTATTCGTTTTGGCTTAGAATTTACCTTTGGGTACTCAACTTCAATCATATCATGAAAATTGCATTTAACTGACACACCAACAAGCACACGAGCATAACCAAGCTTTACCTGTTTGGTTTAGTCTTCTGTTGTGGGTCATTTTATCGATTAGTTTCAGGTCATCCATAATTCCATACCACTCATAAGCTTGCTAATTCCTGTTTTGGTTGACAAATCTAGATGAATGTTATGGATGCGGAACCATAAAGGACATTCATAGGCTATATTCTTTCAAGACTTATTCTGAGCTCCCATTTTTTAGGAAAATTGGGATGCTTTTACTTTTTACCATCCAAGGGCCATTCTCAAGAATATCATTTAGATCCTTTTCACTCTTAAATTAAAATTATAAAACCCATTTGGATTTTTGGAAACCTCATCTAGATCATAGTTTCCCCAAAGGCGATTTATGCAATTGTTAATAACTTTATAATCCATGGATGTGCCTAGTAAATAACCATTAAGGTGGAGATATTATACGTGAGCTGAGAGCTTAAGATCATCAGGAGAGATGGTTATTTTTTGTCTGCCATCTTCAGTTACACCTACTAAATCTGGAACATTTCGTCTTTGATGCTTTGTTGTATACTGCCTGTGCAGGTTAAGGGAGGGCAGTTATGGGGCACAGACATATACACTCATGACTCTGATCTTGTTGCAGGTTTGCATTTTTATACCTGTACATAAAAGGTTTTGCATTATCTACGGGGAATTGTAACTTATGACACTGTGTTCCCATTGTCCAGTTCTAATGCACACAGGCTACTGTCGTCCAACCGCATCTCCTCCTCCACCTGCTATTCAGGAGTTAATGGCTACTGTCAGAGTTCTCCCGCCTCAAGACTGTATGTTTATATGCAGCTGGCGTAATAAATCTTTTGTTTTTACTAGTTTACATTCATCTTAAAAATTTAAATTTGTTTATAATGCAACTATGTCTTTGGTGAATGTATAGGTTATGTTTCTACTTTGCGAAATAGTGTTCGTTCTCGTGCATGGGGGGCGGCTATTGGTTGTGGCTGTAGTTTTCGTGTAGAGCGGTGCCACATTGTCAAGGTGAGAAACATGTGATTTTTTTTAATGCATTATGTTATGTGTTTGTGTTATCAACTTATTTCATTTTCATACAAATCTGTTGGACATTACAGCACTTAAAATTTTGAAAACTAATTATCTGATTGCGTTTCAGGCTTTTACAGCATTTCATTTGTTTGTTTTTTATTTTTTTATTTTTAATTCTCAGAAAGCTGGTGGGACAATTGATCTTGAACCCTGTCTTACACACACATCAACTGTGGAACCTACTCTTGCTCCTGTGGTTGTAGAACGCACAATGACCACTAGAGCTGCAGCTTCGGTATCATATCTTTCATCATTTTATTTATGCTACATTGCTACATAAGTTTTTGTTAATAATTTACTTGTATTTTATGTTATATTTTAGAACATAGCTGGCTTTTCTCTTAAATTTTTTTCATTAACTGAAATATTGCACATAAAGCCATTTAGTTAAATATGTGGAACCTATAATTTTTAATTATAATAAAAAAAACATAGCTGACTTCTCTCTTAAATTTCTTTTAACAACTGAAGTATTACACACAAAGCCATTAAGTTAAATATAAGGAACTTTCAGTTATGATAATTAATTTCAATATGATAGGATTTTTTATAATGTATTTATGAATTTGTGATACTAGAATGTTTCATATCTCAATATTCATCCTGTGCTTTGCTTCTTGCACTAGTAATCAGTTTTAATTTTTTTGATTGAATTTAGTATCAGTTTTCTTATTGGATTTTTACACTGACAATCACCTCTTGCGCACAATAATTAATAGTAAATAAAGTAAGTAAAGGAAAAAAAATGTTTTACTGTTGTGAGTTACAAAATTTTTTGCCCATGCACACACATAAATAAGAAAAAGAAAAAAAAAGCGTAATTGTATTAGCAACTTGGGACTTGGATAGCTTGATGTACTCAACTTTCTTTCTAGTTTGAACTTTATCATTTTGTGTTTACTTCAAGTACACAATGTTATATTTGGCTTATCTTCCTTGGTTATATGTGTATAAACTATTATACATTATATATTGATATTGTTTTTTTTTGAAGAATGCGCTTCGTCAACAACGATTTGTACGTGAAGTTACATTACAGTACAACCTTTGCAATGAACCTTGGTATGTCTTCTGAGTTCTGTATTCAAAAAGGCTGCCTTTCTTTTCGCTTTCTTATGTCTTTTACATATTGGTAGATGTAGATCTATATTTTTACATCTCATGAGCCCAACAACTAAAGGGTGGTCATAAACCATGGAAACCAACTGAACTGCTCAAACAAAGCTGGATTGAGATTTATACAATTCAGGTCATGGTTTATGAAAACTGGGTGCGATGGTCTGTCCCAAATTTTCGTTGAAATCCACCGAATGGACCATGAACACCCATACCATCAACAACTCATTCTTCAAGTGTTTACAAGTTATGTTTGATTGTTACTGATTAATGCTAGTGACTTATAAGAATTATTTTTATTTTTATTTTTATTTTCCTTTGTGTGTGTTTGAAGGATCAAGTTTAGTATAAGTGCCATAGCAGACAAAGGTCTGAAGAAGCCTTTGTTCACCTCTGCAAGATTGAAAAAGGGTGAAGTCCTGTACTTGGAAAGCACTACACGCAGGTAATATGCGACTATGGTGTTGTGCTTAAACATCTTACTGAACCGAATCTGCCCTCGAAAATAATCTGCTTTTGCACGTGCGTGTGTAGGTACGAGCTTTGTTTTAATGGAGAGAAGATGGTGAAAGCTGGAAATGAATTGGACACAAATGGCATGGATGGTGATAATTATAATAACAATAACAGTAATAATAATTACAACAATATGATGGATGTATTCAGATGGTCTTTGTGTAAGAAGCCTCTTCCTCAGACGGTTATGCGCTCTATCGGCATTCCTTTGCCACCCGAGCATCTACAGGTAACCTTTCAGTCTTTTGGACCCTTTCTATTCCTGTCTAAGTCTCGAGCTCGGCTCGTTTATTATTATTAATTTATAAATTAATTTATTTACATATATTTTTAAATATTATTTACATATTGATTATTATATGGCTTATATATACCATAATATATATTGTCTAGTTAACTTTTTATTATAATTTAATAAATTATGATAATTATTATCTAAATATATGTTTTATATATTAAATAAAAGTTATATAAATAACAATCTCATTTATGCCATCTATAAGTGAAACTTGGGCTCATTTATAAATCAAGCTTCAAAAGAAAGGTCAAACTTGTGTTCATTTAAGATCGGCTTGATTTGAGCTTTTAATGAGCCGATCCAAGGAGATTACGAGTTGGTCTGACTCATTTACACCCTAATCCCAGCTTCGGGTGGTTGTATAATTTTAAAGGAATGTTATATGTTATGTTGGACAGGTACTGGAAGAGAGTCTTGATTGGGAGGATATCCAATGGTCACAGACAGGTGTTTGGATATCTGGAAAGGAGTATTCACTTTCCAGGGTCCATTTTCTATCCCCAGTCTAAAACCTTCAACTTGTTTTTGTGTTTCATGTTTGCTTGGTCAAAAGTTTTATTTTAAATATATTATTAGAGTAACAAATTTGATGGATGAATTTGAATTTACTCTACATCTTTTGGTGGACTTTTTCATAATTTTGCAGTACTTCAGGAAATAAGTGCATCACAATAGGGAGTTTAAATCTTTGCAGATGCAAGAATTAGTTTGTATTTAGGTGTAAAAAAGGCCCCTCAAAAAAATAAAAAAAAGTTTTATTACCGCTTTAACCTTTTTTGATATATTTACACGTTGACGGTTGCCCTTTTATGTTTTTTCTCCGTAACTTTTGAAAATACGATTTGCCTCTCAATTAAAAGTGCTTTTGAGCCCATGGGTTTACGGCTTAGAAACAACCCTCTACATGAAAGGTTTTGAGTTTCAATCCTTAGTCATGTTACAACATAGGTTTTCCTTTTGGCTTTCTTTTGGTGTGGTCTTGATTTCAAGTTATAGCATAGGTTTTTCTTCAGGTTTTCGTTTGGAGTGGTTTTGGGTTCAAGTCTAACATAGAATGTTCAACAATTGAGACGGTTGAAATCTACTGGTAAGCCTGAACTTATGTAATAATGGGAGGTCGTCTTTAAAAAATTCATATGGTTCCTTGAAAGTCAAAAGTAGTGCCAATAGAATGTATTTGACCATGTGTATCCATCACCTTCTTTTTTGATACATATGTGTTACCCTCACTCCTAATCATTCTAGTGTAATCTGACCTTTATTTAATATTCTATTATTTGATTTTTT
Organism: Mikania micrantha; assembly: GCA_009363875.1. Taxonomy (NCBI): domain Eukaryota; kingdom Viridiplantae; phylum Streptophyta; class Magnoliopsida; order Asterales; family Asteraceae; genus Mikania; species Mikania micrantha. The sequence goes on from CM018695.1 coordinate 20,293,653, forward strand.
TAATTAAATACATTTATATTAAACACAAATAAAATAACATTACATAATAAAATTAAAAAAAAACATTAAAATAAAATTACATGCTTTTTTTAAACAAAAAATTAAACAACTTACATGTTTTTTTTTTAAATTACATATTTTTCTTTTGACTTTTGCAAACATGTTTAACCAAATTCCCTTTAAGCTTGTTATGTATTTCTATACTTCAAATATCAATGCGTATTTCAATTATTACATTTGGTGTAACCTTTACAACAGTAATGATAATACTTCATAATTTTGGCAAATAATATTTTCTTTGTCTTCTAAAATTATGTTATGCAAATTAATGCAAGTTTACGTAACGTCTTGAATTTTACTTGTCTCATAATTTCTATATGGATTAGACACCATATACTATTTCTTTTTAAGTATATCGAATGCTCATTTGACATCTTTTCTTGACGCCTCTTGAGCTTTTTTAAAGTAATTTCATTTGTCTTCTTCATGAGCGTATGTAAATGATTTGACAAACGTAGCATATTCGTAGTAGATACCATCGGCAAGATAGTTCACATACTTGTAGCATGTGACATTAACATAAAACGAAGACCCTGATGTGACTTCGTTTTAAGATGTCGTCAAATATCGACGATTAATTTAAAACATTTACTCCCTCCGTCCCTCTTTATGTGTCATGGTTTGAAGAGCATGAAGTTTAAGATAGATTGAATGATTGCTTTTTTTGCTTACCAAATAACGATAATGCTTTTGACATATATGAAAATATCAATTATGTAAAAGATGCAAACAAATTTCGGTTGACTCCACTTAACTTGTACACCCACAACTTTTTATTCAAAGAAGAACTTTTGGAGTGCTTTCATTTGACCGCCAAAACTATTTTTATGGGATTAACAATTGAACTTCTTAGAAACAAATGTATTTTTATTTTGACTCTATATATACTGCCAAACAAAACTGCATAATTACCACCAACTTTCTTTTAATTGATAAAGTAAAAATTTCATTGTATTCAAACCCGTTTGTCTGTCGGAGCATTAATGTTAGAATACTTAACTAAGCTTGCTTTCGTATTCATTTTATTTATATTTAATGGATATCCTAACAAACTCAAACATTAAACCCAACTTGACTAATGCCCAACGCCGAACCATATATGAAGCCTTATTGCACCAAAGCATTAATGGGAAACTAAAATATGGATCCATAAGCGATGTGGCATCACATTTCTTTGTATCTATCTGCGCTGCATTTGGCATCGAGCTAGATTTCAAGCCCTACATGGATATGTGGTCGACGTGTCTTCAAGGAAACCATAAGTAGTTAAACAAAGAAGGATTTAATCAATTTTGATCAAGTTGCACAAATACCACTACGTCATCGAACCAATATGATCAATTGCGAAAGCAATCAATCTATCAAAATCAACTCTACATATATGACAGTTGCATACGAGAATTATGTCATCAATGACGTGGACACATTTGATCGTTCTAGAAATCCACTTTGTTTTAATACTTGTAATTGTTACAGAATGATAGTAGGTGAGAAATGATGAACGTGGACGAAAACCGTGCACAAAACGGAGTCCTGGATAGCCCGGAATGGAAAAACGAAGAAAAATCACTAAGTGTTGGTCGACTGGACTCATCGCGGTACGCGATGCTTGCAAAATATCTGAGATTCTTCCGGAAATCTTCGCGGTACGCGAAGCCTTTTTGGGCTCCCCGCCACGATACGCGATGGATGTGGCGGTGCAAGCTGATCTTCTTTATCAGATTGCATGCAGAACATTTTATTTTCTTTCTTCTCGCGTAAACTCGACTCAACAGACGAAGAACACCCATTTTCACCATCTGAATTTATATCTGAAGCCACAAGAAGTCAAGGATCGCACCAGGGATCATCTTAACAAGTTCTGATCGTCATTTTACCCGCAAAACTCCGTCTGATTAGGTAATGATCTGTTTAAACCTTCTAGTTTGATTTTGATTGATTAGATCTTGATTTTGAACGTAATGACATAGTTAGGATTGTTGATTATTGCCTAGATGATGGCTAGGATTGATTATAAACAAAGAACACGAAGTTTTAACGGTTAAATCCTTGTTTTGATCCGTTGTAATGCCCGGTTTGCATGAAACCATACCCATGATTATAATGGTTTAATCCATTTGATTATAACAATGTAGGTGATTAGTTGGATTAATCCTTGAAATGCAAGGTTAAATCCAAGTGTTTCAAACTAATCACGATCATTAACATACTTATAGGAATGATTATATGATAACAGTCAGATTAGTATGTTAAACCTGGTTATTACACCTATTTTGATGCTACATTGTGATATTTCATGATATTTGGGTAATCAACAACAAGGATTTATCATTCCTAAGCCATTAAATTATCTAGAAACTGTTACAGTATCATAATCAACAACATTAACTATCTGGTTAATCAGAGATTATTCTGATTAATCAAGAGTGTCATCAACTTTGTATTAGGAATCTAATGCAATGTAGGTTCCTACATTATCATACATTGTATGATATAACATTAAATTAATTAATTACATAAATAGTATCGAGTTGATGATTTACTAAGCAATGTCTTTGACATTGAACGTTCAGAAAGATCTAATCAGTAAACTAGAACATAAATAACTTATTAAATATAACTAAATGCAGAATCATCTCTGTACTACCAGTTTGGTGATACTCTGCTATACCTATATATCATCAGGTGAGTTTCGTACAACCCCTTTTATTTTTAATCTTTTATAAACATCGGGGAAACTCTGCAAACTGTTGTCTGAACATATGATATGCATCAATGATATCTGTGTGATTTCATGTGATTTTGTGGGATTTCATGGGATTTTTCCTGTAGACTGAACTCTATCATGGAACTGAAAGTCCTCATTTTTGAACTGTATCTAGTGAACCCATGTGTGGCCGAACAGAAAACATTGATAGTACTATTGGTTGACACCCCATTCGCTGGGAGGATTGCATCTCCCCTTGTGTGAATGTTTGTTATCTGTTTCCTGAACTTCTTAATGGTATGATAGACATTAAGATAATGAGGTACTAAGATATGTACCGACGGGTAATATCTTGAGACAGACTAGACGTCCAAAAGGAACTAGATACAGGTCCCATGGTTATCCGGAACTGAACTTTTGAGAACGTGCTTATCATATCATATTGTTTTAAAATGAACTGTCGAACTCACCAGCTTTGTGCTGACGTTTCAAACTTAAATCTTTTTGCAGGGAGACAGTGACACTCGGTGAGGCAGCACTTCAAACACTAGTAATTAAATAAGTTAGTTGTGTAATAAACTTAGTTGTAAATTATGATACTGATTGTAATGACGAAACCCTGTATTGTATTTATTTTAAGTTAATCTGTGTGCTTATGATATCGGTTCAAGTAAGTCACCCCTCACCTCGGAGACATCACCACTATGCTTCCGCAACCGGTTCAGTGACGTCAGACCATACACGAGGTGACGAGGGGTGGGGGTGTGACAGGGTGGTATCAGAGCCACAGGTTATAGAATTTAGGTTGACTTAGAGACCTAGACTATAATCATAGGCTCGTATAGTAACACAGAGAGCACCGAACATTAATAATGAACAAAACTTTTTTTGAATTAAGCCAGGATAATCAGGTGGTACAAATTCCAGTTATGAGTGGCCAGCATAACTGAAATTTGCAACACGTGTGCATTCTAGTTTGATTTGATTCAAGCGGAACATTAATAACTAAAGGAACAAATAGTTGCTATGAGATAGGAGAAAGCATCATATCATGTTCATATTAAATGTTGTTATTTAATATTTATGTAATGATACTGATTAGAAATTTTGATTGTACAGCGATGGCCGATCCAGCTGAGCAGTATATTTATCAGAGGTTCCCTTATTTGAGGTTGGATGACACACCTAGCTCTAGTGCAGGATCAGATTCAGGTCCTAGTGAGGCATCATCGGCAGCCTCACAGGAGACCCCTGCCGGACCTCATACACCTTCAGACCCCAGACCTGTTACTCCACCACCACCATCACCAGTACTACCACCAGCAGCCCCCATTCTACCTAGTCCACCTCATTCACCTTTAGTTCATATTTCTGCCGAGAGGAGACAGGACTCCTCTCCACGGAGAGTCCCTGAGTGGGATGGGTTGAGGCGGATGCGAGGCCAAGCTCGCAAGACGACAGGGCTACCCCCGAGACGACAGATGGCTCCCCGAGATGAGCCACCGACTATACATGAGGTGGGAGAATCTTCCCATCAGGCAGAGTTGAGAGCCCAGTTGCAGCAAGTTACTCAGAACTTGCAGGGGACACAGCAGAGCTTGCAGCAGTGTCAGGCTACCGTTGAGGATACACGTACGACCATATTAGAGATCCTCACTTCTCACTTGACCCTGATGGATCAAGTGAAGGCTTTGGACACCGATACTCGAGCGTGGAGGACCGCGATGGATGATAGATTGAGGATGACCTGGGTACAGATTATGCTTGCTGTATTTTGGCGGCAAGTGGCGTTAGTGACTGAGCGATGGATTTGGGTGAGAGAGAGAGCGACAGAGTTTTTGGCATGGTTTGGAGTGGCGAGTACCGAGACCAGGATGATGATCCTGGCAGTAGTCATGTCAGTGGTGGCCATGATACTTTCTTTCTTATCATACTTTATACGATCAGTATGTACAGAAGATCATTCTGGGATCTTCAGATCAGCAGTGTGTAGATGGAGGAGTTCTTTTTCTGTTCTTTTCTTTTGTGGTTGTAGTGTCTTGTGTTGTTTTGGTAGTCTGTATAAAACAAATAATGATAGTGATGTAATAAAATGGGTGTTTTTGGTGTATCGATCTGTGTAATGTACTATATGAGTGTTGTGTGAACTATGTTGTTATAATGAATTATGTGTATGAACTATAAATAATTCTGTGTGAGAACATAACGGTATGCGAATGTACTAAAATGAGAACATGTCGAACTAAAAATATATTTCGTTGAAATACAGTACGAGAGCAATACTGTATGCGAATATATTGAACTAAAAATATATATTTTGCTGAAATACAGTACGGGAGCAATACTGTATGCAAATATATATGTAACTTAAGTACAGTACGAGAGCCATACTGTACGAGAACTTGTCTAAATGTGAACTTGTCTGTTACTAAAGTATAGTATGAGAGCCATACTGTACGAGAACATGTCTGAATTGTGAACGTGTCTGAATTGTGAATGTGTCTGTAACTAAAGTACAGTACGAGAGCCATACTGTACGAGAACATGTCTGAATTGTGAACGTGTCTAATTGTGAACATGTCTGTAACTAAAGTACAGTACGAGAGCCATACTGTACGAGAACATGTCTGAACTGTGAACGTGTCTAATTGTGAATGTGTCTGTAACTAAAGTGCAGTACGAGAGCCTTACTGTACGAGAACATGTCTGAATTGTGAATGTGTCTAATTGTGAACATGTCTGTTACTAAAGTACAGTACGAGAGCCATACTGTACAAGAACATATCTATTGGTTGTATGAGAACTTAGTGCATGAACTGAGAACATATCAGAGAACTTGTGTGAGAACATGTCCTAGTCCTGTATGAACATATCTCTAAAAACATGTGTTGCAATGCAAGGAGCTGGGTAAGACTCTAACATGTTTTTGAAATAATAGGACTAAGTATAACTACGAACAATTGTGTGATCTGTGTGTAGTGCAAACATGTCTGGACTAAATTCATGTAGTTATACTATATTCTTTATAATCACATTTCAATATAAATTTTCAGTGTAACTGAATATGATTGAAATTATGTGATAGAACGGGTTATATCTTTAATGTTCTTAAACTGACCTGAATTTGTCTGCTTGTGAGCAGATTAATGGCTCCTAAAAGAGGTCGACCAGCTAAGAAAGCTGCTCAGAACATTACAAACCCTGAACAAAATCAAGTCCCACCTGTGAATGATGAATCAAATCCGGATCCGCATGTTAATCCGGAAGCGAACGTGGTTCCACCTGGGAACTTGGAAACGAATACTACTCCACCAGTGAACCCTGGAGCAGGCATTGTTCCACCTACTGGTACAAGCGGATCTGAAACAAATGAAGCTATGATAGCTCGAATTGTGCGTGAACAATTATCTGCTTGTGGTGTTCTGACACAGCAACACAATACTTCGGGTTCTGGTGGGAACCATGTGGAACAAAACGTTACTGGTGGACATCCAGAAACCCATCAGACCACCGGTACAACTACCATTGTTCCTGATCCACCACGACAGGGATGTGCTTATAAGTATTTTGCTTCCTGTAACCCTCCTACTTTTACTGGCAAAGAAGGAGCGGCTGGTCTATTAAGGTGGATCGAGGAGATGGAAACCAAACTCAAAATCAGTCAGTGTTTGGAGGAGCATAAGGTGTCTTATGCTGCCTGTTCTTTGAAAGACTCAGCGTTGACCTGGTGGAATACCCAGGCCAAGACTTTGGGTTCAGCCACAGTCGACTCAATGGGCTGGAATGATTTCAAAACTCTGATTAGATCAGAGTACTGTCCCATCACTGAAATTCAAAAACTCCAGGAGGAATTCTGGAATCACTCAATGATCGGTGCTGATTGTCTGGCTTACACCGATCGTTTTCATGAACTCACTTGTTTACTTCCCGATATGTTTCCTACGGAAGCAGCCTTGATCGAGAAGTACATTAAGGGTTTGATTCCCCAGATTCGGGGAATGGTGACTGCTGCTGAACCTACAACCCTGAAACATACGATTCTTTTGACCACTAAGCTTACCAATGAGGCGGTAAGGAGTGGTACTCTGTCTTTGAAGCCTCAGACGGTTCATAGTCGTAGTGATGTCGGTACCTTGAATGTGTCAAAAGGTACCAAACGGAAGTGGTTTGGCAAAACCAAGGCGAAGGCTCCGGCTGAGATCACCCAGAGCAAGCCAACTGTGAAAAAATATAATGCTATTATTCCTGAGAGGAAAGTTTATACTGGGCAGGCGCCCAAATGCAATAAGTGTCCACTCCATCACACGGGACCATGTCCTGTTTGTCTGAACTGTAACCGAGTTGGACATTATGCTAAATATTGCAACTTTCCTGCTCAACCACAAAATCAAGCACCACGACAAAGCACTCAAACCAACCGGTCATGTTACAAATGTGGAAGCCCTGATCATCTCATACGAAACTGTCCAAACAATAACACCAATCCGGGAACTGAAGCTAGGGGGAGAGCTTTTCAGATTGGTGCGACCGAGGCGAGACATGATGCAAATATTGTCACTGGTACGTTTCTTCTTAATAATCTTTACGCATCAGTTCTGTTTGATACAGGAGCAGATAAGAGCTTTATCTCTCCTGAATTTGCATCATTACTTTCATTGCCTACGGTAGATCTAGAAACTCCTTATGTCATTGAACTTGCTAATGGCAAGTTGATCAAAACTAACAGTGTTATTCAAGGATGTTCCTTGAATTTGAATGATCATCTTTTCAAAATTGATTTACTTCCTATTGAGCTTGGGAGCTTTGATGTTGTTGTTGGTATGGACTGGCTTTCTGATAACCAAGCGGAAGTTGTGTGTCAAAACAAGGTGATCCGTATTCCATTACCTAACGGTAATACACTGATAGTTCAAGGAGAACGAGCAGGTAGAAAACTTGGTCTTATATCTTGTATGCGAGCTCAGAAATTCTTAAGGAAGGGCTGTTATGCTTTCCTGGCACATGTGACTGAGCACAATTTTACACCCAAACAAATCACAGATATCCCAGTAGTCAAGGATTTTCCTGAAGTTTTTCCTGAGGACATATCAGGATTACCCCCAGTAAGACAAGTTGAATTTCGAATCGACTTAATTCCAGGTGCAGCACCTGTTGCTAAAGCCCCTTATCGGCTTGCACCATCCGAAATGCAAGAACTTTCAGGTCAATTACAAGAACTATTAGACAAAGGTTTTATCAGACCTAGTTTCTCACCCTGGGGAGCACCTATTCTTTTTGTGAAAAAGAAGGATGGTTCATTCAGGATGTGTATTGACTACAGGGAACTCAATAAACTGTCAATCAAGAACCGTTATCCACTACCTCGTATCGATGATCTGTTTGATCAACTACAAGGTGCTACTTATTTTTCAAAAATCGATTTAAGATCTGGATATCATCAGTTACGTATTCATGATGATGACATTCCTAAAACTGATTTCAGAACTCGATACGGACATTACGAATTTTTAGTGATGCCATTTGGTTTAACCAATGCACCAGCAGTTTTCATGGATCTGATGAATCGAGTATGTAGACCTTATCTGGATAAATTTGTGATTGTGTTTATTGATGATATTCTCATATATTCTCGCAATCAACAAGAACATGCTCAACACTTGAAATTAATTCTAGAACTTCTGGCACGTGAAAAATTATATGCCAAGTTCTCCAAGTGTGAGTTCTGGTTACGAGAAGTTCAATTTCTTGGTCATGTAGTAAATCAAAACGGTATTCAAGTGGATCCCAGTAAGATTCAGGCGGTGAAACAATGGGAGACACCACGAACCCCGACTGAAATACGCCAATTTTTGGGATTGGCAGGTTATTATCGCCGGTTTATTAAGAACTTTTCAAAGATAGCCTTGCCACTGACCACATTGACACAGAAAAATCAACCGTTTATATGGGATTTTCAACAGGAGGAGGCGTTCCAACTGTTGAAACACAAACTCTGCAACGCACCTATCTTGACACTACTGGAAGGTACTGATAACTTCACAGTGTATTGTGATGCTTCACGTCAAGGTCTTGGGTGTGTTCTAATGCAGAAGGATAAGGTAATTGCTTACGCTTCTCGACAACTGAAAGTACACGAGAAGAACTATATCACACATGATCTAGAACTTGGTGCAGTAGTGTTTGCACTCAAGATCTGGAGACATTATTTATACGGAACCAAGTGTATTATATACACTGATCACAAAAGCCTCCAACACATTCTAGATCAGAAAATGCTGAATATGCGACAGAGGCGATGGGTTGAACTATTGAACGATTACGACTGTGAGATTCGTTATCACCCAGGCAAAGCAAATGTTGTAGCTGATGCTTTAAGTCGCAAGGAACGAGTCAAGCCTTTACGTGTGAAAGCGTTAGGTATGATTATTCAAACCAGTCTAATTCCTCAAATCAAAGACGCTCAGCAACAAGCTTTACAAACAACGAACTATTCTGCTGAGGGACTAAGAGGATTAGATAAGAAACTTGATACCAAAGACGATGGACTATTGTATTTCAAAAACCGAATGTGGATTCCTTTATTCGGTAACTCTCGAACTATTATCTTGGATGAGGCGCATAAATCCAGGTATTCTATTCATCCAGGTGCTGATAAAATGTATAAAGATCTTAAAGACTTTTACTGGTGGCCTGGAATGAAGAAACACATAGCGGAATACGTGGATCGATGTCTAACCTGTCTCAAAGTTAAGGCTGAACATCAACGACCTTCTGGGTTACTACAACAACCTGAGATTCCCATGTGGAAATGGGATCAGATCTCTATGGATTTCATCACTAAATTACCCAGAACATCACGTAATCACGACTCTATATGGGTTATCGTTGATCGCCTTTCGAAATCTGCGCATTTCTTACCCATCCGAGAAGACTATTCTATGGATCGACTCGCTAAACTTTATGTTAATGAGATTGTATCTCGACATGGAGTACCGATCTCTATCATTTCTGACAGGGATAGTCGATTTATGTCACGATTTTGGCAAACTCTTCAGAATGCTCTGGGCACGCAAATCAATTTGAGCACAGCTTATCATCCACAAACTAACGGATAGACTGAACTAACAAATCAAACTCTTGAAGACATGCTCAGAAGCTGTGTGATTGATTTTGGAGGTAGCTGAGATATTCATCTTCCACTTGTTGAATTCTCATACAATAACAGCTACCATACCAGTATTCAATGCGCTCCATTTGAAGCACTTTATGGACGCAAGTGTACATCACCTATCTGTTGGTCAGAAGTAGGTGAGAATCAAATCATAGGCCCAGAATTCATTCAGGAAACAACTGATAAGATCGCACTCATTCAGGAACGAATCAAAGCTGCTCGCGATCGTCAAAAGAGTTATGCTGATAATCGCCGTAGACCACTCGAATTTCAAGCAGATGATCGGGTAATGTTAAAAGTGTCACCTTGGAAAGGCATTTTCAGATTCGGAAAGAGAGGTAAACTTTCACCAAGATTTGTAGGGCCATTCAAAATTCTTGAACGAATTGGATCAGTAGCCTACAGACTTGAATTACCTCTTGAATTTAGTAACATCCACGATGTCTTTCAGGTATCCAATCTGAAGAAGTGCTTAACTGATGAATCATTGATCGTACCTCTAGAAGAGATTCATGTTGATGAAAAACTTCAGTTCAGTGAAGTACCAGTAGAGGTAATGGATCGAGAAACGAAAGTGTTAAAACGTAGTCGCATACCAATCGTTAAAGTGCGATGGAACTCGCAACGTGGACCTGAATATACTTGGGAACGTGAAGATCAAATGAAATCAAAGTATCCACATCTATTCTCATAAATGATTGTCATAATGTAAGTCTTCACTAAATTTCGGGATGAAATTTCTCTAACAGGAGGAATGGAAAAACGAAGAACATTTTATTTTATTTCTTCTCGCCTAAACTCGACTCAACAGACGAAGAACACCCATTTTCACCATCTGAATTTATATCTGAAGCCACAAGAAGTCAAGGATCGCACCAGGGATCATCTTAACAAGTTCTGATCGTCATTTTACCCGCAAAACTCCGTCTGATTAGGTAATGATCCGTTTAAACCTTCTAGTTTGATTTTGATTGATTAGATCTTGATTTTGAACGTAATGACATAGTTAGGATTGTTGATTATTGCCTAGATGATGGCTAGGATTGATTATAAACAAAGAACACGAAGTTTTAACGGTTAAATCCTTGTTTTGATCCGTTGTAATGCCCGGTTTGCATGAAACCATACCCATGATTATAATGGTTTAATCCATTTGATTATAACAATGTAGGTGATTAGTTGGATTAATCCTTGAAATGCAAGGTTAAATCCAAGTGTTTCAAACTAATCACGATCATTAACATACTTATAGGAATGATTATATGATAACAGTCAGATTAGTATGTTAAACCTGGTTATTACACCTATTTTGATGCTACATTGTGATATTTCATGATATTTGGGTAATCAACAACAAGGATTTATCATTCCTAAGCCATTAAATTATCTAGAAACTGTTACAGTATCATAATCAACAACATTAACTATCTGGTTAATCAGAGATTATTCTGATTAATCAAGAGTGTCATCAACTTTGTATTAGGAATCTAATGCAATGTAGGTTCCTACATTATCATACATTGTATGATATAACATTAAATTAATTAATTACATAAATAGTATCGAGTTGATGATTTACTAAGCAATGTCTTTGACATTGAACGTTCAGAAAGATCTAATCAGTAAACTAGAACATAAATAACTTATTAAATATAACTAAATGCAGAATCATCTCTGTACTACCAGTTTGGTGATACTCTGCTATACCTATATATCATCAGGTGAGTTTCGTACAACCCCTTTTATTTTTAATCTTTTATAAACATCGGGGAAACTCTGCAAACTGTTGTCTGAACATATGATATGCATCAATGATATCTGTGTGATTTCATGTGATTTTGTGGGATTTCATGGGATTTTTCCTGTAGACTGAACTCTATCATGGAACTGAAAGTCCTCATTTTTGAACTGTATCTAGTGAACCCATGTGTGGCCGAACAGAAAACATTGATAGTACTATTGGTTGACACCCCATTCGCTGGGAGGATTGCATCTCCCCTTGTGTGAATGTTTGTTATCTGTTTCCTGAACTTCTTAATGGTATGATAGACATTAAGATAATGAGGTACTAAGATATGTACCGACGGGTAATATCTTGAGACAGACTAGACGTCCAAAAGGAACTAGATACAGGTCCCATGGTTATCCGGAACTGAACTTTTGAGAACGTGCTTATCATATCATATTGTTTTAAAATGAACTGTCGAACTCACCAGCTTTGTGCTGACGTTTCAAACTTAAATCTTTTTGCAGGGAGACAGTGACACTCGGTGAGGCAGCACTTCAAACACTAGTAATTAAATAAGTTAGTTGTGTAATAAACTTAGTTGTAAATTATGATACTGATTGTAATGACGAAACCCTGTATTGTATTTATTTTAAGTTAATCTGTGTGCTTATGATATCGGTTCAAGTAAGTCACCCCTCACCTCGGAGACATCACCACTATGCTTCCGCAACCGGTTCAGTGACGTCAGACCATACACGAGGTGACGAGGGGTGGGGGTGTGACAGGGTGGTATCAGAGCCACAGGTTATAGAATTTAGGTTGACTTAGAGACCTAGACTATAATCATAGGCTCGTATAGTAACACAGAGAGCACCGAACATTAATAATGAACAAAAATTTTTTTGAATTAAGCCAGGATAATCAGGTGGTACAAATTCCAGTTATGAGTGGCCAGCATAACTGAAATTTGCAACACGTGTGCATTCTAGTTTGATTTGATTCAAGCGGAACATTAATAACTAAAGGAACAAATAGTTGCTATGAGATAGGAGAAAGCATCATATCATGTTCATATTAAATGTTGTTATTTAATATTTATGTAATGATACTGATTAGAAATTTTGATTGTACAGCGATGGCCGATCCAGCTGAGCAGTATATTTATCAGAGGTTCCCTTATTTGAGGTTGGATGACACACCTAGCTCTAGTGCAGGATCAGATTCAGGTCCTAGTGAGGCATCATCGGCAGCCTCACAGGAGACCCCTGCCGGACCTCATACACCTTCAGACCCCAGACCTGTTACTCCACCACCACCATCACCAGTACTACCACCAGCAGCCCCCATTCTACCTAGTCCACCTCATTCACCTTTAGTTCATATTTCTGCCGAGAGGAGACAGGACTCCTCTCCACGGAGAGTCCTTGAGTGGGATGGGTTGAGGCGGATACGAGGCCAAGCTCGCAAGACGACGGGGCTACCCCCGAGACGACAGATGGCTCCCCGAGATGAGCCACCGACTATACATGAGGTGGGAGAATCTTCCCATCAGGCAGAGTTGAGAGCCCAGTTGCAGCAAGTTACTCAGAACTTGCAGGGGACACATCAGAGTTGAGAGTCAAACATCCTTAAATATTCGGCCCAAGAATCACTACATGTGTCGTATGCCAACTGTCGAATATCATTTGTACACTTTTGTAGAGATTTAAAAACTACTGAACCTATTGCATCTACTTTTTGTTGAAAATACGGGTTACTTTGTTCCATATTGCTTAGTATTTGAGTATATAAATGGCGCCTTAATCGAAAACGACGTTTAAATTTCTTGTCGTTATAAGTTGGATTTTCACTAAAATAATCTTCAATAAGGTGTTTGTTGTCACACCCCGAGCCGGCGGGAACGGATCGGCTTTCCTGTCGGGCGGAAGATTCCCAGGGCGCGATATCGTTGGTGATAATCGAGATGATCTGATTGTTTACATAGCACATGAGATATAAATGAGAAATGCTAACATGACATTTAATACGTAGAATTACAAAGTTAAATTACACAGTACGTGTTCATAATTTAACTAAGTAATCTACTCAAAATAATCGTATAGTTTCTATCTTATAACTGTACAAGATATGCAAAAGAGATTCACAATGCCATCAAAATATATGCATTCAAAAGTAAGCTAGGTCTTCTAAAAGTCTTCTAGCTTAATCACTGATGCTTGCTAACTAGACCTGTCCGTCACCTGAGAAAACATGCATTTAAACAAAGTCAACACTAGGTTGGTGAGTTCATAAGTTTTGTAATTGAAAACCATTGCATTTATGTCAGTCATGTTCACAATGTTTCACACAAGTTGTATTGATAATTGATTTCCATGTTTCCCACAATGTCCTCTCCATGGTTGTATTCACAGATGACGTCTCATCCAGCCAAGCATGCTTATATATAGGGCATATGAAAGGGTCAAGCCCAGACGCCATCCCACCACATGCTCAACTGAATTTAACACTACCTGTAATACAATGATGGATTCCCATTTCATTTCACCCATGATTTCCCCGGTATGATTATCCCAACAATGAAAAAGAAAGAGACATAATTATCTCTGTTAGCCATTCCTTACGGAATTGCCCGGCATGTAAGATAAACCAATAATTGAATAAAGAGACTTAATGATCTATGTTAGCTATTTCTTACGGATTAGCCCGGCATGTGTAATAACCCAATAAATAAAGTAAGAGACGTAATCGTCTCTGTTAGCTACTCCCTACAGATTAGCCCGACGTGTAAGATATCATACTCGATATCTAGAGCGAAACTTAATATTTTCTCTAGCTAATCATTACCGATTAGCCCGACGTGTAAAATACCCAAACAATTGAATAAAGAGACTTAATTTCCCCTATTAGCTATTCCTTACGGATTAGCCCGGCGTGTAAGATATCATACTCGATATCTAGCGCGAGAACTAGTAGTCTCTGTGACTGTCAGTACTAACCATTCCGGTGTGTAAGATATCATGCTCGATATCTAGGAAGGGACATAATAGTCCCAGTAGCTGTCACCCCTGTCCAGCCCGGTGTGTAAAATGTCCTACTCATGATTCCTAGTTTGAGACGTAACAGTCTCAGTAGCTGTCATTACTGACCAGCCCGGCGTATAAGATATCCTCCCACAATTTCTATTGGAATGAATACGTTCCCTAGATTTTATGAATATTATCAATTAGAATGATAGCACCTCTCGTGCCCGGTGTGATTTCATTAGATTATCCCAAGCCCTAGTGACTAGTGTTCGTGGTTTACCCAACTGATCTATGGTTGTGTAACTGGCATCCTCTGACGGTTAGAAGATGTGCTCTAAATAGAGTCTTACTAGGTAGTGATAGTATGTGTGGGAATGCCATCCCAAAAGTGTGTGCTTGCGATATCCTCCTCGATATCACAAGTAATTGTCTCAACCGTTACCTCGATGTTGAGTGAATGTGGTGAATGATTCCATCATCATGAAAGTATGTTGTCATGGTTATCATTCAAGTCATTTGTAATTAATATCGGAATGTTATCCCTTGGTTTTCCCGTTGTTCTATCGTGTAAGAATAATGCACAGTTGTAAGTTATATTCTTAGCAACGTACATTATCCTATGGTGTTAATGTGTCATGATTCTAGGTTAGCATGTAGCATCCTAGCTATTTCAAGTATGATAAAATCAAACAAGCAAGCATGTAATGATAACCGATAATAAAGGTAAGCAATTATTATCTAAATCATAATATAAGCAATATGTTAATAGAAAATTTTAAGTAAATAAAAGTTTAGCATGTTTCTCAGCCCCGAGCTTTGAAATCTGTAAAGATTAGAAAAGGGGAATATGAACTCACCTTGCGTTCGAAGTGGTTGACTTAGCTTAAATAAAATGCACGCGCTCTTATTGTACTTGCTGTGTATTCACGTTCCTGTATCGATTTCACATTGTATGTAATATCATAAGTATGAGTCGTAAGGATTTGTGCGTGTGTATGTGTTATCCCTAAGGTTGGACAATACGCGTTGATCTTGGTCATCATTCGGCCCCGTTCAGTTGTCAAGAAGGTTAAAATTATGTACTTACTGAGTTTAGGTCATCACCCCTTTGTTATGGACCCAATGTCTTCCTTGTATTATTATAGTTTGTGAACATCCGTCTTAGTTGTATAGTTTGAAACCTCACCCGTTGTTTCCTGTTAAGTGTATAACGATTGAGTCATAGTTAATAGTTAATTAAGCGACATCTTTTGTAAAATCCAATGTTTTGAGTTTGTGATGTTCATTAAACCATCCCATGACTATCTTTGTAGTACCTTAGGATAATAAACCCATGCATAAAATCTTTCTTAATTGGTCTCCATTGTTCTACATTAGTTATGTGGGCCAATACATGGGCCTATCAATGGTCATGGGCCGAATGAAATATCCATGATCCAAACCATGATGTGGGACAACTAATTTGGTATTGGACCGATTATAAAGTGTGGGCTGCCCAAGATGGGCCGAATAAATGGGCCTCAAGTTAATGGAGCCACATTGGGCCGAATAAGTGGGCCAAAACAAAGAGTTCGGCCGCATGTGTAGGCCACCAACAAAATGGGCCTAATTAATTAGTGTCTCAATTGTTGGGCCAGCGAAATGGGATGGATCAATCGATGTGGTTCGAAGGAATTGGGTAGGGCCGACTCCATGCACACTGTTTAACTCGTGGAACCCAGCGAACCTATCAACACCCTAGGTTCGCCACTCCTTGTGAGGTTCATGATCATCTACAATGGTTCGTGTCTTCCCAAAGGTTCGGCTAAAGCCACGATGTCTAGGTTCGTGTACAGGTTCGCTCATGCATGATATGAGTAGGGTTCGGCCAGTTGTGCGGTAGGTTTGGCAGTTGAAAGCTTCGGCTGTTAGGGTAGGTTCGCGACAACCAACATGTTTGTAGAATGGTTCGCTGCATGGGAGAAGGTTCGTGAGCAAGGCGCAGTAGTAGGGTTCGGCTAATGGTTGCTGCGCCTAGGTTCGCCGGACATGGTTAAGGTTCGGCTCACATGGTTCGTTCCCATGCAAAGGTTCGGTGGTCGAAGGTTCGTTGGTCCCAGCCGAGTTCGGTGATGAAGCAAGGTTCGGTGGTCGAGGGGGTTCGTTCCCTATGGCCGAGGTTCAGCTCATCCATCCTCTACACGACCTGCACAAGGTTCGGCCAAGGCAACCTTATCGGGACCAGCCGAGGTTCGTCTCCCACGCATCCTCCCCACGAACCTGACCTGCAACTCAATCGAACATCATGATACTAAGGCTGTCCCCTCACCGTGGTTGTACCAGAAGGGTTTTCAAAGGTGTGTGGTTCGAAGTATGTAAGGGTTAACCGGTTGTAGGTGTGTAATGTCACACCCCACGCCACGTGCGGAATCCACGGCGCGTGACGTAATGATTGCATAGCCATAGTTAAAGATTCCCCCTTGATTTCTGGTTTACATAGATACTTGATCCACCGTTCTTGAGCTGGTGGGTGATTTGTAACCTGGAACATGTAGCATAAAAAAAAGTCAACTACAAATAGTTGAGTGAGAATCATAGGTTTTGTTGGTGTAAAATGATTGTTCAAACATTGATTTTCATGATATAGTATTCACAAGTGATTAAGTAGGTACCTTGAAATTGAATCTACCTGGGCATGCAAACATCAAACCTAATGATAAATGCTAACGTTTAGCTACCCGCCAAACGCCGTGATAATGCTAACGTCTTGCTACCCGCCAGACGCCGTGATAAATGCTAACGTCTAGCTACCCGCTAGAACGCCGTAATGATGATACTTGAGTTCCCGCATATGATCATACTAGTACTACCAAGGGCTTGATAACAAGTTAATGATGTTCACATAAGAATGTCCCCAAATAGCCTCCACATAACCAAAGTTCCTAAGTGATACGCTTGTTTTTAATGATTTGATAAATGAATTGTTTGATGATTGTTTACCATGATTTTGCTGATGATACTGATATATGATTTCATGGTAGTTGATAGATGTTTATCATGACGTTCCTCATGATAATGATATATGAGTTCACAATGATTGATAAGATATGTTTTGAAAAGATGTCTACATGTTCCACCCCGCGTTTTAGAAACTGAACATTAAAAGGGGACTATGAAACTCACTGTTATATGCGGATAATGATGATCTTGATGTTCAACTGATAGGAAATCTTATATGGTTCCTATAACAATTTATGACTAACTGAGTTAATCACAACATTTTCGGATTAGTCAAATAAATGTTGGTTGTTGATTATTCACTCAATTCCTAGATGAATTTCTGGCATAGGAATAGTCAATCCTTGTTATTTATCATTTAGGTATCATGAAACATGAGAATGTGATATTAACATAGATTTAATAACCATGCTCAATATACTAATCTGACTGTTATCATAAACATCAGATCGTTATTCCAGTGATTATCTGTATGCTTATCATTAGTTTGAAACACTTGGATGAAACCTAGCATTTCAAGAAATGATCAAGACAATCATAATCATTGTTAAAATCAAATGGTTTGAGCCATTTTAATCTAAGATATAGTTTCATGAAAACCGGGCATTACAACGACTCAAAACAAGGATTTAACCGTTAATCGTTCGAGTTTTTCGTTTATAATCATTCCTAGCCATCATCTAGGCAATAATCAACAACCCTAACTATCTCACTACGTTCAAAAACAAGATATAATCAATCAAAATCAAGTTAGAAGGTTAAAACGAACCGTTACCTAACCATATGGAGTTTCAACTACAGAACAACGATCAGAACTCGTAGATACGATCCCTGGTGCGATCCGGACGTTTAGAAGCTTTCAAAATGAAGATTGGATGGTAAAAATATGATCTAGAGGTGTGTTTTAGCGTAAAATGTCGAGATAAGATGAAAAAATGAGGTTTTCACGCGTTCTGATCTTAAAAACTCGATTTGCAGCCGCCACCCCTCCCAGGCGCATCGCCCCAGCTGGGATGCTGGGTTGTGGCGTACCGCGCGGATGCCAGATCGCAGATATTTTGGATTTCCTTCGTTTCGCGATTCCGGGAGCATACGAACTCCGTTTTGCGCACGGTTTTCGCCTACGTTCACGATTTTTCGAGCTCTTTCCAATGGTTATAATTTCAAGACCTGAAGAGTTCAGAATATTTGATCTCATATTTACGTTATATTTGACTCGGTGTATCTTGAAATCGGAGCCTCGTTTTGCGATTTCGCTTACACTTATTTTCTTCATTTCCGAGTTATGATTCTAGACATGAAATCGGTTGGTCATCTATTTGAATAAGCATCATGTGATGAATGTTTCTTTGAGATCTACTAACACCAGATTCCTGAGTAACTACAAGTCATGAACTGATATAATATGATATGGTTCTTCTGACACATACGTAATAATGAATGTGGATTTGTCTCTTAATTTGTATGGGCCCCGAATACTTTAGTTGAGCCTAGAAATATGATCGAATCCTTGTTGGGCCTTATTGGGTCTAACTCTTATTGGGCCTTACCGGGTCTCGCGTGTCTGGTCAAATGTTGACGGATGTTACATGTAACGACTAAAGGGTTTAGAAAACCCTAAAATTCCAGGTCTTTAATGCTTCATACCTTGTTTTTGGTTGAACAAACGTGTAGATCTGTTGTACTCCTTAGTAGAGAACTTCTCAAGCTTCGTTTAGGCACCGAGTTTGCAAGATTTCATCAAGATTTGAGGGAGATTCAAGGGTTTGAAGATCAAACTTTTAGAGAGAGAGGTTCCGAATTCTAGAGAGAGAAAGGTTTAGGTGAATGAAATAAATGAGGGGAAAGACCTCATTTAGGGTATTTATACCCCGCGTGTGTTCGGGTTCGTTTCGGTTGCTCGGTTTTCGTCTTCGTTGCATTTCCGGAACGTAACGCGTAGTTTTACGCGTTATAAAATTAAAACGAGTTGTTTAATTAATTTGATGAGTTTCAAAATTGTAAAATATAAAATATTTTATTTTCTTAATTTAATTTCGTTCGTATGGTCCTTCGTTTTCGTTTCGTCAGAAAACGTCACTTACGCGCGCCTTTGTATAGAGCGCAAGCTGTACGAACACGGTCGTACGTTTCATTTTCTGATTTGGTTTTCTACTTATCAGTTATCGTTCAAAACGTTAGACCCACATATATGTTTGTGTGAATCGTCACCCATGCAAACACACTGTCGGTTTATTGTTCGTATACAATAACGAATTATTGTTTTACATTGAACTTTCTCGCAGACGGACTCGACTAACTTCTTGTTTTTCACATTGTTCCCATTGAATTTATTTTTTTTTCATACTGAGTTGTCGGTCATCTGATTCCTGTTATCTGTGGATATCAGATCGCAACCGATGGTTATTGTCATCTGTTTGTACACTGTTGTCACACAACTGTTCACGCATTGTATTCACACACAGTTAATGGCGAAAGTACACAAATACCGTACGGATTTGCCGGACGGTCTGGTACTGGTTGTCACATTTGTTACCACTTTTGTGATTACGGTTTATTCTTTTTCATTGTAACACTTTCGTAGAGTTTTCTTCAATATTAGCCGCAACGAATGTTGCTGTTGCTTGAACAACACGTAAAAACACGAATGCTCCTTCATCCGAATCGGATGATGACAATCTCGTAATTTTTTCCTCCCAACTCATTTTTAATGGATTGTAATAGAGAAAATAATGATTAATTTTAAAGAGAAGAATCATAACTTAAAGAGAAAAATGGTTAATTTAATAGTGTTTTTAAAGTAATTTATTTATTTAATTTTCTTTTTTCAATGTGACCGTTACCCTTATTTTTATTTTTTAAAATCTTCAATATTCATATTGCAACCCCTGACCACCGTCATGCTACCTCATGTCACGCCCGAGGTGTAGTGGGGATAAGGCGTCACTATGGTGTGACCGAGGCCTCTCACGCCTGGATCACCCCATAACGCATAACCTTAGAGAACAACTAGACACCCTAAGCATCAATATATTGGCCGCTAAGGTGAATTAATGAATTTTAACAGGTATATTGGTATGGAATAATAAATCAATACTAGCCTTTTATTAGTGAATAGTTTTATAATGTAGTCTCTTGCTCTTACTATGAAGTTAACATCTATAAGTACGGGTCCAGATGAGTTTTAAACAAAATCAATTTGAGTCGGAATGACTCTTTTTTTAACACATCTATTTAGTTCAAGTTAAAATGTTTTATCATTAAATAAATAGTTTGTTTGGATAATCTTTAGGGATTTTCCTAATAAAATATGTTACTGAATATTGTTACCCGTTTTAATATACTCTATTCACAACTTTTTAGGTTACCATCTAGATCCATATTGTGTTAATATGTTATCAATTGCAATCTGTTTTATGCTATAGAGTTATCCATTTTAATATGATATAATAATTGTTCACCTAAACTAGCCTATTTCTCTTAATTTGGATCAAGATTGTCACCCGTATATATGTGTAGTCATTGGTTGGTCTACTAAGGAATGCTTCCATTGGTGATAGGAAAAAACACGTCATACCCCGCCAAAGCGGAAACAAAGAGTTGCGATGCAATTTGTAAGAGGTGAACTAACTATTTTGATTTTAGCCATGTTAAACGTGCAAAACACCTTAATATATTACTCTTGTGATATGTATAATTTATTTGAAGCTATATCTCTAATAATTCAAATGTTAAAAATTTGTTTTGTTGGTTACATGTCTTTTATAGAAAATAATTTGTTTATGGACAATTCGCTTTATTGTTAACAACAATCAACATGTTATTAACATAAAATAATAAAAATGATAAAATCATCATTACAAAACTTATGGAAGAAAAACATAGTGACATGAATTATTCTTTCCATAGTTTTGCTCCCTCATGTCTGACTTAAATTTATTTTGTCATGGTGCTTGCTTCAACACAAAATGATTTTTCAAAAGTTACAAATTACACATATATTCTTATATACTCTAAACTTGAAAATCTTCGTGTTGCTTCACATAGTTTTTGTTGTCTAAGTCACCATCAAGAACATGGTCTTGACATTCATTTACTCAGCCTCTAGATCAAGGCTAGCACCTAAACCAATATTCACATGAATGGAACTTATCTTCATGTCTAGAGAGAAAATCTCATCAAAATCAATGCCTCTATTTTGAATTTAATCCAACCAATATAAGCCATAAGATATTTCTCCAATCATCAATTTATAAACCTATTTGTTCTTCAAAACTCTCTTGCCTTTAGGCAACTTTATCAACTTAAAATTATTGTCCTTCTACGATAAATTCATCTCATTTTGCATTGCTTAATTCACTCTCTTTTGTGCTCATTTTCATGACCTCTATCTAATACTCAGGCTCTCCCTTATCGGTGAGCACTCATACTCATCAGCTAAAACGGTTTGGAAGGATGACAATCTCTCTTATACCACATGAACCGAACAAATGCAGTGGCATACCCACACTTTAGATTGGGGGCAACTATCCTTGATTTTTTTTAGCAGTATATATATGTTAAAATCCTGATTGGTCCTCTTAATATTTTACAATCGCCCCACTTGAATTTGCATATTCGGATTTTTGATGAAAATTTTTGTGATAGTTGTATTTATTTTTTTGAAGAAAGAGTTCAATAAATCTACATATATGTTGTTTTGGATAGATTTTAAGAAATGAAACCTCGTAGAAAATAACTTTAAATGTATTGTATTTTAATTATTTATTTATATATAAACTAGGTTAGAAACCCATGTATTACATGGGTTGAATAAATCAAATATGTTATAAACACCATTTGTTATAAAAATTTGTATGTTTAATAACATTATTGATAAATAGTAAAGAATGAATACTTAAAATAATAAATTACAAATAATAAATATTTAGGAATTATAAAATTACATTTTAAGATGTTATATAATTGAAAATTCTTATAGGAACAATTATATATTTGATATTTAATAGTATAATTTAATTATTCAAAATCATTAAGATTTAATTTATTTAATATAAAAGATAATTAATTAGTATTTAATATGAGAGATATGCGGGAATTTTTTTCCAAAAGTTAATGAGGTGGTGACATGTGTTAAGTGTTGTTATTATTTTATTAGAATAAGATTTAGTTTGATTTCCTTTTTTTTACATGACCTGACCTCATTCGTCCCGACCCGACTTGAACAGAAGAGAAAAAATATTATACAACGATTCTCAAATGACTCTAAAATTTTTTCGCTCCCTATAAAAAAAATTTAATAGGTTTGTTACTGGAATAATGTAGGCTTATATGGAACTCATAACTTTGGATGAGAACTCTCACTGAAATTTAGCTGCTTAAAAGCCTTAAGAATCAAAAAAATTTCGAATCCTGGGGTGAGAAAAACTGGGTCCCTCTTAAAAAAACCAATAAATTATTTATATATAAAAAGTGAATAATATGAATATGTTTGATAAAAAATTAACAAAATCAAAGTATTGTACCATACAAATATATTTTAAATACCGAAGCAAATTGTGAGGCTCTTCGATCATTTTTGAAAAAAAAGCCTTGATCACCTGTTTAGTATCCATATTGTCTAAGATAACGTTTTCAATAGAAATGATTGACAATCCATTAAGTCGGTCTTGTGACATTGATGATCGAAAATAACTTCAACAACTTCAACTTAGAAAAAATTTTATCTGCCGATTTCACATTACCGGAATAGTCAACAAAACCATATACGTTATTAAAGCATTATGAAAAACCCAAGCTGGTTCAACTTGTTTATAGCATCAAAAAGATGATAATTTTGTTACATAAACATTTCTGAAACAACTTTAATTCCAAATAAAGTTAATCCGCATCGAATTCTGATTGTTCTTCATACTTCAACGCATCTCGAAGACGATTACAACACAACTTAAGATCATTTTCATCAAATTACGTCAACTTTTAGCAAACAAAAAACCAAATAGGTTTTTGTATTTTTGATATTGATTGAATCTTGATTCCAAGAGAAGTAATCGCTTGATAAACAATACATAAAAATAATTGACTTTATAATTCTGCTCAGGTGAAAATGAAACTTCTTGCCCACTTGAAGTCTCATCAAATTGTTTTTTTCTTAACTTCTTGCCCACTTGAAGTCTCATCAAATTTTTTTTCTTAAGAAGCAAATACCTTTGAGAGAATGTTGGATCAACACCCATTTGAATGACAATGGTCTAAGCTTCATCAATTGCCTTAGACATCCGAATTCTCTAATTTCTTCAATAACAAAATCAAGCTTAACGAGGGACCGAGGGGCCTGGTTCACTAATCGCCGGCACCCGCGTCCTGCGATGAGGCGATTGCCGAACTGGAGTCTGAACGAGTGGAAGACGGGACAACCAGAAGAAGGAGAGAAAAACAATTTGGGCAAAAAAACCTAAATTTTTAACAGTTGGAGCTTTTTATAAAGTGGTCAAATCCATGACCAATTGAATTATTTCCTCATGTCGATCTGGAGTCTGAACAGATGGAAGACTGGACAACCGGAAGGAGAAAAAACGATTTGGGCAAAAAAAAACCTAATTTTTTTAACACGTGGGGTTTTTGTAAAGGGGCCAATCCATGAACAATTGGTATTTCCTCATTTCAAAACTTATCAGGCTTTAGTTTGTATAATTTTT